>CM035160.1:122254604-122784604 GCA_020205615.1 Panax quinquefolius | reverse complement strand
AAGATATTTGATGTCTTGGGATGCTCCGAGGAGCAAAAGGTTCCCTTTGCCACCTTTATGTTGCATGAAGAGGCAGATCACTGGTGGGAATCTGTAAAACATACCCAACCTGACGCACTCAAGATATCTTGGGAGAAGTTCCAAGAGCTGTTCAATGACAAGTACTTTCCCGAAAGCATTCATCATATGAAGGAGGTGGAATTTATCAAGTTGGAGAAAAACAACATGACCGTGTCGCAGTACGAAGCCAAGTTTACCGAGTTGTCCCGATTTGCGTCCCACTTGGTTGATAATGAAGAGAGAATGACGCGGATGTTTTTAAGAGGTTTGAAGCCAGAGATACGTCAATATCTTATCTCTCATAAATTGTGTTTGTATTCAGATGTTGTTAATAGGGCTCAGTTATTGGAGCGCGATAATGAGTCAACCAAACCAAAAAAGTGCAGCCGGTAAAATGATAATACCGGTGATAACAGTCATCAAAGCGATGACAGTAAGCATGGAGGGAATCAATATATCAGAAATGGAAACCACTTCGGTAATAAGAATGTACATTTCAAGAAGAAAAGGTTCAACAATGACGTAAAGACGTCGGCACCAGCACCCGTTTTAAAGGAAGAAGAACGACCACCGGTCGTATGTTTCAACTGCGGACATGAGGGACACATCCATCCAAACTGTACGGAGCAATCCAAAACGTGTTTTAATTGCGAAAGAGAAGGTCACCTAGCTCGATTTTGTCATATGGTGAAGTCAATTCCAATTGGGATAGTGATGCCAAAGGATGTCCCAGACAAGAAAAAGCCGGTAGTTTAGGAGAGAGCGTTTTTTTTTTCGTGAAGAGGAACCTGAATAAAATTATCACGGGTATGTTAGTCATAAACTCTTGCGAAGTCTATACCGTGTTAAATACCGGGTCTACTTACTCTTTTATTTTACCTAGTTGTGTTCAATGTTTGAAGTTAACTCCGGAGAAGTTAGACTTTGATATATCTGTTGGGAGAAACCTTCATTACCTCCACTATTTATAAATCTTGTTCAAATCAACACTTTCACATTACCTGTTGATCGTATCTCTTCGAAAATACTTGCCTTTGATGTGATTTTAGGAATAGATTCGTTAACTACTCATCATGCTTTTCGTAAGGTTGTTAGCTTTCATATTCTTAACCAACCTGTTATGCGAATTCAAGCAACCAAACCACTAAAGTCAATCATTGTCATATCAAGCCATAAGTAAAGAACCCCTGTCCTTTCGTTGTTGACTTTCTTTTGTGGAATGCACCGAAGCCAGACTTTCTATAGGCGACGTCGTGAATGACGATGGCAAGTTGATAGGTATCAATGTGACGTGCTATCCAAGTCTTGGATGAGAGTCACAGTTTTGAATGATATTTCTATTGTTAATAAATTTCCTGACGTATTCTTGAAGACTTCTTAGCCTACCCCTAGAGCGTGAAATCGAATTTTGTATTAACCCTAGTACAAAACCGATTTCTTAAACTCTCAAATATTTCTTCAACTAAAATGAACGCAACATGCGCCAAAGACGTTGGTTTGAGCTGTTGAAGATTACGATCGTACCTTTCAATACCATCGTAGGAAAGCGAACGTGGTAGCTGACGTGTTGAGTAGAAGATCGTATGCGTTTACGAGTGCGATGTTGTTAACACAAAGGCCCATTTCGTATGACTTACAAATGATGAAGATAGAGTTAAAGACTCTAGGAACCCAAGTGAAGATAACGAATATACGAGTAGAATCGACTTTAATCGATAAAGTTAATGCCGCTCAAGCTACACACCCGGAGCTGATAAATGTGAAGAAGAAGGTTTAAGAGGTCGTTATTCTAGAAGCAAGAATCGACGAAGAGAGGAAATCTCAACCCTCGATTTAATTTGCCCATTTAAAAGTCTCAATCGAGTAGGAACTATGGCTTATAGACTCGTTTTACTGCCAAGTATGTCGCGTGTTCATAACGTTTTTAACGTATCAATGCTACGTAAATATGTGGACGACCCGAACCACACTATTAAATTAGAACTAAACGATATAGCAGAAGATTTAACGTATGAGGAGATACGTGTTAAAATCTTAGATAAGAAGGATCATATTCAACACTCAAAGGTTATACCTCAAGAAGTAGAATCTGAAATGAAGTTAAGGTATCTTCACCTCTTCGACATACCAGGTACGTACGTAAATTTTGAGGGCGAAATTTCATAAAGAGGGGAGATTGTGAGACCCTGAATTTTATGAATAAAGATTTAATTTTCTCGAAATAATTTTTTTTATATTATGGTGTTGATTTGATGTAATGTTATAGTTGTGGGTAATATTTACAAATTTTGCAAAGTAAGTAAGTGGTTGTATAATATTCGATTGGTGGGGGGAATATTCTTTTTGTCGGGGAATATTAAATACGCACTACTGATAATCATGGTGGATCCATAACGGAATTATTGTCGGATTGAGAAAAGCGATAAAAATATTTTATGAAAATAACTACGAAAGTTTTCTGAATTAATCTTGTTGAGCTACTCGGTAGTAAAAGAAAGAACTGATGTCTGGCGTGGTTGCATAGTAGCTACGATATTAATTATTGATGCTTACGTGATAAGTCGGTCATTTTGTTGGTATTATTAATTTAATAATACAAAAAATCTTTTATATAAAACAAAATACTTTTATAAAGTTATTCAATAAATAGAATATATTATATTCTATTATGCATAGTGGTGTTATATAGTGTATCGCATATAGTATTTTGCATAGTAAAATCTTTTTATATAAAAAATGTAATACTTTTATAAAGTTATCATTTTTATTAGACAATAATTAGAATATATTATATTTTATTATGCATAGTGTTTGCATAAGTGCTGCATAGTATTTTTGCATAGTAAAATCTTTTTATATAAAATAGAATACTTTTATAAAGTTATCTGTTTTATTAGACAATAATTAAAATATATTATATTTTATTATGTATAGTGTTTGCATAGTGCCTGCATAGTGTTTGCATAGTAAAATCTTTTATAAAATTATTCGTTTTATTAGATTATAAATAGAATATATTATATTTATTTAAAAGATTTTGCTTTAAATATGGACCGTCAGATTAAAGTAAATCAATCTGGACCGTTCATGAGTTAGTTACTATACAGTCCATTTTTCTAAAAATAGAAGCTCATTCATTCATTATTTCTTACGAATTCACTGAAACTCTAGAGAGAGAAACTATAGAGAGAAAGAAGAAAAGTGTTCTGCTACTTCACTACTTCTATATCTAGTACTCTTCTTTCTAAGGTAGGGAATATTATTTGTTGTACTCGTAAGGGGTACTCTTTCTTTCTTATTTATGAAGAGAACTTACATTATTCCATTCTTTATTATTACGTAGGAATAACACATTTACGCGTGAGCTACCCTATACTTGGTGAAATTTTTCTGTTATTCCATTCTTTATTATTATGTTGGAATAATTTATCTATGCAAAGTACTGCATACATGGTGAAATTCTTCTAATATTCCATTCTTTATTTTTCAATTGGAATATCCATCATGCATGTTGCTTTTGGGACTGGATTCGGTTCCGATTATTTATTATTCATTGGAATATCCACATACATGCGTTTACGGCGGACCTGGTTCCGATTATTTATTATTACATTGGAATATCTTGTCGGTCTGTAATTTCGCCTAACTTTGGTTCCGTTATTATTATTCATTGGAATAACCCGATCATCATGCAATCCGTATGCATGGTGATTTCTTTTATTATTCCATTCTTTATTATACTCGGTTGGTTAATGTTTTGACTTTTATACTCCATGAAATTAGTGGAATATCATTGATATTTGCGCTTCATCTAAAGTATCTTTTCATGGAAATATTCTTACGAGCATTCTTGAATTTTACTCTACAAAGCAAAGATCATGTTGACAATTTGGACGTTATCGGTTCTAGATAAATTAATTCTTGAACTTGTTTTATTGAATTCTTATATCATTGTCATCATCCTCATGTTTATTTTTTGAAAGTCATCTCATGGCTGTAGAAGTAAGATATATGGACTGGTATGATTATGACGGTGGATTATTTGGTATAATCATAACTTAGTAATGTTACAAATGATGTGGAAAAAAGTCCTCATTGGCTCGTAGTGCATTGATGGATGAGTTTTTGGTATGATTATGGCTATGGATTCTCTTTCGTCATAGTCAGTAAAAAGATGAATTATTTTATGGCATGATCGGGATAGATTGATGAAAACATGATTATCTTTAAGCAGTAGTGCATGGATAATTTAAGTGGTCGTGATACTTAAGAATATCCTTGGCCTGTAGTGTAGGGATGATTTGATGATGTGGATTATTTATTAAGCTGAGTCTCAGCGATAAAAGTGATGAAAAACCTTTTAAATCATAGAAGATAGTAGATTTTATTTCCTACTTGACTTTTCTAATGGATTGCTTGTTCTGATGCAGTTAAACTTGATAGTTATTAAATTTTATTAGTTTAACACTGTTGAAGGCTAACGATAAATTATTCTGCATTATCTTAGTCATAATATTTCTTACTGGGCTAGTTGAGCTCACTTTTCTTTTTTTCTTTGTTCTCTTGAGGGAATGAGAACGTGGTTGAGACTAGTCGAGAGCAGTGATGATCCTAGATGTTTACATTAGCAGTCTTTACTATTATGTGAAATAGTGTAATAATAATTGTAATGAGGATTCCTTTTGAGTTTGTATACTCTCTAATAGACAATATTTATATTCAAACTCACAGTTTATGTTTTGTCATATTATACTGACATTTAGACAGTTGTATTTGAATTGTCATCATGTATGTCTGGCGATTTCAAAGATGGATGATGATACCTAATTTTCAAAAGGCATCGCTTGTTTGTGCAAGTAAATGATGAACTTCTGGGTATTGGAGATTGTCATACTTTCTGGCGCTCATTCTTTTATTATTGTGATACCTCAATTGCTTTGAGTTTTTTTTTTGATTGATTACTTAGATTTGATTCTAATGGTATTATTTAATTTATTCAGTTGGTCCTCATGAAAATACTCTTTCATGTGCAAAATTTTAAATTATATTGAAATAAATTTAAAGCATGAGCCTTGAAATTGAATACCAGAAATAACAGTATTCAGATAATCAGATGTCTAACATGTTTGAAGTACACATTCACATATATATATTCATCCAATAATGAAGTTGGGCAGAATTTCCTACGAGATTACACTACATAAGAAATAATGTAGTGCTAGAACAAGGAAATTGTTAAGTAAATCAATGTCTTAATTTAGGCCAAAGATTGATTTAGATATATACTTAATGGGTGCATCTTGTGTGTATTTTATCCTGCAACTACATCCTATATTCTCGACCTACTTGCACATCTCCACCTCATTCGTGGTGAGATGGATGTAGTTAGTCATACAAGATGCATTACATACCCGAACTGTGTTTGCTGCTCCCTTAGAATATATAGTTGTTGCACAAATTCATCTAGCAATAAGTTCTCTAATTTCAACAAAGAGTAATGTAATGTATGGTCCCTCTGACTTCCAGCTATGTGTTGTGCGGCATTTTTTTGTTTTTCCTCTCCTCATATATTATCCAAATTAGGTGAATTGATGCTGCCTTCTATAAAATAGAAAAGTTGACGAAGTCCTGCTAAGGGAACTACGTTCTAATGGCAGCTTATGTCAAACTTCGGTAAATAAGATTTTCAGGGCCTTGGAAAATCCTAGAAGAGAAAATAAATTTACATAGAAGCTCATGAAAGATGAAAACAAATTGGACGATGTTCATACATACATACACAAAAAATATTCAATGTATCCTTGATGTATCAGCTCTTCCTGCTTTAAAAAATGTTGACTATGCCTATCGGTTCTGACTGTGCTTCTTAGGACTGCAGTAATGAAGTACATGTAAATATTCTTGCAATTGGATGCTAACTGTTTCTTTACTTATGGATGTGATACACGACTGTACTCTTTATTTTTGTTGTTTTATGTTATACACTATGTTATGTCTTCACCATAGTCCATCTTCATAAACGTTGGCAAGTATTCTTTTTTATTGGGTATTGACTTCTGTACCAACATGTCAAGTCAAATCAAATCAAATAGATTCTTAGGGGAGTTCACTTCTATAATTTTGATCACATTGACAAATTATATCTGAAATATATAGTGTTTTAGTTAAACTTAATATAAAAAAGATATTGGAGGCCTTAATTACATGGTTAACTCTTTTTGTACTGTTATAAAGTGTCGAGAGGCTTACTTTCTGGTATTAGAACAAATGTATGAATTAAGATCCTGTTGTGCTTTTAATTATATGTTTACGTGTGTTATTTGTTGATACCTTTTAGTTTACCCCATTTTATTAAAAAATTGGAAACTGGGGAAAAAGTCTACTTCGATTCCCTAGTCATCGCTATAGGTAAGAACCTTAAGTTGCTAAGTTCACGAAGCACATGCTTGTCTTCTTCAGAATATTTGATTTAAATATTAATTTGGTAGTCAATAAAAATGGTATTATCTTCTTCCATTTCCTTTGATTAGGAAGAAAATAACACAACATTGTTATCTTTGTGTATTGATTTTGCCACTAAGTGTCTCTGGTGACCTATTTGCTTCATTTTTTTAATTTGCTATTATGTTTAAATATGTACAGGAAGACTGCTTCTACGACCTACCTTACAATACTGGGTATTATATTTTCGTGCTACGTTTACAAAAGACAAGGGACAAAATTATGAAGTGTACTCTCTATATATGTAGATATATACTTTGATTGAAGAATTGTGGTAGCTTTAGATGATTAATTGTAAAGATAATGAATGATTATATAGTGGATGATTTTATTAAGTTAATAATATTTTAGTTTTTTGTGTTTTTGCCATTATTTGCTATGGGGACATTGAGCCAGTCAGGTACACAAAAAGAATGTCAAATTTTGATTTGACAACAACATAATTCGTTACCAAAGCATTGAAAAAGTTTTAATATAGTAACAATTTTTTATACATTTAGCAACAATTTTTTGTTGCTAATGACATTAAAAATATAATATTTGGCAACGAAAAATTAACCTAATAACAACAGAGAGGATATTGTTGCTAATATTAAAATAAAAGGCAACATTTTTTTATCGTTGCAAATCATATCAACTTTCGTTGCACATATAAAGAAACGACAACATATAATGTCTTGAAAAATAACCAGCAACAAACATTTTTGTTGCTGATTCAGCATAATGTCGTTGCCAAATAATATAATCAGCAACAAAAATCGTTGCTAAAAAGTTTACATTCCGCAACGAAAGCAAGCTTAGGCAACAATTTTCATAATTTATCTATGCAACGAAAATGTCGTTGCAAAATGGTGTCAATTGCAACGAAAATGCATGGTCGTTGCAAAAAAAAAGAGAGTTCATTTCGTTGCCAATTAGTAGACTTTTACAACGAAATGGGGTTTTTAGCAACGAAATTTTAATTATTTTGCAACAATAAATTTTGTTGCTAAAGGATCGATGTCTCTGTACGAAAGCCAAATTTCATTGCAAAATGTATTACTTTTTGGCAAAAAAAATCGTTAGATTCTTGAACAATTAGCAACGCTCATTGTGCAACAAAAGACGCAACGATAGTAAAGTCGTTGCCAAAACCCTTTAGCAACAAAATTTGGCACCTTTAGCAACGAAAATCGGTTGTTGCTGAAGCCCCATTTTTTTGTAGTATAACTGCAATTAGCAGTACTATGTGATATGATATATTATTCTAATCAAACGAATGATCTTATTAAGAATAGGTTCGATATAAAAGATAAAACTAAGTTGCGTTATTGTAAGCAGCATCTCAGGCAAGTATCTGAACTATTCTTTACATTGTGAAAATATCATAACTTTGCATTTCCATTATGCAATGGACATGAGTAAGAATATTTCAGAATCATATTATTGTGCTAGATTATTAACTCTATTGTTATTGAGTATGTATCCAATCTTTGTATTCATAAAAGTTCTTACATTATCCGATCATTGTATTATTGTATAATTCAGATATTTATTCTATTCATTAATTCCTATATAGGGTTAGATAAGTGTCCCCACTTGGATAACCATTGTATTTAATCACATTTTGATACATACTTATTGATTTTGAGTATGTATACATTGACTTAAAAGCCGTCTAAGCTATTTGATTTGGCTAGACATAAATTTAGAAATATTGTTGATCATGATAGAACTTTATTGTATCCAACCAGATTATTTTGGTTCGGATTCCCGACTAAGTATGAACATCCCGAACATGGAAAAACTTTTGTACACCTAAGGTGGATAGAGTGAATGATAATATCGTTCTAGCATGTAGTATTGATCAATACAGGGCGCATTTGGATGATCACCCTCGTGCTTGTAAGTTATAATGGTTTGCGGATGAAGTTCTGCTAAACCTTAGCGAAAATTAAAAAACAATGTTCATAGTCTGTCGACTAATCTCCAGTTATAGTCAGAACGTAGTTTCAAAAATTTGATATAGAATTGTTATGTTGTTATTATTGGTTCAGCTTACTTCACAACTGTTGATTCGTTGTAGAAGTGTTATTCAAAGAAAATATTTAATCCTTTCAGCTTATATTTATTGTTGTTATTACTTGTTGGGCAATCAAATGCTCATTCTCGCTTTAAATTTAAATATTTTCAGCTAAGCATGATCAACCAGAAATGTTCAGGCCAGAATAAGGAAAAAGGAAAGCAATCAGAATAATCTTATGTTATCTGTTGTAATAGTTAGACATTATTAAGACAATGATATTTATTATATATCATGTAATGTATTGTAGTAAAGGTTGCGTATTTGGGATTAGACTCTGATGTATGTAAATTAAGTTTGATATTTATATTTTTGTTATTATTATTAGTATTATTTCATTTCATAGAAATGGTATAAAGAAAAAACCGAGTTCGGGTTTCAAGTACCTGAATTCGGGGGCGTTACAACATGGTATCAGAGCTTTAGGGTTAGAAACCTTAGGTGGGATAGACCTTAGGCTATAATCTTAGAACAGAGGGAAACATTAAAAATATAAATAACTCATTTAGAGTTTAAAAGAAGATGAATTGAATAAATTCATCGTTAAACAAAATAAAAGATAACTTGTAGAAAATTATTAATTGTTGTGTGTATATACTACGTGTTAATCAAGATAGTTTTTGGTGTAGATGTCAGGTGGGAAAGGATTAAGATACCCTCAGATCATAAAGAAGGAGTCAACCTCCGTAACTGAGCCAATACCAAAGTAAATAACTGAATTAAAGGCTCACTTTTAAAGTAACCCTAATGAGGTGATTATACTAAAAAAAGGTATTACCAGACCTAGAAACAATAGTATAACTGATAGGTAGAGTATAGTTAAAGAATATAGGATCAAGCTCGAGTTCTTGAACTCATATATTTGTGATGAGTTCTTAACTCATAATGTGTAGAAGGTTTGATAAACTTGGTATAGTTATGTGTGAATGGATTATTGAGGATAATAGGAATATATAGAATGCTAAGCAATTGATCCTTAGTGAAGGCGTAAGAAATAAGTAGTATTAGTGTTACTTTAATGTGTATGATTCTATGATATGTATATGATAATTATATGGGTGTAAAGTAATATTCTTAACTTTTGTATAAGTTGTGGCAGCGATTCCTGACTTTTGTGTCACAAAGGGATATCGGATGTTTAAAGAAGTATGTGTTATGCTATGAAAAGTACTATGAATTAGTTAGATGAAAATTATTTTATTTAATCAGATAATGCCACCAAAACGAAAACGAAATCAAAAGGCAGAAGAACCTGTCAACAAAGCTGGAGGACAACCAGACCCGACACAAAATTTGGTGAATATGAATGCTCAAGCTATGCAGAATGGATTACCAGCCGTGGGAAATAAGTCAGATAATCGATCGACAAACTTTAAAGACTTTAAGGAAATCGAACCGCCAGGATTTAGAGGATCAACTGACCTTGTAGAGGTGTTTGTGACAGCTAGAGTAACGGAGGGGCAAAAGACAGCTTTTGTCACCTATACGATGAAAGGGGAGGCGAATTTTTGGTGGGAAACAAATAAAGCTAATGTCGAAGAAGGAAATAGTGATAGTAGGACTGGAAAAAGGAAAGGAGAAAATTTAGGGAATACCAGAAATAGGCCGAGAGGAAAAAAAAAACAGTCACAAGAGTTGTGTAACATTCGTAATTTTAAAGTGTAATATTAAATATTTATTGATTTATATAAGTATTTAATGGATATGTTTATTGTTGAATAAATAATTGTTCAATTTGAGTTGATGTGGTTTAATTAATTATTTGTTGAATAAATAATTAAATATTAAATATTAAATATTTATTTGCAATATTAAATATTTAATGAATTATATAAGTATTTAATGGAAATTTGAGTTGATGTGGTTTAGTTAATTATTTGTTGAATAAATAATTAAGGAGCTAAGAAAATTAATTGTTATGAGATTATATACCAATTTAATTTAATAAGTAAGCTAGAGAGCTTATAGTGATTTAAATAAATTATAATATTTTAAATGGGAAATTGTAATTTAAAATATTAGTTGGTCTAATAAAATTACAATTATAAAAGAAATTATAGTTATGTGATATTAAATTATGTGCTAAAGTAATTTAATAGATTAATGTTTTAATTGATTTATTAATTAAAAAAAAGTGTGACTAATAACCTTCTTTATAAAGGAGTTATTAAAATAAATTAAAGGACTTTAATTTAGTTTTCGCCAAACAAGTCTTAATGCATATTAAGTCTTTAATCTAATAGTGTTTTATCAAACAAGGTATAATGATTAATCCATTTATTTTAGTTAGATTTGCCAAACAAGGTGTAAAGGTTAATGAGTTATTTTTATTAGCTTAACCAAACAAGCCTTATGGCTTTAGATTTTCAAAATTTACATAACTGATATAATTTATAGCTAGAGTTATATTATATATTTAATATATATTATATCTTATCGTTATATTTTTCCTACGTTAGTTAGACTAGAGTTAGGAAGAAGACTTCGATGAAGAAAAGAAAGAAGGAGAAAAATACTGAGAGAGAAAAGTTGAGAGAACTTAGAGAAATTGAGAAAGAATTGGGGAAAGAAGATTGTAATCATAACTATTTTCTTCTAAACTCTAAAGTATCATCTTCTTAATCAAAGGTATGATATTAATCCTTGTATTTTATTTTTTTAGTTTAGTTTTCTTCTCCAAAAGTTCTCTGTAAATAATTATGGATGATGAATTTCTTGTGTATATAGCTTTAGATGATGATTGTTGTTGTAAAACTATTTTGTTGAGATTATGTATGATTATAATCAATTACTTTATGTATGTATGTAAATTGTGAAGAAATATATCACAGTGAGTTCATATGAAAATATATATATGAATATGGCTTAGTTTAAAGTAGAAATTAAGGTTTAATTAGTTGTTAAACTGATAAATTGATTATTGAATTTGATAGAGTATGTATAATCATAACTATGGTGTTTTGAAATTTTTGTTTTGATTGAAAAACAAAACCACAGTGTTGATTTCCATTAAAAATGTCAAAAATGGAGTTTTAGCCAAAAACATTGAAATTGGGTGTTGTAGATTTGATGTTTATGTTATTTTATGGGTAGAAACATGTTAGAAGTCTTCACAATATGTTTATATGAAGTCTATATGTGTATTACATGTTAATCAGTCTATTAGATTCGAGCTTTTAGGCCAATTTGGCTTTTGTTCATCTTTGTTCTTAGAGCTTGGTCGTAGGAGTTACGGACTTTCAGGCTTGCCATTGACCAAAGAATACAAATCTCTAGGCCCATGCGCACTTTGGCGCATATGCCGCAGTGGCCTTAACCAATGGCCTGTGACTTGAAGTCATGGCCTTGACTTCACTCATGTAAGCGAACCACGATGTAAAGCTGTGGTATGCCCTTGCAATGCATGAGTTAGCAGAAGGTTCTAACAGTTTTGTTTAAGTATACAAATTTGGAAAATAAATGTTATGTGTTAATAATAGGAATGTTAAATGATGATTTTAGTAGTATTAAGCTATGAATGAACATACTATCAAGTGTTACCTATTTGTAATATAGTTGATTATGTGAAAGGGTAATTTAACCTATATGATGTATATATTTGTTTATATAAATATACAATGTTGGTAGTGACTAACTATGTCAATATGGCATATGTATAGGGTATTGATTCAAGTTGTAAGGTTTAGCATGTGCTAAAGGCAAGTTTTCTAACAATATTTTATAATTGAGCAAGTTCTCTAACTCAAAACTTCATTGTGCGAGTTTAATTTAATTTGGTACATTATTGTTTTCAAATTCAGTTACAGTGTTGTAAGTTGCTATCTCTACACATTCGTAGAGCTAGGTTGCCTATTATTGAGTAAGTTATTGTATCTAGTTGCTCATGACGATACAAGTATCCTAAATCTTATAGTTTAATCTTGAGCAAGTTTTCTAATCTATTATCTTGTTAATTCAATTACTCTTTTCAATTCGATTACAATATAATGATGTAAGTTATTTGGAGCAAGTTATTCTTGTATTTAACTTGTTGTTTAGCATGCACCACTATATATGATATGCAGGCTTATTATTCAATTCTAAATAACCTTGATTTAGTGTTGTTCAAGCAAGGTATGCTATAGTTATTCAAATTGTATGCTATTAGATTATTCCTAAAGCATGACTTTAGTTTACTATGATTGATTCAATCAAGATTATTCTATAGTATAGTGTTATTGGTTTTATTCAACTACTCCTTAGTTGATGTTCGTTAAATTCAAATTTCCTTGAAAGCTTATCCAAACCAAACTTACTTTGAGTGCGGACTTGTACTCTAAATCTTGAGATGAACAACTCTTTTAATAGAGGTTTATGCTTAGCGTTGAAATGGTTGCACAATACATTGTACGAAGGGTTGATCCCCTAAATGCGTGGAGTCCTTATAGTCTTATATTTGTTAAAGTTAAAGTTGAAAGATTACTTATAAGCTGTGGACATGATTCGTGGTCATTAGACCCTCGGTGAATGTTATAATTTTTAGAAAGTTAATAGAATATATTGTTCGGTTCTATTGAGCCTAATATTGGCAATTGATGTAAAAGTTTAAAGATTTTACTTATTGTTATTTCAAGTGGGCTTTGTTTGCTCACTCTTGCTGTAAAATTTCTTCTGACTAAAGTTGAAGCGGGTGACGTACCTAGCACCGATGAGGAAAAGGAAAGATGAATAAATCTTTGAAGACTTGTAATAGTTTTGATAGTTTACTTTCGGACTTTTGATTTAAAGATTGTAATGAAGTTTATTTAAATTTCCGCATTTGAATGATTGTTGTTAAAGGTTAGATAACACAGGAGATTTTATTTAAGTTTTATCTGTATGGTGAGGTTTTTATTATTCAATTTTATTATAATTGGGTAGTTAGAAATGAATGTTTTGATTAAGTGAACACCAAATCTTGAGGAAATGAAGTACCGAGGATTTGGGGGTGTCACTGAGTTGGTATTAAAGCTTTAGGTTATGAACCTTAGGTGGGGGAAAAGCCTTAGGAAGTAACCTTTGAAAAGATAGTGGAGATAACTCTTATCGAGTTTTAAGAAAGAAGTAATAAAACACGTATGTGCTTATGTGTTTATAGTTTATGTACTCGTGAGTGTCGAATAGTAATGATTAATAATTAAAACTTTAAAACTTTGTTGTCACGATGACTAATGTGGGAGAATCCAGTCAGGCTAGGGAGGAGGGACCTCAAATACCTATAGAGGAGGAGCCTCGCGACATTCAGATAGTTTGGGAACAACTACTGGCACGGGAGTCAGCCTCGTTGGTCATAGTAGTTGAAGAAGAGGATGATGACATGGAAACAGATGAGGAGGATCCCATTGAGTTACCATAGGAGGATGAGGATGATGAGGACGAGGAGGAAAGGATTCCACTTAACTCGATAGCAGGCCGTATATACGATGAGGTGCATAACCGTAACGTGGAACTTCATGATACAGTTGAGGAGTTGCAGGAGATAGTAGTTGAACAACAGACTGCAATGACACAAAAAGACGGCGAGAACTAGGATCTTGAGGAACGATTGACAAATGTTGAGGAGAAACTAGTACAGACTGAAGGAGAGAAAAAGAGCAACTGATCGAAGTGGTCGCTGAACTGAAGAACAAGCTAAGAGAAGAAGCTGCTAAGAGGGCAAGAGCTGAAGATGCTTACGAGGAAGCTTTTCAACGAACTAGATTAACAGCAAGAGGCACACAAGCAAAGAGGATGAAGATGGAAGAGATGGATAAAGTATTTAACACCGTAATTAATCGAGCTCAAGATCGGGTCATGGGATATCCGATTCAGTTCGAGACGCTGCCATCATTCGTGTTAGATTGCAGAACAATGTTTCGAGTCATGGAGGAAGAACGTGATAGGGCTAAGAAGTATCTTAATAGAACATCGTCACTGTTGTACGATGAGTGAAAGGTTAAATAAATTGTAAATCCCAAGTGTTATGCAACCTATGGGATATGACTATGATGTTGTCCTGAAACTTTTGTAGTTCAGGAAAGTAATGTAGATAGCAGTGACGCTATTGTTTTATGTTTTCTAAAAAGGTTTTGAATAAATAAAAGTTGTTACTTTATTCAAAGTGTTATGTGCTATGTGGTTATTTCTGTTATGGAGGCAAGTTAATTAGAAAATACTTAAAGAAGCTGAGTAATAGTCTAATAGATGTTTTGTTTTAACAGAAAATGCCTCCCAGACGTGAACCACCCCGACAGAGAAATAATGAGAGAACTACCAATAACAACAATGTTGACGGTAACCCCGTTCAACAACTAGTGACACTCTTCTTGGGAGGCGTTGCGAGAATCAACCACAAAACCATGGTACAACGTTTAAGGATTTCAAGGCGGTTGGACCACACGAATTTCATGGGTCCATGAATCCGATTGAAGCACAAACACTGGATTATGGAGATAAAAAAGTATTCGATGTCGCTAGGGTAGGGGATGATCGAAGTGCTTTACATGCAACGTTAATGTTGAAAGTAGAAGCTAGTTATTGGTGGCAGGCCAATAAAACTCGTGAAGGGCCAGGAGTGATGACCTGGGATAGGTTCAAGGAGTTGTTCTTCGAGACCTATTTTCTAGAGAGTTCGAAGAGTTAGCTAGAAGTGCAGTTTTTGGAACTAAAACAAGGGACGATGACGGTATCCGAGTATGCCGTAAAATTCAATGAATTGGCGAGGTTTGCGCTATATCAAGTTAGCATAGACGAGCGTAAGGCGAAGAGATTTGAATAGGGACTGAAGCCTGGTCAGTATAAAGAGGGTATCCTATTCGATTGAAAACATTTGTGTGCGGTGATGGAGAAAGCGTTACTACGGCATTTGAAGGTGGAGGCGAGGCAGTGACAAAGTTCAATCAGGAACAAAAGATGAAGAAGAATGAGAATGAGATTAAGAATGGAGGTGGTAGCGGTGGAAACAACAACAACAACAACTTGAGGAGTAAGTGGAATGGGAATATGGGTGCTTGAAACCATCAGGGTAACCAACAAAACAAAAAGTTGAAGCATGTTCGACATGTGGGAAATTTCACAAGGTGGCGTGCTTGATGGGGAAACGAATTTGCTTCAATTGTGGCCAGGAGGGTCACATCGCCTCAAATTGCACTCAACCGAAGAAGAAGAATGCTTGCACGCGGATCCAAGGATCACTTTGCTCGTGAATGCCCTAAGAAGAAGGAAGGAGTGACAACCAGAAGTAATGGAGGTAACAATGGAAGTACATGGGCCATTGCAAGGGACTGCGACATCAAACAAACCCACGCCCGGAACCTTGACATGAATATGCAAGATGTTGTGCAATCAAAAGATGTGGTGTCAGGTATTATCCCAATCAATGATATTAATGCATATGTATTATTTGATTCGAGTGCTACTTGTTCGTTTATATCGATGAATTTGCTAAGAGGTTAGAATTGCCTAGAGAAGAAAGCGAATTTTCCTTTGAACATAGAAATTGCGAATAAGGAAGTAATCCCTATTAGATTCAGTATACAAGAAGCGTAGGGTGAACATTAAGGAGAATATCTTGTTGGTAGATTTGATTAGATTAGACTCGTGGAATTTGATGTAATTTTGGGAATGGATTGGTACATTGTTCAAATACTAGCAAAGAATTGATCGCCAAAAGAAGTGTGTAAACCTTATGACTCAGTCAGAGGTAGTATTTCATGGTAGCAAGTCGCCTAGATAAATGAAATGTCTAACGACTATGCAGTCCAAGAAATTGTTGAGTCAAGGTTGTGTGGGCTATTTAGCTTACATAGTCGATACTCAGAAGAAGGGTGTAAAACTAGAAGAAATACCAGTACTGAGGGAATTCGAAGATGTGTTTCCAGAGGATTTTCCAGGACTTTCGCCTGACAGAGAAATTGAGTTCGTGATCGAATTAGCGCCGAGAACAACACCGATATCGAAGGCCCCGTATAGACTGGCTCTGGTAGAAATGAAGGAATTGATGGTACAGTTGCAAGAGTTGTTGGATAAGAAATATATTCAACCAAGCGTATCGCCGTGGGGAGCGCCAGATTTATTCGTTAAGAAGAAGGATGTATCAATGCGTCTTTGCATTGATTATAGAGAGTTAAAAAAAGTCACAATTAAGAATAGGTATCCGTTGCCTATAATAGATGACTTGTTTGATCAGTTGAATGGTGATAAATATTTCTCGAAAATAGATTTGAGAAGTGGGTATCACCAATTTAAGGTAAAAAAGGAGGATATACCTAGAAAGGCATTCAGAACTCGGTACGGACATTACGAGTTTCTGGTGATGTCTTTTGGTTTAACAAATGCCCCTGCTGTGTTCATAGATTTGATGAACAGGGTGTTTAAACCATTCTTAGACAAGTTTGTAGTGGTATTTATTGATGACGACATTCTGGTGTATTCCAAAACTCAAGAAGAACACGTGGAACATTTACGTTTGACATTGGAAACACTAAGGAAGGAAAAGTTGTATGCAAAATTCTCTAAGTGCAAATTTCTGCTCGATCGTGTACAATTTTTGGGTCATGTGATTGACAAAGATGGGATTTCAGTGGATCCATCAAAAGTGGAAGCTGTAATCAATTGGGAACAACTAAGAACACCGTCAGAAGTGAGGAGTTTCATGGGACTGGCTGGTTATTATAGAAGATTTATTCAAGATTTTTCTAAGATAGCCACTCCGCTAACAAATTTGACAAGGAAAGCTGTAAAATTCGTTTGGACGGAGAAGTGTGAAGAAAGTTTTCAAGATTTGAAGAAAAAGCTAAGTATGGCACCTGTGTTGACATTACCAGATAATTTAAGAAATTTTGTGGTGTATAGTGATGCCTCACACAAAGGGTTGGGTTGTGTTCATATGCAGAACAACAAAGTTATTGCCTATGCATCAAGACAACTGAAGGATTATGAGAAAGGGTATCAGACTCATGATTTGGAATTAGGCTCTGATTGTATTTGCTCACGAAGATATGGAGACACTATCTTTATGGAGAGAAATGTGAGATCTACATGCGGACCACAAAAGTCGAAGTATATTTTCATTCAGAAGGATTTGAACATGTGTCAAAGAAGGTGGATGGAATTGATAAAAGATTATGATTGTGAGATCTTTTATCATCCGGGAAAAGCGAATGTGGTTGCAGATGCTTTAAGCAGGAAAGGTCGAGAGAAGTTGATGCTTATAACAACTCAGGAGGAGCTCATTTCAGTAATGACAAAATAGGAGTTGGAAATCAAATTTCCAAAAGAATTTGATGAACAACTATTCCAGATAGAAGCGGGTCCAACTTTAGTGGACAAGGTTAAGAATGCTCAACTACAAGATGGAGAGTGTGGGAAAATCAATGAGAATCTGATTGAGAGTAGTGATGTAAAATACAAGATCGATCTAGAAGGACTACTACGGTTTGAGGGAAGAATTGGGTTTCAATGACACGAGGCGAAAGAAGAAATTTTGGCCAAAGCTCATAGCTCAAAATATTCAATACATCCAAGAAGCGCGAAAATGTATCAAGATTTTGTTGACATTTTTGGTGGTCGAATATGAAAAGGGACGTTGCAGAATGCGTAGCGAAATGCTTGACATGTCAAAGAGTAAAAGCCGAACATCAAAGACCTAGCGGGTTACTTCAACCATTGGAAATACCAGAATGGAAATGAGAACACATCACAATGGATTTTGTGGTGGGTCTTCCAACTACTCAGAGAGGATGCGAGGCAATTTGGGTAATAGTGGACAGACTGACGAAGTCAGCGCACTTTTTACCAATAAAGATTAGATTCAATCTTGACCAGTTGGCAAGATTGTACATTAAGGAGATCATTTTGTGGCACGGAGTGCCAGTATCAATTGTGTTCGATAGAGATCCGCGATTCACATCGAATTTTTGGAAGAGACTATAAGAATGCATGGGGACACAGTTGCGAATGAGTACGGCTTATCATCCACAAACAGATGGCCAAAGCGAACGAACAATTTAGACATTGGAAGATATCTTTGAGAGAGCATGTGTCATGGACTTTAAAGGAAATTTGGGAAGAACAATTACCGTTGGTGGAATTTGCTTACAACAACGGTTATCACGCTTGACATCGCATGCCACCTTACGAGGCATTATGCGGCGAGAAAGTGTGAGAACTCCTTTGTCTTTGGGATGAAGTCGGTGAAGCATATTTGTTAGGACGAGCTGGTACAACAAAAGCTGGCGGCGTTGTCAAACTCATCGAGGACAAGATTAGTAGCGACCCAAGACAAACAAAAAAAGTATCTTTGATCAACACAGATAAGATCGTGCATTCGACGTAGGAACTTTATATTTAAAAGTTTTCTCCTAGAAGGGAAAATTCATTTCGATAAAAAGGAAAGCTAATCCCGAGGGTTTATTGGACCCTTTGAAGTCTTTGCGAAGAGTGGGAGAAGTGGCTTACGAGGTAGCTCTACCTCGAGTTGGAAAACATTCATAATATTTTTCACATTTGATTATTACGACCATATAAACCCGACTACAAACATGTGATCGAGTACGAACCATTGCGGTTTGAGAAAGATTTGTCTTATGAAGAGGTTCTATCCGGATAGTCGACGAGAAAAGAACAAGTGCTCGAGAATAAAGTGATACCTTACATGAAGGTGATATGGAGGAACCACAATATTTGAAGAAGCTACGTGGAAACTCGAGAGAAAATGTTGAAAAAGAGTACCACGAGTTATTTATTTAATCATGTGTCTTGATTACGGGGATGAGAATCTTTGTAAGTAGGGAAGAATGTAACGAATGATTTGTTTGAGTTGTGATTACGAGGACAGAATCCTTGTAAGAGATGGAATGATGTAACATTCGAGAATTTTAAAGTGTAATATTAAATATTTATTGATTTATATAAGTATTTAATGGATATGTTTATTATTGAATAAATAATTGTTCAATTTGAGTTGATGTGTGGTTTATTAATTATTTGTTGAATAAATAATTAAATATTAAATATTTTGCAATATTAAATATTTAATTTGAATTATATAAGATTTAATGCAATTTGAGTTGATGTGGTTTAGTTAATTATTTGTTGAATAAATAATTAAGGAGCTAAGAAAATTAATTGTTATGAGATTATATACTAATTTAATTTAATAAGTAAGCTAGAGAGCTTATAGTGATTTAAATAAATTATAATATTTTAAATGGGAAATTGTAATTTAAAATATTAGTTGGTTGAATAAAATTACAATTATAAAAGAATTATAGTTATGTGATATTAAATTATGTGCTAAAGTAATTTAATAGATTAATATTTTAATTGATTTATTAATTAAAATAAAAGTGTGACTAATAACCTTCTTTATAAAGGAGTTATTAAAATAAATTAAAGGACTTTAATTTATTTTTTGGCCAAACAAGTCTTAATGCATATTAAGTCTTTAATCTAATAGTGTTTTATCAAACAAGGTATAAGGATTAATCCATTTGTTTTAGTTAGATTTGCCAAACAAGGTGTAAGGGTTAATGAGTTATTTTATTAGCTTAACCAAACAAGCCTTATGGCTTTTGATTTTCAAAACTTACATAACATAAGATATATAATTTATAGCTAGAGTTATATTATATATTTAATATATATATTATCTTATCGTTATATTTTTCCTACGTTAGTTAGACTAGAGTTAGGAAGAAGACTCGATGAAGAAAAAGAGAAGGAGAAAAATGAGAGAGAAAAGTTGAGAGAACTTAGAGAAATTGAGAAAAAAGAATTGGGGAAAGAAGATTGTAATTATAACTATTTTCTTCTAAACTCTAGAGTATCATCTTCTTAATCAAAGGTAGGATATTAATCCTTGTATTTTATTTTTTTAGTTTAGTTTTTTCTTCTCCAAAAAGTTCTCTGTAAATAATTATGGATGATGAATTTCTTGTGTATATAGCTTTAGATGATGATTGTTGTTGTAAAACTATTTTGTTGAGATTATGTATGATTATAATCAATTACTTTATGTATGTATGTAAATTGTGAAGAAAATATATCACGGTGAGAGTTCATATATGAAAATATATATATGAATATGGCTTAGTTTAAAGTAGAAATTAAGGTTTAATTAGTTGTTAAACCGATAAATTGATTATTGAATTTGATAGAGTATGTATAATCATAACTATGGTGTTTTGAAATTTTTATTTTGATTGAAAAACAAAATCACGATGTTGATTTCCATTAAAAATGTCAAAAATGGAGTTTTGCCAAAAACATTGAAATTGGGTGTTGTAGATTTGATGTTTATGTTATTTTATGGGTAGAAACATGTTAGAAGTCTTCACAATATGTTTATATGAAGTCTATATGTGTATTACATGTTAATTAGTCTATTAGATTGAGCTTTTTAGGCGATTTGGCTTTTGTTCATGTTTCATACAGAAAGCTTGGTCGTAGGAGTTACGGACTCTAGGCTTGCATGTTATGACCCAATGATACAAATCTCTCATGCAAAGATGCCCATGGCCAACCAATGGCTTGTGACTGAAGTCGTGGCCTTGACTCGTATCAGTATTGTGCTGAACCATGATGTAAAGCGTGGAAGCTGTGCCATAAATGAAGTTAGCGAAGAGAAAGGTTCGATAGTTTTGTTTAAGTATATAAATTTGGAAGATAAATGTTATGTGTTAATAATAGGAATGTTAAATGATGATTTCAGTAGTATTAAGCTATGAATGAACATGCTATCAAGTGTTACCTATTTGTAACATAGTTGATTATGTGAAAGGGTAATTTAACCTATATGATGTATATATTCGTTTATATAAATATACAATGTTGGTAATGACTAACTATGTCAATATGGCATATATATAGGGTATTGATTCAAGTTGTAAGGTTTAGCTTGTGCTAAAGGAAATTTTTCTAACTTTATTTTATAATTGAGCAAGTTCTCTAACTCAAAACTTCATTGTGCGAGTTTAATTAAATTTGGTACATTATTGTTTTCAAATTCAATTCTGATTTGTTGTAAGTTGCTATCTCTACACTTTTCGTGAGAGCTAGGTTGCCTATTATTGAGTAAGTCATTGTATCTAGTTGCTCATGACGATACAAGTATCCCAAATCATATAGTTTAATCTTGAGCAAGTTTTCTAATCTATTATCTTGTTAATTCAATTACTCTTTTCAATTCGATTACAATATAATGATGTAAGTTATTTGGAGCAAGTTATTCTTGTATTCTTGTTATTTTACTTGTATGTTTAGCATGCTTATGCTATCAATTCTTAATTCAAACTTAGTGTTGTTGCAAGGTAGCTATAGTTATTCAAATTATATGCTATTAGATTATTCTAAAGCATGACTTTAGTTTACTATGATTGATTCAATCACGATTATTCTATAGTATAGTGTTATTGGTTTTATTCAACTACTCCTTAGTTGATGTTTGTTAAATTCTAAATTTCCTTGAAAGCCTATCCAAACCAAACTTCCTTTAGTGCGGACTTGTACTCTAAATCTTGAGATGAACAACTCTTTTAATAGAGGTTTACGCTTAGCGTTGAAATGGTTGTGCACAATACATTTGTCTGAAGGTTGATCCCCCCTAAATGCATTGGAGTCCTTATAGTCTTATATATTTATTAAAGTTAAAGTTCAAAGATTACTTATAAGCGTGGACATGATTCGTGGTCATTAGACCCTCAGTGAATGTTATAATTTTCAGAAAGTTAATAGAATATATTGTTCAGTTCTATTGAGCCTAATATTGGCAATTGATGTAAAAGTTTAAAGATTTATTTATTGTTATTTCAAGTGGGCCTTGTTTGCTCACTCTTGCCTGTAAAATTTCTTATAGCTAAAGTTGAAACGGGTGACGTACCTAGCACCGGTAAGGGAAAGGAAAGATGAATAAATATTGAAGACTTGTAATAGTTTTGATAGTTACTTTCAGACTTTGATTTAAAGATTGTAATGAAGTTTATTTAAATTTCGCATTTGAATGATTGTTGTTAAAGGTTAGATAACACAGGAGATTTTATTTAAGTTTTATCTGTATGGGAAGGGTTTTATTATTCAATTTATTATAATTGGGTAGTTAGAAATGAATGTTTTGATTAAGTGAACACAAAACTTGAGGAAATGAAGTACCGAGATTTGGGGTGTCATGAAAATAAATAATTAAGAAATTTTGCATATAATTTTTTTTATTATTACTATTAATTTAAAGATAAGAATATGTGACAAGTAATGTGTTTGTATATATGTGATAAATAGAATTTATTTATTACATGAATAATTTCAAATAATTTTATTTTACAATTATTGATCATTATAAAGTATATTCTTATAATAATTAATTTTATAGTAGAAATGTTTTTATTATTTATTTTCTATGAAAATATGGTTATTGTATTATTTAAGTAATGTATGAAATGATTATTAGAATTATTAGAATTACTATTTAATTATATGAATTTTAGATCATATTATTAAGTTAATTATTTTAACTTAATTAATAATGCTATATATGAAAGATAAATCGGATATGGAATCCAAACCCTAATTTTGGATTTTGAGCTATGAATGAGAATAATAATATTATATTAAATATAATATTATTTTAAATCGTATTATAAATATATATCTTGTATGTGTTGGTCAATTATGGTGTTTAATGTCAAAACCTTATATCAATTTGTTAAAAACCTATTTTGAAACTCAATTATGAGTTCAAAACTGTGTAGTATTAGTGTTATAGGATTTATGTTGCACATGTATTATTAGATTTAATGTTAATTAGAGAAAAACCCTAATTAATATTTGAAAATCCTAATTGTTAAAAACCCTAATTTCTAAATTAGTAAACCTAATTTGCTAGAATGAAACCTTAATTACTAATTGTAAGCCTTAATGCTAATTGTGGGATCTTAAATCCTAATTGATAAAGTAATGTAATTAGAAAACTAATTTTAATTAGTAAATTCTAAATTACATTTTTAGGAAACTAATATTTTATTTTATTTTAAACCCTAAATGAAATCTAAGAAATCCAATTTTTGGAAAACCTTAGGGTTAAACCCTAAGGGTTTGCCAAGTTTACAAGAATGCCATTAGAATTGCTTGCAAAATTACCATTATACCCTTTTTGTCCCATTTGGTGAATTATTGCTAGAAAATCTTGTCAAATCTTGGCAAATCATTTCCCTAATCTAGCTAGGAGCTACAATACTCCAACTATCAGCCATCTAAACATCCAAATACATTGCACATGAGATATACATATAGATCAAGAGAGAGAAAGTTCATAATTTACCCTATTTGTACCCATACTCTCATCCTAGACCATCTCTCTCTAAAACCCACGAAAATATTTAGTGATTCAGTCCATATCTAAGTCCCCAGAACACCCAAGCACAATCATCAAAGATCAGATTCAAAAATCAAGGTGTAAAGAGGTACAAAAACCCTAACTTGAAAATCATGTGATTTGATGTTAGATGTTAAGTTCTAGTGTTAAAATATGTTGTATGTAGTATATGTTGATGATCCGGGTTGCTAGATGTTAGATCCATAACATCTAGAGGCTCAGATTTGAAGTTTTCAAAAAATATGGAAAATCTTATTTTGTTGTCTAACAATGAATGTCAAACCTCAGATCTCAGTGACGTTTAATTATGTTTGTGTTTTGAAAGTTGGTAGTTGTTGTATGCTACGAGATCTGTGAACTGAAACTTGAATCAAGGTCAGATCTAGCATAGATTGGAAGTTATTAATGGTCAAAGTTGGTTGACCGACCATGACCAAGCCTTTCTGGGTAACCCAGAACTTACCCAGATGGCTCTAACAAGAAGTTCATGTCCTCATATCTTGCTCATGTTTGTTGTTTTGTTTCTGTTGTTGTATACATGTTATAGTATAGTATATGTACTACATATTCACGCTTTTATATAACTTAGATGAATAACAGGATGGATTTAATAGAAGGTCAAACCAGGTAGCCCGATCACGTTTCTGTTTTCTGGGTAACCCAGAAAACGTATGAACACCATCTCTGACGTGGTTTGACCGGCATGGATCTAGAGATTTTGTTGTCGTTATACTGTTTTTATGTAATCGCTTTGTGGTCTTGCATTCTAGCTACAATCTAGAACTCTTAGATCACAAAAACATCACACGAAACAGCATGTAGTGGAAGCCCAAACATGCACACTAAATCTGTTCTTAATTTCTGGAAAACCCAAAAATGAAGAACTGTCTCTGACACAATTTTCTGAAGCTTAGATTTATCTTATTGATGATGTTTAGACTTGCACAATGATCAATCAAGATACCATGTTAGTTAGTCTATAAGGCCCGACGTTTAACACGACTATAACATGAACTGATTGATTGTAATGAGTCCACAAAGGCGTTGACCGACCATGACCAGATTTTTTGGGCAGCCCAGAAACACGATGAACACGTCTGATAGCTAGTTCAAATTTTAATAACTTTCGATTGTGATGATGTATAACCTGGTTATTGGTTGTTACATGTAGTGTTACACTAGATCTACAAGATTCAATCATTAGCTAGCCCAAAAACACATTTCACACTGATTTATTGATGGTCAAACATGGTCACTCGAAACTGACTTTTGAGTGTTCTGGCTTTCTCAAGAACACCTAAGGCGACACTTACTGTCACCAAAGAGCTTTAGCGATAGACTTATTAAAATTAATTAATTTAAATTCTAAAAATCATTTAAAAATAGTAAATAAATTCTGAAAATTACAAAAATAGTTTTAAAAATTATTTTAAGTTATAAAAATTAACTTTTAATAATTTGACATATTTTTCATAAATATTAATATTTATTTGGATATTATTGGTATTTAATTTATCTAATAAATGCATTAAATAAATTAATTAAAAATTATTTTATTGTATTAAAAATTATTTTAAATAATAATAAGGTATTTAATAATATTTTAAGTTATAAAACATAAATTTTAATATTTTAAGATAAGTTTCATTAATTATTAATTATTAATGATATTAGATTTATTTGGTAATTATATTAAATAAATTAATTAAAAATGATTTTAATATTATAAAAATCATTTTAAGTGAAAATAAATAACTTAAAAATATTTTAAGTTATAAAATATAACTTTTGATATTTAAAGGTAAATTTCATTAATAATTTAATATTAATGATATTAAATTTATTTAGTTATTATATTAAATAAATAGTTTTAAAATGGTTTTATTGAATTAAAAATCATTTAAAAAGAAATAAATGAATTAAAATATTTTAATTTATAATAAATGACTTTTAATATTTTGCTAAATAATAAATTAATATTCTAATATTAATGGTAATTATTTAAAATACTTTTTAATGTTTAAAAATCATTTAAGGGTAATAATAATACTTTAAAAAATATCTTGAGTTATTATAAATAACTTTAATATTTTGGCAATAGTTTCATTAATAGTTTAATATTAATTAAATATTAATGATAATAGAATTATTTAATATTTAAATTATTTAATAATGATTTAGGTGTTTGAAAATATATTATAAATTATAATAATTATTTTAAAATTATTATAAGGCTATAAAAATAATATGGTGATATTTACAATATCTAAACAAATATGGAATTACACGATAGAGTCTTAGACTCGATAATTATTATAACGATCGAGAAATTTGTAATTTAATTTAAATATTTATGGAATTAAATAAATATTTTAAATAATTTATTTATTGAGGAAAATAAATATTTGATGAATTGTCATGAATTCATTTAGTAGCTAAATTAATTAATGTTAATTGAATCGAGTAATGATAATTTTATTGAAGGATTTAATTTAAGAAATAATTAAATTAAATCAATATTTAAGAAAATAATTAAATTAAATGAATTGTTTAATTTAATGGAAATAAATAAAATAAATAAAGTGGCGTGTCTAATTTATTAATTAAATTGGATATATAATTATTTATTAAATTATAAGTGTAATGATAATAAGATTTTAATTATTATTAGTATAAATTGTTAAAATGGTTACATGTGTGACAATTGAAAACTATGTAATATAAATAATATAAAATTAAATTGGTTTAGGGAAAATATGTGGTAGCCAAACAAGGTCTTGTGGCCTTTGGCATTATTTAACTGACGCTGCCTTTTTGTGTCTTTACCTGACGTTATTGGGAGTCAGCTTATATTTTCCTACGCGTTATTTTTTAAGGCTAAGTTGTGAGAAGGAGAAATAACATAGTCTGGAGAGAGTTTGGTAAGAGAGTTTTCTCTGTAATTGTGCTAAGAAAGGAGTATCAAGAGGGAATGCAATTTCTTGTCATCCTTCTTCTCATCAGTCAAGGATTTAGGTAAAAATTCACCCTTAATTCTAAAATTTAGTTTTCTAATTTCTAGTTCTCTGTAAACGATTTTTTTGATTTGTTGTTTCAAACGTTATGTTTATGATATGGGTTATATTGTAGAATTTGTTGTTGTCATGGATGAGTGATGTATCAGTTATCAAATTCGTGTAAATTGAGTGTAGGAAGAAAAAGGAAAATAACGGTGTTTATGTTTATATGATATGGCTTTAGAAAGTACCAATTTTAGTGGCCAATTTGGATGTTAAACTAGAAATTGACGCTTGTATATGTTAGTTTATTAAGAAACGAGCATAACGTAATTTGAATTAAGTGTTTTGGCCAAGTTTTGAGATGTCAATGATGATTTCTGTGAAATAAGTTCAAAAATGGAGTTTTATATGAAAATATTAAATTTTGAGAAATTAAACTAGTTTTAGTTGATTATAAATTGTGTTAATTGGTTGTAAATGTTAGCAATCATGTTTGTAATAGTCTGTACCAATTGTAGATGTTAAGTTCACTATTTAGTGGGTGAAATTCGTGTTAGTTGGGCTAAAAATAGCTCTTTATTCACTTTGCAAGTCTTTAAATCAATCCGAACACTGTCGGCTGTTCTTGATGCAGATGCAAAAAAAAAAATGGCCTTGTTGCGCTTGATCCCAGAAATCTAAGTGTGGTGCGTATTGATTCGCCATTAACGAAGCGAGACAATGAGGTCTACCTTGTTTACAGTCGCTTTTCGGACTTGTGTTAGTTTAGTGTGTATGTTAATGATGTTAAAACATGCTATAAACTATAATAACAGATGTTAATGTGTTGAAATGCAAAATACAAAGACTTGAAATAATTATTTAAATAAATTATAAAATGAAACCAATTGAGATGTTTTCGAAAGATAGAGTTGAATGACTAAGTTATGTTGATCAATGTGTAATTTCAGAAGGGTTAAGTAAGTTAACCTAAATGGTTAGGTGCGAGGTTAGGGTTATGACCTAAATGATGGTTTAAACCCTAAAGCTAATATTCATACAATTAATTGTTGTTGCGATTTCGATGATATGTGTAGGGTAATTGGAGATTATTTCATTTGTGTAGCTTACAATCAAGGCAAGTTTTCTAACTCTACCTTGTTATTATTGAGCAAGTTCTTAAATCTTGACTCTTTACATTGAGCAAAGTTTTCTAACTTCATTCTTTTCGTATTGAATACAAGTTCCCATTCCTAAATTATTATTGTGCAAGTTCCTAACATTTTTTATGAAGATGAGCAAGCTTAACCTATTTTGCATATATTTGTTCAAGCTTATGTAACCTAATTCGTTACATTAAGCGAGATTTAGATTCCTAATTATTATTCAAAGCTTATATTGTTCTAATACATTGATTCAAGGAAAATTGTTTTAACTCTTCTATAGCACCTTGCATGTTTACCATGTTTACTCGATTATATATTATTGTTATTCAATCTTTGACTTGGATAAACTTGTTCAAAGCTTTATCGTTGTATTAAATCTTCAAGTAGTAAGCAAACCTTTATTGATTGAATTAATCTATATTCGAATAGTGTTCTAAAATTCTAGAAAATACTGATAAGCTAGTTCCAAACTAAACTTTCTTTAGTGCGAAAATTCTAAATCCAAACTGAGACGAACAACCCTAATATAGGGGATTTTGTACGTGTAACATTTAGATGTTTGTGCACAATACATGGTACAAAGGGCTGATCCCCCTGAGTACGTTAAGATGAGTCTGTACAGTCTAATGACTGTTGAGGTTTAGGTAATAATACCTAAACACCGTGGACATAGTTCGTGGTCATAAGACCCTCAGAAAATTAAAGTTCGAACTTGTTTTCTATTTTGATTCGTAGAACAAGTTCTTTATCATTCAGTATTCGTTGTTCACTCTCATGTTGTTATTATACTATCTTTATGTCAGTGAGCAATTGTTTGCTCACTCTTGCAATTAAACAATGCAGTTAAAGTTGAAAGAGGTGATGATCCATCTACTAGAAAGGGAAAGGGCAAGATGTCTAAGTGATGAGGAATTGTTTAAAGTTTATTTAAATGCTTAAAATTTTAAGATTTGTTTTATTTTATAAAGTATTCCGCAAACTGATGTAATAATTTTAAGGTTAGATTACCTGGGATTTATTTTGAGATTATGATGTAACCCTTTATGGGAGAGATTATTGTTTAAGTCATTTATTTAAATTATGTCTTTATCCTTTGAATATGGATAGTTAGATATAATAGTTTTTGATAAGTGAGCACCAAATTCGGTGGAAATGAAGTACCCGGATTTGGAGTTTCACAATTACCCGATAAAGCTGTCGGTACACCGAAATGTTTTAGAAATTTATTTGGACTTAGATAATTTGACTTGATACATATTTGTTTGTGATGCAATGACTGTTAAACATATGTGACAATGTGATTATGTTATGTGCTAACTGCAATTAGCAGTACTATGTGATATGATATATTAGTCTAATCGAACGAATGATCTTATTAATGATAGGTTTTGATATAAAAGATAAAACTAAGTTGCGTTATTGTAAGCAGCAGCTCAGGCAAGTATCTGAACTATTCTTTACATTTTGTAAATATACTAACTTTGCATTTCCTTTATGCAATGGACATGAGTAAGAAAGTTTCAGAATCATATTATTGTGCCAGATTATTAACTCTATTGTTATTGAGTATGTATCCAATCTTTGTATTCACACAAGTTCTTACATTATCCCATCATTGTATTATTGTATAATTTAGATATTTATTCTGTTCGTTAATTCCTATATAGGGTTAGAAAAGTGTCCCTACTTGGATAACCATTGTATTTAATCACATGTTGATATATACTTATTGATTTTGAGTATGTATACGTTGACTTAAAAGCCGTCTAAGCTATTTGATTTGGCTAGACATAAATTTAGAAATATTATTGATCATGACAGAACTTTATTGTATCCAACCAGATTGTTTTGGTTCGGATTCCCGACTAAGTATGAACATTCTGAACATGGGAAAACTTTTGTGCACCTAAGGTGGATGGAGTGAACAATAATATCGTTCTTGCATGTAGTATTGATCAATGCAGGGCGCATTGGGATGATCATCCTCGCGCCTGTAAGTTATGACGATATGCGGATGAAGTTCTGCTAAACCTTAGCGAAAATTAAAAACAATGTTCATAGTCTGTCGACTAATCTCCAGTTATAGTCCGAACGTAGTTTCAAAAATTTGATATAGAATTGTTATGTTGTTATTATTGGTTCAGCTTACTTCACAACTGTTGATTCGTTGTAGAAGTGTTATTCAAAGAAAACATTTAATCCTTTCAACTTATATTTATTGTTGCTATTACTTGCTGGGCAATCAAATGCTCATTCTTGCTTTAAATTTAAATGTTTTCAGCTAAGCATGATCAACCGGAAATGTTCAGGCCAGAATAAGGGAAAAAGAAAGCAATCAGAATAATCTTATGTTATCTTTTGTAATAGTTAGACAGTATTAAGACAATGATATTTATTATCTATTATGTAATGTATTATAGTAAAGGTTGCATACATGGGATTAGACAATGATGTATGTAAATTAAGTTTGATATTTATATTATTGGTATTATTATTAGTATTATTCTGCTCATAGAAATAGTATGTGTACTACAGTTTAAAGCTTTTAGATCATTTAGATAACAAATAGATTTAATGTAGTGACCGGTTAAACTAGCAGGGTCAAGCACAAAAACGGTTTTCTGGGTAACCTAGAAAACCTATGAACACAGTTTCTGACATGCTTTGACCGGTTCGGATCTATTGATTCTATTGATGTTTTGTTGATGTTTTGTAATAGATCTCTTAAGTTACATGTTGGCTACATACGAAAAGCTTAATATCACAAAAATATTACACGATCAGCATGTAGTGGAAGCCCAAAGTAAGACCCACGATCTGTTCTTCATTTCTGGGTAACCCAGAAATGAAGAACAACCTCTGACATCTACTTTGGGTACCCAGATCTCCTTTGTTATACATGTTATGACTATGTTTGTTGCTGGGTAATGTAGTCCTACACCAACACTACAATATCAGATAAATAGCTAGCCCAGACACTCAATACACAGTAAATGATTCTTGGTCAAACTTGGTAAACCATTAGAATCGCTGATTTACAGGTTTGACAAGAAACAAATTTCAAGAGCACTTATAATGACAATTTAATTTCGTCGCTATAGGGCCCTTTAGCGAGAAATTATTAAAAATTATTTTAAAGTCTGAAAATTAGTTTTTAATTATTTTAAGTTTATTTCATAAATATTTAATATTTTTAAAATATTAATGGTATTTAATTTATTTAATTATGATATTAAATTAATTAGTTAAAAATGATTTTAATACTTGAAAAATCATTTAAAATTATATTATGATATAAGAAAATATTTTAAGTTATTTTGAATGACTTTTAATATTTTGTGATAAATTTCATTAACAAATTAATATTAATGACCATTAAGTTATTTAATAAATGAATTGAATAAATAAATACAAAATGATTTTATTATATTAAAAATCATTTTAAATAATAATAAGGTATTTAAAAATGTTTTAATTTATAAAATATAACTTTCAATATTTAAAGGTAAATTTCATTAATTAATTATTATTAATGATATTAAAGTTATTTAATAAGTACTATATTAAATAATTTAGTTTAACAATGATTTTAATATTATAAAAATCATTTTAAATGAAAATAAAGTGTTTAAAGATATTTTGAGTTATAAAATATAACTTTTAATATTTAAAGGACAATTTCATTAATAATTTAATATTAATGATTATTAATTTATTATTAATGATATTAAACTTATTTAATAATTATGTTAAATAAGTAGTTTAAAAATGGGTTTATTAATTTAAAAATCATTTAAAATGGATATAAATGAATTAAAAATATTTTAAGTTGTACTTAATGACTTTTAATATTTTGATAAATGGTACATTAATATTTAAATATTAATGATAATTATTTAATAATGATTTTAAATATTTTAAAATTATTTAGGGGTAATATTAATACTTTAAATATATTTTGAGTTATTATAAATAACTTTAAAATTTTGGTAATGGTTTCATTAATAGTTTAATATTAATTAAATGTTAATGATAATAGAACTATTTAATATTTAAATTATTTAATAATGACTCCGGTGTTTGAAAATTTATGATAAAATTATAATAAATGTTTAAGAATTATTATAAGTCATTTAAAAATAATATTATAGGTACTTACATATATTGAACTTCAGAATAGAGTCTTAGACTCGATAATTACCCGATAAAGTCATCGGTACACCGACACATTTCAGAAATTGATCTGGACTTAGATATTTTGATTGTATTAATGTTTGTTTGTGATTCAATGACTATTAAACATATGTGACAAGGTGATTAGGTTATGTGATGACTGAAATAAGTAGTGTTATGTGTTATAGTATATTATTCTAATCAGTAAAATGATCTTATTATTGATAGGTTGCTATATAAAAGATAATACTAAGTTGCGAATTGTAAGCAGCGTACCAGACAAGTATCCTACCTTTGTATTTTCTTTATTCAATGGACATGAGTAAGAAGATTCAGAATTATATTATTATTGTATCAGCTTATTAACCCTATTGTTATATATATATATATATATTATATCTAATCATTGTTTATCAACATGATATTATATTATATAATTCAGATATATATTCTGTTCGTTAATTTCTAATTATGGTTATACAAGTGTCCCCACTTAGATAATCATTGTATTTAATCACATGTTGATATATATGTATACCTATTGATCCCCACTATGTATACGATAACGAAGATTCTTCTAAGCTATTTGACCAGCTAGACACAGATTTAGAAGCATAGTTGAATATGATAAAACCTTTTTGTATCCAATCAAATTGTTTTGGTTCGGATTCCCGACTAAGTATGAACATCCCGAACATGGGAAAACTTTTATGCGCCCAAGGCGAACACAGTGAACGATAATATCGTTCTTGCATATAGTATTGATCAATACAAGGCATAACGGGCTGATCACCCCCGGTGCCCGTAAGTTATGACGATTTGCGGATTAAGTTCTGTTAAACCTTATCGAAAATTTAAAACAATGTTCATAGCATGTCACCTTAACCCTATTTATAGTCAATACGTAGTTTCAAAAATTTGATAGAGAGTTGTTATGTTATTATTATCGGTTCAGATTACTTCACAACTATTGATTTGTTGTAGAAGGGTAATACAAAGAAAACATTTTATCCTTTCAGCTAATATTTATAATTGTTATTACTTGCTGGGCACTCAAATGCTCATCCTTGCTTAATTTAAATGTTTTAAGCTAAGTGTGAACAACTTGAAGGATCATGCAGAAACAAAGGAAAAGGAAAGCAAACAAAATAAGATTTGTTGAATTTTATGTAATAGTTTGAGACTATTAAGACAATGTTATATATTATCTATCATGCTATGTATTTAATGTATTAAAGATTACGTACTTGGGAATAGACTCTGATATTTATGTAAATTAAGTTTGGTATTTTTATTATTGTTATTATTATTAGTATTATTCCGCTCATAGAAATAGTATCGTGAAGCACCGAGTTCGGGTTTCAAGTACCCGGATTTGGGGGGCTCTATAGAGAGTTAGATTAAGGAAAGAGCATTGGAAAGAAAAAACAAAGATTTTTCTAGAGGAGATAAAATTAGGAGTCACTTGGCTGCCAAAGGTATTGCTCTAATGGATGTGGGCACTGAAATAGGTTGGAGGTCATGCGTGCCAATTCAACAAGAACAACCATCTGGGCTGGAACATGCAAAACCATGTATGGAAACTGAGAAAGAATAACACAGGCTCAAATTTGTAGACATGTTTCACAACTTTCAGAACTTACTACCCTTGTTGGGTTATGACCTTGTTTGTTGCTGTAAGTTTTAGATTCACCCCTTTTTTGTTTGTAGTAATTTGAAAATGTAAACGTATGGTATTATTGGGATGTATTTTGAATGGTTGATACATTTTGGCTTCAAATTTAAATGAGAATTTATACATTTTTTAGCTATATATCATGGCATTAACAGATTGCAGGTGCACTGGTAATCTTGGTGAACCACACTTTTTTTTTCTTTTTTTTAAGTCAATCTACAACATTTTATAAACATTGTATGTTGTTGCTTTCTATGGTCGATATTTAAAAACAAATGTTATATGCATGTATTACAACATTTTTAAGTAACACTACAACGTTTTAAAAACGTTATAAATAGATGACACACTATAAATGTTATGTAAATGTGCCTAAATGTTGTCTGATATATTAAACTACAATATTTTTATCTAGAAAACGTTGTGGAATCATACCTTCTATAATGTTTTCAAGCATCTGCTAATTTATGGAAAACAAATCTACAATATTTTTTTTCTTAAAAAATGTTGCATAATGTGCTTAACTACAACGTTTTAAAAACGTTGTGTAAGGGTGTCAAATAGATGACACCTTTAACCACGACGTTTTTCTGAATGAAACCACAACATTTTTTTCGAGTCGTGATTCTGAGGACAGAATCCTTTTAAGGAAGGAATGATGTAACGATTGAGAAATTTGTAATTTATTTTAAATATTTATTGAATTATATAAATATTTTTAATTCATTTATTTATGGAGATAAATAAATATTTGATGAATTGTGATGTAATAATTTAGTTGAGTGTGTATGCTAACTAAATTAATGAATGATAATTTTATTATTTGAGGATTTAATTTAATGAAAATAATTAAATTAAATGAATTGTTTAATATTTAAGAAAATAATTAAATTAAATAAAGTGATGTTCTAGTCTAATTTAATAATTAAATTAGATATATTATAATTTATTAATAATAAGTATAATTATAATAAAAGTTATAATTATTATAACTATAATTGTAAGTTATGTAAATTGGTTAAATGTGTGACAAATAAAACTATATAATATAAATAATATAAAAATAATCTAGTAAGGGAGAAGTTGTGTTTAGCCAAACAAGGCCTTGTGGCCTTTGGCTTATTTTTTAACTGACACAACATGTTGGGTGTGTACCTGACAAACGTGGGAGAGAGAGAGGCCAACCCAAGTTATAATATGTGTATTTCTTTTCCTATGGCTAACTAAGAAAAACAAAGAGGAAGTTGAGAGTGAGAGCTAGACTGAATTCTCTGAGATTGTCAAGAGGAAGAGAAGGGTTTGCTAATCATTTTGCTAAATCAAGGCATAACCTATTTTAATTTTAACTGTTAATTTTGATAATGTTATTGGAAGTATGTTCGATTGTTGTTGAATATATATATATATATATATATATATGTGTGTGTGTGTGTGTGTGTGTGTGTGTGTTTTGTTTTTGGTAGAATCTGTTATTGTCAATATATATGAGTGTTAATTGGTCATCAAAATGCATGAAATTGGGTTTGCAAGAAGAAAAGTAAATAACAGTGTGTATATGGGTGTTTTAAGTATAAAATTTGATGCTCAACATGTGATATAATCTGTAAATTGATGTTAGATTATGTTAGTACACCAAGAAACGAAAACAACGCAATTGGAATGGTGTCAATTGGTTAAGAAACAAAGATTTGGCGAATGAATTCGCTAAAAGTGTTGAAATATGAAGAAATTTGTAAAAAAACAAGGTTTTAATCCTCTAACTTTGGTTATGTAAGTTATTTTAGGTGTTAGAAGGATTGTGTGTATATGCTATGTGACTTTAGTTAAGTTTGTAGTGTGTAGGTTGTCCATGTTATCGTGAAATTGGGATTTTTGGCCTAGAACAGAAACTATGTTCGATTTTCTACAAAATTGTTTCGGTGTCGACCACTTGGTATTTGCTTCTCTTAAGCAGGCACGCACGGATAAAGGGTGTCATGGTGCGGTAGCGCGTGCCAATGTCAATCGAGACCAATGTTGAGTTTGTTACCAACATAACTTTAGAAATACTAACCTAACTTATTTTAATGACCCTAAAACATGTTATAAGACATAATAACATATTGTAATTACAATGTTAAAACTATAAATTATGAACTAATAAGTTGTGAGAGTTTGGAATGTGAGGTCATGAGAATTGGAATTATTTTGCAATCACCATGTCGTATACTATGATATAATTGAGAATTCAATTTCGTGTTACGTGAATGAGTAGGGTCCTAAGTTAAGGATTATAGACTTGATTAAAATGAAAACTAAACTAATGAAGTTAATATTAATATAACTAATTGGTATTGTGATTCTAATGGTATATGGAGGGTAATTGGCGAACGTTTATTATATCTGTGTAGCTTGCACCCGAGGCAAGTTCTCTAACTTCATTCTCTTTATAATAAATGCAAGTTTCATAGTTATGATATTTGTTATTGTCAAGCAAGCTTTCTAGTTCTAAATTATCATTTTGTATATCCTATATTAATGTTGAGCAAGCCTATTGATTCTATCTTATGTATGGTTGAATATGCTCTTGTAACCTAATTCGTTACATCGAGCGAGTTTCACATTCCTATTTCTTGTTATTGTAATTCAAAGCATATACTATTTTAAAACATTGATTCAAATGAGATTGTTCTAACTCTTTTGAATATAGTACTTTGCATATATATACCATGTCTATTCCAATGTATATTGTCATCACTCAAACTTTGACTTAAATAATCGTGTTCAATTCTATATTATCATGTTGAACCTTCAAATAGTAAGCGAACTCTTATTGATTGAACGAATCTATGATGGAATAGTGTTCTAAAATTCTAGAACCACTGATAAGCTAGTTCCGAGCTAAACGTTTTTTAGTGCGGAAATCCTAAATTCAAACTGAGATGAACAACCCTAATATAGGGGATTTTGTACGTGTTAACGTTTAGATGTTTGTGTACAATATATGGTACAAAGGGCTGATCCCCCTAAGTACGTTAAGTAGGGTCTACATAGTCTAAATGATTGTTAAGGTTGGGGTAGTAATACCTAATCACCGGGGACATAGTTCGTGGTCTTAAGACCCTCAGATACTAAATTCAAACTTGTTTTCTATTTTATTTTGTAGAACAAGTTTACCATTATTCAGCATTTGTTGTTCATACTCTTGTTGATATTGTTATTACTCTTTATATCAGTGAGCAACTATTTGCTCACTCTTGCAATTTACACTGCATCCAAAGTGGAAAGGGTTGATGAGCCGTCTACTAGCAAAGGAAAGGGCAAGGTGTGCAAGTGATGAAGATTTATTGAATTTATTTAAATAATTTATGTTATAAGACTTAATCTATTTTGTAATGTATTCCACATACATATGTAATAGTTAAGGTTAGATTACTTGGAAATGTTTTTATTGATGTAACCTTTTAATGGGAAGATTATTGTTTAAGTTATTTAAATTATGTCTTTATCCTTTATCATGGGTAGTTAGATGTAATAGTTTTGGATAGTGAGCTCCAGATCCTGTGGGAATGGAGTACCTGGATTTGGGGGTGTCACAGAGTACCTACAGAGGAGGAGCCCCGAGACATTCATGTCGTCCGAGAGCAGTTGGTACAGAGAGAGCCATCTCCGTTGATCACTGTTGTTGGTCAGGAGTATGAGCCCGAGTCTGATCCAGAGGAGGATCCTGAGGAAGAAGAGGAGGAAGATGAGTTCCCACCGAACTCTATCAGTGCCGAGATGTACGATAAGCTATATGACCGTAACATATAGTTACGAGATACTGTTCAGGAGCTAAAGGAGCGGACTGTTATTCAACAGCTTACCATCGAGCAAAGGGATAAGGAGGTTATGACTCTTCACACACGTCTGGGAAACATAGAGTGGGATTTGATTCACGAGAAAGGTCAAAATGAGCAGAAATTTGAAGAAATAGAGGATTTGAAGAATGAACTGAAAGAGAACTCAGCAAGGCTGATCATAGCAGAGGAGGCCTGTGTAAGGGAATCACGACGTGTAGATCTTGTAGAAGAGAACTGTCAAGCGAAAAAGGTTAAGCTTGAGGAGACACACTCTACGCTTCAAAATATAATTGATGAGGCCCAGGATCGAGTTATGAGATACTTAATTCAGTTCGAAGTACTACCATCGTACATGCTAGATCGTAGTACGATGTCCCGCATTATGGAAGAAAAGCGTAGCAAAGCTATTCAACACCTTAGCAGGCAGTGATATGAATAGTTTAATTATGTGAAAACCTATCTGGTAGTTAAAAATGTAAATTTCGATGTGTTTATAAATAAAGGAATATTTTGATGTTTTAAATCCTGTAGATTCTTTATCTCGGGATAGTTGATGTAAATAGCAGTGATGCTATCATAGTTTATTAAAACTTTTGATTAAATAAATATATCAAGTTATTTGAGAAGATGTGTTAAGTGATTATGTTAAAATGTTTGAGTTAAGGCTTACATATTTAGAGAATTGAATAAAGATCTAATAAGCAGATATTTTAACAGAAATATGCCACCGAGAAGAAGACCAAACCGTCAACCAGCCCAAGAAGAGTCGACGAATAACAACAACGACGCCGATGTTAACCCCGTTCAGCAATTGGTGAACTTATTAGCTGGAGCGATTAATAATCAACCTCAAGCTCCACCAAATACAACGTTCAAGTACTTCAAGGCAGTTGGACCACATGAGTTTAAAGGCTCCATGAACCCAATAGAAGCTCAAACTTGGGTTATGGAGATGGAAAAAGTTTTTGACGTCGCCAGAGTCAGAGAGGACCAGAAAACTGCCTACGCAATGTTCATGCTGAAATCAGAAGCTAGTTATTGGTGGCAAGAAAATAAGGTCCATGGAGGAGAAGGTGTGATCACTTGGGAGAGGTTTAAAGAGATGTTCTTTGAGATTTACTTTCCGACAAGCTCGCAGAACCAAATGGAGGTACAATTTCTAGAATTGAAGCAAGGAAATATGTCCTTGTCAGACTATGCGGTAAGATTCAATGAGTTGGCTAGGTTCGCCACATATCAAGTGCACACGAATGAGAGAAAAGAATGAAGGTTTGAACAGGGACTAAATCCCTGGTTATATAGTAAAGTGTCAATGTTTCAGTTGAAAACTTTTGCTAGAGTATTGGAGAAGGCCATCCTCGCTAAAGGTGGGAGCAATGCGGTGACTAAGTATAATCAGGACCAGATCAAGAAGAAGATGAGTGAAAATGAAGGAATTAATAAGGCCAGTGGCAGTAACACGGGAGGAAGTAACAATCGGAAGAGGTGGTGGACTAACAACTTGTAAATTGGAAATCAGCAAGGAGGTCAGAAGAAGAGGATTGAATTATGCTCGACCTGCGGGAAAGCTCATTTTGGAGTTTGTATGAAGGGAAAATGGGTGTGCTACAATTGTGGTCAAGAAGGCCACATAACACCTACTTATCCTAACCCAAAGAAGGGCGCCTGCTTCACTTGTGGGTCAAAGGACCATCTGGCAAGGGACTGTCCTAAGAAGGGATCTAGAGGGGAAGGATCAGGAGGAAACAAGGGAAACAGGGGTGGAAGTGCTCTGACTATCATGGGACCAACCACAACCAATAGACCAACCGCCAGGATATTCAATATGACAGTGCAGGATGTTGTGTAGTCTCGTGATGTGGTGTCAGGTATCATTCCAATCCATAAAGTTAATGCTTATGTGTTATTTAATTTGGGTGCTACTTGTTCATTTATATCCGGTGACTTTGCTAAGAACTTAGAATTTCCTAAGGATGAGTTAGAATACCCCATGATTATAGAAATTGCGAATAGAGAAATAATATCTATTAAGTACGTACATAAGAACTGTAGGGTGGATATTAAGGGTAATATTATGAACGTATATCTTATCCCTATCAGACTTGGGGAATTTGATGTCATTTTGGGAATGGATTGGTTATTCAATTACGGGGCTATAATTAATTGCCAGAGAAAATGTATTAACCTTATGACTCCGTTAAAGTTTGTATTCTATGACAGCAAGTCGCCTAGATAAGTGAGTTGTCTGACGATGATGCATGTCAGGAAGTTGTTAAGACAAGGTTGTGTAGGATATTTAGCTTACACAGTCTACAGTCGTAAAGAGAACCCAAAAATAGAGAAGATACCAGTAGTGAGGGGCTTTGCAGACGTATTTTCGGGCGATCTGCCAAGACTTCCGCCAGACAGAGAGGTTGAGTTTGTAATCGATTTGGCACCAGGAACATCTCCAATATCGAAGGCACCGTACCGAATGGCACCGGTAGAGATGAAAGAATTGATGGTCCAACTTCAAGAGTTACTGGACAAGAAGTACATTCAACCGAGCGTATAGCCGTGGGGAGTGCCGATGTTACTTGTAAAGAAGAAGGACCAAATGATGCGTCTCTGTATTGACTATAGAGAACTGAATAAGGTCACTATTAAGAATAGATATCCATTACCGAGGATCGATGACCTATTTGTTCAATTGAAGGGAGCGAGATACTTTTCCAAGATAGATTTGAGGAGTGGTTATCATCAGCTGAAGGTGAGGCCAGAGGATGTACCGAAGACAGCGTTCAGAATGCGATATGGTCTCTACGAATTTTTAGCAATGTCATTTGGTCTAACGAATGCTCTTACAGCATTTATGGGCCTAATAAACGGAGTGTTCAAGCCTTTTTTGGATAAATTTGTGGTGGTGTTTATCGATGATATTTTTGTATACTCGAAGACCATGGAAGAACATGTATAACATTTGAAGATAACGTTAGAGGGGTTGAGAAGGGATATGTTGTACGCCAAGTTTTCAAAATACGAATTTTGGATTGAGCAGGTATAATTTCTCGGACATGTATTTGATTAAGACGGAATTTCGATAGATCCATCTAAAGTCGAAGCCGTGATAAACTGGGATCAGCCAAAAACGCCGTTGGAAGTACGAAGTTTTCTTTGAATGGCAGGATATTATAGAAGATTCATTCAGAACTTTTCCAAGATCGCAACTCCGCTGACGAATTTAACTAGGAAAGCTGTGAAATTCGTTTGGACGGAGAAGTGTGAGGAAAGCTTCCAAGAACTTAAGAAGAGATTGAGTACAACACCTGTGTTATCTCTTCTGGATGACACAATAAAATTTGTGGTTTATAGTGATGCATCGCATAAAGGACTAGGCTGTGTTCTCATGCAAAATGGCAGAGTCATTGTGTATGCGTCACGACAATTTAAGGACTATGAGAAGGGGTATCCGACCCACGACTTAGAGTTAGATGTGGTGATATTTGCTTTGAAGATCTGGAGACACTATCTCTATAGGGAAATGTGTGAAATATATACAGACGACAAGAGTCTGAAATATATTTTTACACAGAAGGAATTGAATATGCGCCAGAGAAGGTGGTTGGAGTTAATTAATAATTATGATTATGAAATTTTATACCATCCGGGTAAAGCAAATGTGGTTGCCAATGCCTTAAATAGAAAGGGTCGGGAGAAATTGATGATGTTGACCGCTTAGCAGGAGCTAATTTCAGTTATGGAGAAGCTGAAATTAGAAGTAAACGGTTTTATGGAGATTGAAAAGAAGTTGTTCCAGATGCAATCTGGTACAACTTTGCTGGAAAAAGTTAAGGAGGCTCAACTTCAGGACGAAGAATGTGAAAAGGTGAAAAAGAAGATATCCGAAGGAATCGAACCGAGATTCAAGATGGACAATGAAGGAATACTGAGATTTGAGAGTAGAATTTAGGTACCGCCAGTGGCCGAGATTAAGGAAGTCATTTTAAGCGAGGCTCATAGCTCACGATATTTGATTCACCCTGGTAGTACCAAGATGTACCAAGATCTTTGACAACATTTCGAGATGTTGCAGAGTGTGTTGCCAAATGTCTGACATATCAAAAAGTGAAAGTTGAGCATAAAAGGCCAAGTGGGTTTCTACAACCGTTAGAGATCCTAGAATGGAAATGGGAACATATTATGATGGATTTCATGGTTGGCCTTTCGACAACTGACAAAATCCGCACACTTCCTTCCAATCAAAATCAAATTTAACTTAGACCAGTTGGCAAAATAATATATAAAAGAGATTGTTTTGAGGCATAGAGTTTCGATGTCAATTATTTTGATAGAGATCCGCGCTTTACATCGAACTTCTGAAAAGGACTACAGGAATGCATGGGTACGCAGTTGAGAATGAGTACAACATATCACCCTCAGACTGATGGGTAAAGTGAAAGAACGATTCAGACATTAGAAGATATGTTAAGAGCTTGTATAATGGACTTTAAAGGAAATTGGGATGATCATCTACCACTCGTAGAGTTCGGCTACAACAACAATTACCACGCTAGTATTGGCATGCCGCCTTATGAAGCGTTATATGGCAGAAAGTGAAGAACTCCGCTATACTGGGATGAAGTTTGCGAGAGACAATTATTAGGTCCAGAACTGGTATAGCAGACATCAGAGATAGTCAAAGTGATCCGAATAAGACTAGTAGCAGCTCAAGATAGGCAGAAGAAATACGCCGATCCACACCGTAAAAATGTTGAGTTTCGAACGGGTAGTTATGTGTTTTTTGAAAGTCTCTCCCTTGAAGGGAAAGATCAGGTTCGAAAAGAAGGGTAAATTAAGCCCAAGGTTCATTGGACCCTTTGCGGTACTGCGAAGGATTGGAGAAGTTGCATATGAGTTAGCCTTACCTCCGACACTCGAGAATGTCCACAACGTCTTTTATGTTTCATTTTTACGACCCTACAAACCCGATTACAAGCATGTGACTAAATATAAACCCCAACAATTTGAAAAAGATTTATCTTATGAAGAAGTTCTTGTTCAGATAGTTGACAAGAAAGAACAAGTACTCAAAAATAAAGTAATACATTCTATTAAGGTAATCTGGAGGAACCACAACGCTGAAGAAGCTAATTGGGAACTCGAAGAGCATATGACGAAGAATTATCCTCATTTATTTTCTTAAATTATGTGTAAGCGATTCTGGGGACATAATCTTTGTAGGGGGGAGAATGTAACAGGACTAATTGATTGAGTCGTGATCCTGGGGACAGAATCCGTTTAAGGGGGGAAAGATGTGACGAACGAGATTTTGTAATTTAATTTGAATATTTATTGAATTAAATAAATATTTTTTGATGATTTAAGTATTGGATTAAATTACTAATTGATGAATTTGCGGTAGATTTAATTATATGTGTTATATTGATTAAATTAATGTGTAAAATTTTATTATTCAAGGTATGGATTTAATTATGCTTATTTGATTAAATGAATTAGTTAATAAGCATAATGTTATTTTTAATTAATTAGAGATTTATTGATTTGACATCATTAATAAATGAGAAATTTAATTACGTGACTATGTGAATTAATGAGAAATTATTATATTTTATTTAAATTAAATTAAATAAGATATTTGATTTATTGGTTAATTGGGTGTAACATTATTAAACTATATTATAAGAGGTTAATTAAATTAAAGGAAAAGAGCCTTTTAAGGCCAGTCAAACAAGGCCCTGTGGGGAGTTGGGCAGTTAATCCACGAAGGGATTAACTGACCACAACTGTGTGCATTAATCAGTCTTATTTTAGAAGACGTATTTCATTTATGAGTCTTAACTAGAGAAATCCAGAGAGAATTCAGAGGAAATTAGAGGGACATTGTAAGATTGAAGAATCAGAAAATCTGCAATAGGGTAATCTATTCAACCCAACTTATAATTTACGTTGTTAATATTTTCTATAAAAAAATTATTTTAAGTCTCTGTAATTGAAAGTTCAAGTCTTTGTAATTGAAAAGAGTAATGATTTATGTGTATATATATGATAATATATTGTCATAATATGTTTGTTACCATATACGTATGTTTTCATAATATTAATTGCATATAAATATGTCGTAAATAGATTTTAAAAGTTATAGAGTATAAAGGTTTCCTATATATGACCCTTATGGGAAATGGCATGCCACGAGTTGTTGTTGAACTTGAAATTTAACAGAAGATTGTGATAGCATATGTTAATACAAAGAAAACAAACTTTGAACGGACAGATTCGGAGTTATAACTAATTGTAATATCACTTTTCATGTTTTATCTTCAATACTTTTAAAAACACCAGGAATAGTGAAATTACATGATTTGATTCAAGTAATTGTATGTTTTAACTTGTTAAAATCATGCTAAAAAGGTTGAGTAATGATTATATGTGTATTATAGTGTCTAGGTATACTTAAATTCATGTGTGAATAATGTAATTGGTCATGAAATATGTTCCACTTGAAATTCGAGAATCGAGAAGCGCCTCACATACGCCGTAGCGCCTTAACCCCATGCTTAAGGTTCTGCTTGCATGAGCTGGGGTTAGTTTATAGGGTGAAATGCAATACCACTATCATGATTTGTCGAAGAATGAGAATTTAAAATGTTTTATTTCAGGGAATGTAATAGTAACCTAATCTAAAGAACATAAAAATGTGTTAGACATATAGTGAGATGTTAAAATAGATTCTTAACATGTCAATAAGGTATTTACATATTTGATTGAATTGTTGAACGCGTAGTTAGCTTGTCGTTATGAAGTCTAATATTATGTGAAAACAAGTGTTGTGATTTGATTAGTATAAACAGAATCAGAGTTTAGACAAAAGAGAATAAACTTGTGATGCTAGTTACGTTATAATTGACTAGTATTGTGAATGTAAATGGTATGTAGGATTAAATCGAGGAACATGTAACCTACGCACGAGGCAAGTTTCCTAACCTTACTTGTTATCATTATGCAAGTTTCTAAACCTTACCTTGAGCAAGTTCTAGACTTATATTCTACATCGAGCAAGTTCTTGTTATTTATTGATCAAGTTCAAGATGTTATATTAAAGGTTATTAATCTTTTCAAAGCATGATTCCTGTTATACAATACTTATTCCATTATATACCTCTTGAGTTTATTATTCAATTTGAATATCATTTATTGTTGAATCTTGTAAGACTAGCGAACCCTTATCGATTCGACTAGTCCATAGTTGATGAACATTCTTAATTTCACAACCCTTGTTGAGTTTATCTAAACCAAACTTTTTTTGGTGCGGACTCTAATGTCAAACTGAGATGAACAACCCTGTTATAGGGGATTACTTATACTTTAGCGTTAAGATATTGTGCACAGTATAGTACTAAGGGATGATCCCCCTAAGTATGAGTAGAAGAGTCCATACTCTTATGACTGTTAAAGGTTTCAAATCCAAACACTTGATAGCCTAGGACATAGTTCAAGGTCTTATGACCCTCAGAAGTTCTTTTGATTCTTGTTATTCATTCTTGATTCAAAAGTCAAGTTTCTTATTTTAGAAGTCTTTGATTCACTCGCATGTTATTACATTGTTGTTATAGTATTATACTTGTGGGCAATCGTGCTCACTCTTACGTAATAATAACATTGTAGTTTAGAATGAAAGGTCCGACGAGCCTTCTACTAGCAAAGACAAGGGAAAGATTAACAAGTGATGAAGACATGTTATTTATTTGTTATGTTATGTTTCAGACTTAAGTTTAAATTGTATAAGACTTAATATTTATTTATATTTCCGCATTTGAGATTTAAGGTTAGTATGACCTGAGATTGATGTTGTTTATATTCAGATGATGTAACTCCTTAAGGAGAGGATTTATTTCTATCTATTTTATGGTTTCATTTATTATGGGTAGATGGACGTATGATTTTGTATAGTGAACACCAAATCACGTGAGAATTGAAGTACCCGAATTTAGGAGTGTCACACTATTTCCTAGAATAGTGAATATTACTATGGAAACCATCTCGGACCATCACTCCATTCCCCGACTCGTCGCAGCTATATTCTCATTTCCTGAAGAGAACAATGAAAGCAAAAGGGTGAGCTCAACTATCCAAGTAAGAAATATTATGACTAAAATAATACAAAATAAATTATCGTTAGCCTTCAACAGTGTTAAACTGATAAAATACAACAAACATCAAGTTTAACTATAACGGAACAAACAATCCATTAAAAGAGTCAAGTAGAGCATGATATCTATTATCTTCTATGATTTAAAAAGTTTATCATCAATTTTATCGCTGAGACTCAGCTTAATAAATAATCCACATCATCGAATTATCCATGCACTACGGGCCAAGGATATTCATTAGTATCACGTCCATGAATTATTCATGCACTACGAGCTAAAGATAATTGTGTTATCACCAATGGTCATAATCATGCCAACAACTGTCCATCAATGCACTACGGGCCAATGAGGACATTTATCACATCATTTGTAACATTACATGTCATTATTATACCGAATAATCCCTGGTCATAATCATACCAATCAACAGTCCATCTATGCACTACGAACCAAAGATGACTTTCATCACAATATAAGCATGAGTATGATGAAAATGATATAAGAATTCAATTAAATGAAAGCAAATGATAAATTTTAAATATTTATAATTTAATTTATCCATAATTCAATAATGTCCAAATTGTCAACATGATACTGCTTGGTGGAGTAAAATTCAAGAATAATCTTGTATCAAAAATGATTTGGACCAAAAAGAAATCAATTTTTATCATGCATAGTACCTCGGGTGAATAGTACCCCGTGAATAGTACTTCGGGAATAGTACCCAGTGAATAGTACCTTGACATGAAAAGATTAAAAATTATCAAGAATGCTCATAATAATATTTCCATAAAAGATACTGGATGAAGCGCAAATTTCAAAGATATTCTACTAATTTCATGGAGTATAGAAGTCAAAACTTAACAAAATGAGAGTAGAATTCGGAATTTGAAACGAAATAATATTACTTACACACTACAGAGTATGGAAGAAAATATTATTTCATACAAATATTGAACAAAAATAACATCCCTTACCTTAAAAAGGAGAGTATTCCAACTGGTATAACGGGGATATTCTTGAATAAAACTTGCACTGTTTTCTACACTCAAAGTTTCCTCAAACTCGAAAGAAATACGCTCAATATTATAGAAGAAGAATTCTCTGATTCTAGTATGATTTTCAATTCTAAACTAAGCATCCTACTTATAGGAGAATGGAAGGATACTATTTAGAATTTTTTTTTTCACAGACTGCATAGTGACCATCACGGCTGCGTGAAAATTTTTGGCTGAGTTTTCTATTTTTTTTTACTATGCAAACACTATGCATAATAAAATATAATATATTCTATTTTTCAATAAAAAACAAAACTTATTATAATATATATATATATATATATATATATATATATATATATATATATATATAGTATGCATTCCCCCCATATTACGTAACAACACCCCCCCATTTTCTGATAACTTCATTTTTCAAAACACGAGGGCCCCCACCTATGTCATCATCACATTTGGCACCACTTCTTATTATATATATATATATATATACTGAATAACTTTCTACAGATTATTTTGATAAATGGGTAAGTGGGAGTCCAAATAATACACCAAAATTTACAACAAATACTTCATAAAAAATCCTCTCAATATTTTTAACAACATTTATTCATCATTATTATAACCCACAATATTAACAACCAGATTATTCCCAGGAAAGATGAGGGCTTTTCGATAAGGATTTCTCCCTATTGGCGTGCAATTAGGTGACAAAACCCCTTTTCTTGATAGAACTTTCTAAACATTGTTAATTATGCAAATAATAATATGAATAACTTGTCATCTCAATTACTGATTTAATAATATAAAATATTAACGGTAATTGAATCCAATAACGTGAGATAGTATACAACAATTATTGTAGCAATAATTGAATATAACTGAGTGACTTCTCACGTAATCATCAATAATCAATACCGTGTGCTACTATGCAACCATGCGTATTACTGTACTTTTAACACCGGGTATTTCAACAGTAAACGGTAAAACTTTTGCCGTTATTTTTATAAAAAGATATTTCTGTCGTTTTCAAACTCCGATAATAATTCTGTTGTGGGGTCCACCAATGATTATGTCGTCGTACAAATATTATCTGTTAAAACGAATATTCCCCGACCAATCGAATATTTTATAAAAACTTGCTACTTTGCAAAATTTATAAATATTACCCACATATATACCTAGGGTTGGGGTCTTTATTTAAAATTATATTTCGAATTCACACCATAATATTCAAAATTATATTTCGAGAAAAATTAATCTTTATTTATGAAAGTTGGGGTCTTACACCTTTTCTATTTAAAAAGGAAAAACTAGGGTTTAGTCAAACACCCTTCTTCTTGAGTTTTTGTTCTTCCTTGGTGGATCACCTCTAGAGGCCAAATGTTTGGGTGGCTAACATTGATCAAAGGAAAGAATCCATTCCCGCGTACTCAAGGAGACCACGAAGGACTAGTAATTGAACTTGTACTTGATGAAGCTCGAAACTTCAAGGGTATAATTCTGATCTTCTTCGTTTATAATAATAATTAAGCACAAAGCATGATCATGGCATAAGATTGTATAAAAAATTTTAATTTCCAATTTATCGTGCTTCCGCACTATTTTATATGATTTGATTATGTAATCGCGTTATATACAGTCCCAACAGTGGTATCAGAGCCAAACTTTGTGTTAATTGTTGATTTTATTATTCCATGTATGTATTGAGATGTGATTGAATCGAATATTCTGGGCAAAAAATGAAGTTTTATGTATAATACGCTACTGCTGCGGCGCGCTGCTGCCATACAATACAGAGATCTGAAAGCGCAGAGTATAAGTAGCGCATACTCTGTAGTTTTGAATTTTTTTTCATTAATTGAAGTAAATGGTTTATTTAATTGATAAAAGTTTAAAATAAAGATGTTTTTTTATCTAAAATATGATTTCAGATTGCTAAACATTAAAGAGTTTAATTTGGATTTGATTTTTGATTAAAATAAAAGAGTTTATTTTGTTTTAAATACTAAATATTAGCAAACTTTTGCCCATTAAATGATATTGATGCATATATGAAATGGTTTTATTATTCATGAGATGAATGTTATGATGAAATGTATGATAATAAATGGGATTGATTATGTACTATTGACTAATGTAATTGGATTTTATTTTAGTTGGATGCATGACTGTATGAGTTTTATTAAATGGGGTTTGCGTACCTCGTCTTCTCTAGTTTTTTCTCAATGTAATTTCAATCTCCCTCATATGTACTTCCCTTCGATCACGATCAAGGTTTTATTTTATAAATAGTTTTGTAATATGAATAGTTAGAATTAAAATTTTGAAGAATTAGAGACCAAGGAGCAAGGAGCGCTTGAAGACCTATTTGTAATGGAGCTCAGGTTTAAATATAATAGTTATGTTTAAATTTAATTCTTGCACCATAAAGTTTGACCTTTTGGTTCACTTGGTGACTCTAGTGAACCAAACTAGAATAAAGTTCATAATCAATCAAAGGTAAAATATAGTATTCTATATGCATGCTTATCTATATATATATATATATATATATATATATATATATATATATATATATATATATATATATATTATATAATATGTTTCACATGTTAATTAATATGACACGTATTTTATATATACATATGCATGCGCGCTAAACAAGATGAGACAAAAAATAACAAACCCCTCAAATAAATTATATTAAGTTTAAAGCGTTCAAAGATATTTGGAATATCGAACGTCGCCTTCTAGCATGATAAAAATAATAGAGTATCAAATAAATTACTATAAGTTTGTTGTGTCGCACAAGGCTTATATTAATTTTTTAAGATGTTCTTTTATCACATTTAATGCTTATAAAAAAATCGAATAATATTGTTTTGTTGTGTTGCATAAAGACAATGTTTTTCTTTTTGAATATATGGAAGTGCTAGGCTGAAATTAACTTGGATAATTATGATTCAGATGTGTCACACTTAATCATAATATTCTAAGAGGCAAAATAAAAGGAGTTACATGTTGATGTAATTGACAAGAGTTTTCTACCTATTTATTTATATAGAGTTTGTTGTTTCACACAAGGTTATTTACATTTGAACTGGGATCTTTATTTTCACTAGCAAATCTTTAATTAGATTTTGCCGAACTATATAAGTGAGGGTAATATAGTTTGAAGAAAATAAAGGGAGATACCAATTTAAAATTAGAACTAATTTATTTTGGTAAATTAATTAATTAAATAAATGTTTGCTAAAAATGTTGTCTTATTTCATATGTAGAATTTGAAAATGTTACACTCACTAATTTCACTGTGTAGCATATTGGATGCTAACAAACTGACCGGACCGAATTACACGTGACTGGTTATGGAATCTGAGAATAGTTCTCACTGCTGAAAAGATTTCTTATGTCCTAAATTTGCATATCCAAAAAAAATGTTGCAGAAACAGCCTCTGAGGAAGAGATTACTACTTTTTAGAAGTGGCATGATGATGCATCTGTGGCTCAATGAATCATATTCGCATCTATGAGTAACGAGTTTTAGCGTCAACATTAAACTATGGTTGCTCCTACTATATTGTTGCACCTCCAAGAAAAGGAAGAGGCCCAAGGTGTCTTCTAAAAAGATGAAATCTAAGAAGGATAAGGGCAAGGCTAAAATAAAGGAACAAAAGGAACCTGATCCAGCTAGCAAATGAATATGCTTCCATTGCAACAAGTCAGGTCACTGGAAGAGGAACTGCAAGGATTTTCTTGCGTAACAAAAGGTAAGAACCATGGAGAAGCTTTAACTCCTAATCAAGATTTGCTCATGATTAAAATTACTTTTTCTGAAAGTCAAACTTCTACTTGGGTATTGGATACCGACTGTGTTTCTCATATATGTAACAATATACAGGGACTAGTCAGAAGTAGAAAACTGAATAAAGATGAGGTTGTCCTACGAGTGAGAAATGGAGCAAAGGTTGTTGCATTTGTTGTAGGGACTTATTGTTTAGCATTGCCTACGGGCAAGTCCATTATTTTAATTTCTTTATTAGATATGGATGGATTTGATATTATAATAAAGAACAATAGTTGTTCTATTTATAATAAAAATGTTTTATATGGAATTAGAAATTTGTTGAATGACTATACATACTTTGACTTGCATGAAAATATACTTCAAATTGAACAAACTAAGAGAAAGAAATGAGATGATGTTAATTATACCTTCATGTGGCACTATAGGCTTGGTCATATTAATGAAACAAGATAATCTAAGTTGCATAAAGATGGGCTCCTAGAGCTATCAGATTATGAATCATATCCAACTTGTTATTCTTGTCTCATGGGTAAGATGACTAAATCTCCTTATACTGGAAAAGGAGAAAGAGTTACAGAGTTGTTAGTGTTGGTACACACACACGTATGTAAACTTATGATGACGAATGCATGATGAGAGTATTCTTATTTTATTACTTTGACTGATGATCACTCAAGATTTGGATATGTGTATTTAATGAAATACAAATCTGAATCATTTGAAAAGTTCCAAGAGTTCAAAAGTGAAGTAGAGAAACAAACTTGCAAGAGTATTAAGAATCTTTGATCGAATCGAGGAGGTGAATACTTAAGAGGTGAGTTTCTAAATCATCCCAAAGAAAATGGTATAATCTCACAATGGACTCCATCAGGGATGCCACAGTTAAATGGTGTATCTGAAAGGAGAAATCAAACATTGTTTGACATGGTTCGTTCCATAATGAGTTTTACCAACCTTCTAGTTTCCTTTTGGGGTTATGCACTAGAAATGGATGCACACCTACTTCACAAGGTACCTACCAAATCTCTCCTAAAGACTCCATATGAGATATGGACAAGGAATGAAGACTCCTATAAAAGGAATGAATGTTAAACTAGTTCCCCCTCGGCTGAGTGAATCTGGGAACCTGCATTATATTCAAATCAAAGTTCAAACATTGCCAAAGATGGAAGAAGAAACACTTAAAATATGAAAACCTCCAGTACCTCATTCGTGTATAGATGGACCGATGGATGACGCCCCAAATTGCCTAAAAGATAAAGAATCATCACATGTATGCCAGGAAGGCTATGCCGAGCAATGGAAAAATAAGGAGAGGGATCCAAAATAGGAACATCCTCCGCCTCTTCTGAAACTCAAGTCCTACCAACCCTAATAGGATGGATTACAGACTCAGTAAATCGATGCACCTGTCGAGCCGATCGAGGAAAGGGAACGTCCAAAGTTATCCTCCAAACCACTGAGGAAGCCCTCCAGGAAGTGGAACTGCTAGGCCTGTCAGAATCCATGCCTGAAAAGAAACTCCAAATCACCTCAGAAAAGGTGAGGTATATTTCTATACCTTGTTAATTCAATTAAGTATGTGACAGCCCTAGCGTAGCATCGGGAAGGGACAGGTGATGTAAGTCATTGAAAACTACTTCAACGAGAATATCAAAATATTCGGTATTATAAACCGCCCCAGCATAGCATCGGGAAGGATCCAATGATGTAAGCCATTAAAAACTACTTCAGCGAGAATATCGAAATATCCGATATTGTAAACCATTAGTGATAGCCCCAACATAGCATCGAAAAGGATCCAATGATATAAGCCATTGAAAACTAACTTAGCGAAGATATCGTAATATCCGGTATTATAAACCATTGGTGACAGCCCCAGCATATGCATCGGCATCAACCCAATGGAAATCCAAATCGTTGGTGATAGTCCCAGCGTAAGCATCATCATCAACCCGATGGAAATCTAAACTGTTTATGACAGCCCTATCATAAGCATCAACATCAACCCAATAGAAATCCAAATGGTTAGAGTCAGCCCCAACGTAAACATCGACATTAACACGATGGAAATCCAAATTGTTGGTGAAAGCCTTAACATAAGCATCGACATCAACCCGATGCAAATCTAAACTGTTGTTCATAGCCCCAGTGTAAGCATCACATCAACCAGATGGAAATCCAAACCGTTAGTGATAGCCCCATCGTAAGCATTGACATCAACCCAATGGAAATCCAAACCGTCGGTGACAGTCTCAGCGTAAGCATCATCATCAATCCGATAGAAATCCAAATCGTTGGTGACAGCCCCAACATAAGCATCTGTAGCAACCCCGATGGAAATTAATCCATTTGTGTCAACCCAAACATAGGCATCAGAAAGGATATGGTGGTTTCAAACATAAATGTTTTTATCCCTAGTAGATCTATTGGAAGCACATGGGGATATAAGCACTTTAGTTTATCAAATCAGCATCAAGAAATATCGGTGATCTAAATCATTGGTGTCAAGCCCAATGAAGGCATCAGGAATGATCTGATGGTGAAACTTGTGGTAACCAAGTTGTACGAAGGTTTCATATATTCATTACATCATATTATACTTTGTCATTGCATCATTCATATTTCAAGTGTCTAGTAATCTTTTTCCTATTTGTTGGGAATTGCATATTAAAATTTGATGTTGAAAGTAAATAAACATGCTTATATGTAAATTCCTTCAAAGAACATATGTACACGGACTTAGATGATAGATCAAAAATTGTTAGGTTGATCTGTGCTTAATGTTTATCATTCTGTAAATGAATGTATAAAAGAAAAGATCAAAGTTGTTAGGTTGATCTATTTTGAGATGTAATAGATAGACCTCAACGGAATCGTAGTCTGTCTAGCCAGCCGAGAGATTGCAGAAGCAAAGGAAGAATCGTAGAGTATCAAAGAAGTTGCTCCAGAATCATAGTCTGTCTTTAAATCCACACACAGAATCGTGGAGTTGGTCCGAGAGTCTGCCGAGCCAAGTCAAGAATCGTAGTCTGCTCTCGAAAATGTAGAGTCTGCAATACGAGCAAGTAAATATCGTAGTCTATCAGTGCTTAAGAGAAATCGTAGTGTTCTCTTTGATCAGGCTGAATCAAGCACGAGCATGACAAGACACAACGATTATAATCGTAGTGTCTCTCTTATCAGCATCAGAAGCATCAAGCCTTATCCATTTGCTGAAGGATAAAGTACAACAAATGAAGAATGGATTATAGACGTTGAGACTCTCAGGAATCCCAATGATACAACACTCATATCTTAGAATCATTTTAATACTACAAGAGTTTACATCGCAAAACGATATTACAATTCAACATTTATACATTATTCGGAACCTTAAACATGGTTCAAATATTAATAACTCAGCCAAAGTATATAAAGCTTCAAGTATCACATTTGATTCATATCTTTCAAGTAGCATATAACTTTACCTTAAATCTTTAACTTGCAAAAGTGGTTATTTGCAAGGTTGAGCTCGACAGCCCATCAAAATCTAACAGTTTTCATGCATCACATAACACATAATCACATGCTCGATATACATCTCATAAACATTGGACTAACATAACATACATTTTGTAGTTCATATAACACGTATAAAGATTGAGTTTCTTACTCAATCAACATTCATTACTCAATCAATGTAGTCATAAATTGAGTTTAACATTTCATACTTTCAACATTAATATAACACACCATGCTATTTGCATTAAAGATTTCAACCAGTTCATCATCAAATTCACATAGCAAATAGGAACTGAAAGACTTTCCTTGATCGTTGTTTATCAATAATAGTTTAACAGCTTACAGTTATCTGCACTTCACGTGCCCTACACAATTATATAATCATACACATCAACTATTAGTCACATAGTAATGCAGAGTAATTGTAATGTAAACTTTACTCTAAATCTCATAAGTCCGATGACATCCAACTTTGGATATGTTGTAAACATTATATTAACCTATTTTTAAAAGTTATTGGACACCCATTTCGAATAAGATAGATAGTCCAAAACAGTGTTCAAAAAGGGGGCGTTCAAAACTGTTTTTCATTCTTTCCCAGTTTTACCCTCTCTCGCTAAAACAGTCATAACTTTTTCGTTTCAAAACATTTTAGAGCGATTCTTGAGCTCACGCAAAGCTAACTTCGGGGACTACAACTTTTATTCTTTGGTCTTTTCCAAATTCTAAACACAGAATTCCAGAAAATTAGTTCAAGGTGACTTCCCCGGTTTGGTTAGACAATTTTGACGCGACAAATTTGAATGGTCATAACTCTTTGCTCCGAAGTCGGAATTAGTCCGTTTCCGGAGTCTATGGAAAGCTTATTCAGTGTAATATAACATACCAAAAGTCCAGAATTTTTTAAATAATCTAGCTAACCCCGAATATTTGTTTTTGGATCAGCAGTCCACTAGTTTTTTTTTGGACTTCTCGTTTTGACATCCAAAACTCGCCTCGACTCGTTCCAACCCAAATTTCTTTATAAATATGTCTTATTTGACATAATCAGACTCGTCTAAGGTCTTGGTTCCATATCTCTAATTATAATTATTAGAACTCATTTACATAATAAATTCCAAGTCAAAATAAACATAGTAAACTAACTAGTTTACTAACAAAACTAACTAAACTTCCAAAATTCAACTTTAACTAACAAACTAAATAAAATATTTAAAATAATAACATTACAGAAAATTAAATAAGAAACATACTTGAAAATACGAGTTCCACAAACTGACTACGCACTTCCATGCCAAAATTTAACTAAGAAAGTCTTTCTCAAAATTGGAGGCCTTATTATTGGTGAATGAAACAAAGGGTCAAGCCCTTCTATTTATAGGTTTAGAAAAGGGTAAAGTTCTCAATTTAGTTGATGTGAGACTTGGTTTATATTAATTCTAATTTGTTTATCTTTATTTTTCCTATTTTCAAAATGTTAAGCGAAATCATTCACCACGAATTCGTTTCTTAACCAATTTGATCCGTTGAAGATGCATTATTTTCGTTTTATAGAGGAGAACAACAATCATCCATCAATTTAAAGTTTCCATCACGAATTCTGTAAGACCCCAGCTTTTATAAATAAAGATGAATTTTTTTTAAATATTATTTTTGAATATTATGGAATAAATTTGATATAATGTTATAGTTGTGGGTAATATTTATAAATTTTGCAAAGTAAGCAAGTTGTTATAAAATATTCGTTAGTCGGGGAATATTCTTTTTGTCGGCGAATATTAAATGACGATTACTCAATCATTAGTGGACCTAATAACGAAAGTATTGTCGTAGTTAGAAAACGACAAAATTATCTTTCTATAAAAATAACGTGAGGTGTTACCGTTAAAAGCTGTTGAATTACACGGTGGTAAAAGAAATGCGATGTCTGGCGTGGTTGCATAGTAGACTTACGGTATTGATTATTGATGCTTACGTGAGAAGTCACTTATTTATACTCAATTATTGCTACAATAATTGCCGCATCATATCTCTTATAATTTTGATTCAATTATTGTCACAAGATTATCATCGTATAATATGTTATATTATTAATTGAGACGACAAGTTATAAATGATTAATAATTGTTGAAAGATTAAAAATGTGTTGATTAAAAATAAAATGATTTGTGGTAATATTTATTCAATCCTCGATGTATATAAAGAGTACATTATGAGACGTTTGTGATAAGTTTGATTATTTTATGGGGGCCCATATGTCATCATCTAAGAGTCTCTTCGTCAATAGTATTTACCTTTTGAATAGTAATTACCTTTGTGAATAGTAATTACCTTCGTCGATAGTATTTACCTTTGTGAATAGTAATTACCTTTGTGAATAGTAATTACCTTCGTCGATAGTATTTACTTTAAATCGATAGTAATTACCTTCTTCAATAGTAATTACCTTCGTCAATAGTAATTACCCCTTCGCAAATAGTAGTTATCCCTTCAATATTACCAAGAGTTAAGCGCCTCTTTGATTGTTCCAAGGGTTAATTACCCCTTCATGAAATAGTAGTTGTCTCTTGATATTACCAAGAGTCATTTTGACCTTCGTTAACACTCAAGAGCCACCCTCGGTTTTTCTATAAATAGAAAGCTCATTCTTTCATTATTTCTTACTTTAATTCATTGAAACTACAGAGAAAACTATAGAGAAAAGAAGAAAAAGTATTCTCGCTACTTCACTTTTCCAATATTGATTCTTCTAAGGTAGGGAATATTATTTGTTGTACTCGTAAGGGTGTTGTTTTTTTTTTATTCATGAAGAGAACTTTCATTATTCCATTCTTTATTATTACATTGGAATAACTTTGTAAATGTGGCATACCCTATACATGACCGTGTATATGCGGAATACCCTATACTTGGTGAAATCCTTATATTATTCCATTCTTATTTATTCATTGGAATAACTTTTGATATCTGTGGAATCCCCTATACTTGGTGACATTCTTCTATTATTTTATTATTAAGTTTGGAACATCACATGCATGCTTTACACCGGACCGGTTCCGCCTTTATTATTCTCGCCTTTATTATTCTATTGGAATATCACGCTCATGTGTTTTACAAGGACACGGTTAAAATCTTTATTATTCTCAGTATTTATTATTCTCATTGGAATAACACATACATCTCAATCTGGGCACCGCATGCATGGTGATTTCTTTTGTTATTTCATTCGCTATTATACTCGGTTGGTTAAAATTTTGACTTCTATACTCCATGAATTTAGTGGAATATCCTCGATATTTGCGCTTCATCCAAGATTTTTCATGAAAATATTTTTACGAGCATTCTTGAATTTTACTCTACAAAGCAGTATTATGTTTACAATTTGAACGTTATTAGTTCCTGAATAAATTAATTCGTGAACTTGTTTTATTGAATTATTATGTCATTGTCATCATCCTCATGTTATATTATGTTATCTTTGGCTTACGTGCATAGATGAACTTAGTATGATTATGACCGAGGAACATTCGGTATAATCATGGCTTGTTATAAATGATGTGATAAAAGTCCTCGATGGCACCTGTAATGCGTTGATGGATTGTTTTTGGTATGATTATGACCGGGGGTGATTCGGTATAGTCATGACCCTTGATAATTTGATGAAAATCCTTGACCACCGTGAATACAGGGATGATTAGATATTGTGGTTTATTCATTAAACCGAGTCTTAGTGATAAAATTGATGAAAACCTTTTAAAACCTAAAAGATAGTAGACTTTATTTTCTACTTGACTCTTTTAATGGATTGATATTCTCTGTCGCAGCTTAAACTGGTTGTCTATTATATTTTATCGGTTTAACATTGTTGAAGACTATTGATAATTTATTCGCATTATCTTAGTTATATTATTTCTTCTTTGGGCTAGTTGAGCTCACCCTTTCTTTTTATTCGTTTCTTCAGAAATGAGAAATATAGTTGGGACGAGTCGGGGAAAAGAGTGATGGTCCAAGAAGATAGCATTAGTAGTCCTCACTATTCATTAAATAGTGTGAAAATAAATGTAATGAGGACTCTTTGAGTATGGATATTGTCTAAATGACAATATTCTATTAAATTCTCGATTTATGTATTGTCGTATGTTACACGACGGATGTATAATTAAGTTTGTATTTGAATTTATGTACCACGTAAGTGGCGACCCAAGATGGGTGACGTATACCTAATTTTGGGGGCGCCACAGTTAGTATCGAGCTTAGGATATGATCCTGCTAAGATGCGAGATAAGAACTAGGAGGAGAGACGGGAATTCCTTCGCTAGTATGACCTACCTAAGTTTATTTGTTATTTAATTGGTCGCTCGAGTATAGGATAATATTTGATATATTAATTAATCCTTGTGTTGTGGCGGTGTTTGGAAATAGCAATTTAAAAATATTCACAATGGAGTGAATGTTACTGAATTGTGACACCTTTAATCACTAATCAAAGTTAATGTAGTGTGTCGACGAAGAACAAATTAGAGATATCCACGTAGTGAATGAGGAACTAATTGTTGCAATAGAGAGCTAAGGCAAGAGGTAGCAATTTGAGAGTGAGAGAAGAAGAAGAAGAAGAGGAACCCGAGGAGAATTGGTTAGAAGAAGTTTATGATCAAAACTTAGAATTACAAAATCGTGTTCGTGAGCTAGAAGAACAGGTTGAAGAACGACAAAAGGTCGTGGAACAAAGGGATACAACAATTCAAAATTGGGTTACCCGATATGTGATGCTCGAACAAAATCACGCTTTGGCGAGGTGTAAGATATTAAAGTTGGAATCGAGAATTTAAAATCAAAGATCGGTTGAAAGAAGAAACAATCGAACTAAGGAGAATAGACGGCGATGCATGGGTAAAAGCTGCACAACGCGTTGATAGTGTAGAAAAAGACGTCTGATCCAATAAAGCCAAAATAGATGAAATGGACTTTGCTTTTTGGACAGCAATTGGGAGAACCCAACATCGAATTCGGAATTACTCTGTGCATAGCGGTCAACCCTAATTCGATATGGATCGGAGAATAATGATTCAAATCATGGACACGGAATGTGAAGAAGCACTTAAGGGTGGAATGTACCCTATAGTAAAGTCAAACTCGGTAATTTAAGCGAGAGCGTTTGTCGAGAAACCCGAACGAAGTTATTACGGGTAAATTAATTATAAATTATTGCGAAGTCTATACTTTATTCAATACAAGTTCTACCCACTCTTTTATTCTACCTAGTTGTGTTCAATGTTTAAATTTGACTCCGGAAAAATTAGACTTTGATTTATCTATTGAAACTTCGTTGGGAGAAACCTTCGTTACCTCCACTGTTTATTAATCTTGTTGTTTCAAATAAACACCTTCACGTTACCTGTCGATCTTATCTCTTTGAAAATACTTGCCTTTGAGGTAATTTTTGAAAATGATTGATTAACTACTCATTATTCTTTTTGTAAGGTTGTTAGCTTTCATATTCCTAACCAACCTGTTATACGAATTCAAAGTAACCAAACCCTAAAGTTAATCACTGTTATATCAAGCCATAAGTAAAGAGCCCCGATCCTTTCGTTGTTGACTTCCTTGTGTGGAATGCACCGAAGCCAGACTTTCTATAGGCGACGTCGTGAATGACGATGACAAGTTGATAGGTATCATTGTGAGGTGTTATCTAGGTTAAAGGATCGAAGTCACAGTTGGTATCAATGTAACGTACTATCCAAGTCTTGGATAAGAATAGCAGTTTTGAATGATATTTCTATCATTAATAAATTTCTTGACGTATTCTTGAAGATTTCCTAGCCTACCCTAGAGCGTGAAATCGAATTTTGTATTGAATTCTCAAAGTCTAAAAACCCATTTCTTAAACCCTCAAATATTTCTTCAACTAAAAGGATGCATTTACGAGGATTATGATGAAAGTCATAATAAAAGCATTGGACTAATGAAAATCATGGGTATATGAAGTATTAGTAAGTGTTATGATGAGTTATGTGGTTATTATGTGAAAACATAAAAGTTTCTTAGAAATCACAAAGGGTTGAAAAATCAGATTTTGGTAAAAACGTAATATGAAATTCAATTGACCATATCTCCTATTATATTTTGAATTTTTGAGCGTGGTCAAGTCCTAGAGTTAGATCTATGAGTTTTGTAGCTTATCCAAGTGGAATCACTGGAAAAGGTGCTATAGATTTTCGTGTGGACTGAATTTAGCAAAAGAGTTCAAAGCTGCAAATTACAAAAACGCTAACGCTTGAAACTTTTAGGGCTGTTTTCGCCACTAAATTTATGTGAAAAATTCTGGCCTTTTGGGACATGAAAATATATGTTATAAAGTACCTCCTATCCAAAAAAATGAGCTCATTCTCGACTTAAAATGAACAAGTTATGACCATTTCAATATTTAGGTTTTTTGACGAAAAATGCTATAAGCGGAGTTCTATAACTCAGATGACCATGAAATTTAAACCTGAGGCTCACATTAACTGTGTAAGGTCCTGCCAAGATTTGAGAAATTTTGGAGTTAAACTTGAGGTAGCTAATTTCTTAAGGAATTAATTAGAAATTGATTTTTGAAAAATAGTAAATGAATATTAAAAATTATGAGAAAAATATATTTTCATTATGGGACTATATTATGCTAAATCCCAGAAAAGAAATATTTTTGGGACTGATTTGGTATTTTCATGAAAATATTTTAGTTACTGAACATATGAGTTAAATATGTTATGTGAAGTAACAAAGTTGAAAATAGGATTTTATGGCTAGAGAATCCTATATAGAGTATATGCATTTTTTTTTTTGATGAGGGATTTGATAATTGGTGATGATATCTTATGAGTATGGCATTTTTGAATGATTAAATGCATTATATGGTAAAGCGTAAACAATTGAGATAAATTGTTTATAAATTTAAGAAGTGATTAAAATATTGTTATAATATTAATGATATTAGATTATGAGATTATTAAGTGATTGATAACATGGGGATATTCTTGAATCCTGGATAAATTATATTATAAATGTTTAATATTTATCCTTTATCTCATTTGATTGATTCTTTATATCATTATCCTCATGCTTATATTGTGTTGAAAGTCATCTGTGGCTTACGTGAATAGATGGACTTGGTATGATTATGACTAGGGATTATTCGGTATAATCATAACCGTAATTGAAAACACGATTATCTTTGGCCGTAGTGCATGGATAATTTGTGGTCGTGATACTAATGAATACACGATTATCTTTGGTCAGTAGTCGCATGGATAATTTGTGGTCGTGATATTAATGAATACACAATTATCTCTTCGTCAGTAGTGCATGGATAATTCGTGGTCGTGATACTAATGAATATCTTCGGCTCAGTAGTGCGGTGGATGATTCGATGATATGGATTAATTATTGAGTGAGTCTCAAAGAATGAAATATTAATTCATAGATGTGGTAAAAGTCATCTTTGGTAGTAGTGCATCGATAGACTTAGTATGATTATGACCGAGGATTATTCGGTATAATCATGACCAGATTGAAAACACGAATATCCTTGGCCAGTAGTGCATGGATAATTCGTGGTCGTGATACTATTAAGCTGCGTCTCAGCATTATTGGTTTTACAGTTGTATATCTTTGGCCTGTAGTGCAAAGATGCCAAAGATGAATTGTTAATGAATATCTTTGGCTGGATTGCGAAGATGAATTTAATATTTTTAACGATAAAGGTATTTAAGGTATCCTCACCTCTTTATCATATCGTACATTACCACTAATTTTGAGGGTGAAATTTCATAAGAAGGGGAGGTTGTAAGACCCCAGCTTTTATAAATAAAGATGAATTTTTTTTAAATATTATTTTTGAATATTATGGAATAAATTTGATATAATGTTATAGTTGTGGGTAATATTTATAAATTTTGCAAAGTTAGCAAGTTGTTATAAAATATTCGTTTGGTCGGGGAATATTCTTTTTTTTTGGGGAATATTAAAGACGACGGCTACCAATCATTAGTGGACCCCCTAATGTAAGTATTGTCGTAGTTAAAAAACGACAAAATTATCTTTCTATAAAAATAACGGAGGAGGTGTTACCGTTAAAACCGTTGAACTACCCGGTGGTAAAAAGTACAAGAATCTGGCGTGGTTGCATAGTAGTAGCACACGGTATTGATTATTGATGCTTACGTGAGAAGTCACTTAGCTATACTCAATTATTCTACTGAGAATTCTTTGATCATATCTCTTATATTATTGATTCAATTATTGTCACAAAGATCATCTCGTATAATATGTTATATTATTAATTGAGGACGACAAGTTATAAATGATTAATAATTGTTGAAAGATTAAAAATGTGTTGATTAAAAATAAAATGATTTGTGGTAATATTTATTCAATCCTTGATGTATATAAAGAGTCCTGGCATATGAGACGTTTGTGGTAAATTTGATTATTTTATGGGGGCCCATATGTCATCATCTAAGAGTCTCTTTCGATAGTATTTACCTTTGTGAATAGTAATTACCTTTGTGAATAGTAATTACCTTCGCTGATAGTATTTACCTTTGTGAATAGTAATTACCTTTGTGAATAGTAATTACCTTCGTCGATAATAGTATTTACTTTAAATCAATAGTAATTACCTTCTTCAATAGTAATTACCTTCGCCAATAGTAATTACCCCTTCGCAAATAGTAGTTGTCCCTTCAATATTACCAAGAGTTAATCGCTTCTTCGATTGTTCCAAGGGTTAATTACCCCTTCGCATGAAATAGTAGTTGTCTCTTCAATATTACCAAGAGTCATTTTGACCCTTCGTTAAGACCAAGAGCCACCCTCGCTTTTTCTATAAATAGAAAGCTCATTCCTTCATTATTTCTTTTAATTCATTGAAACTCAGAAAGAGAAACTATAGAGAAAGAAGAAAAGTATTCGCTACTTCACTTTTCCAATATTAGGTTCTTCTAAGGTAGGGAATATTATTTGTTGTACTCGTAAGGGGTGTTATTTTTTTATTCATGAAGAGAACTTCGTTATTCCATTCTTTATTATTACATTGGAATAACTTTTGTAAAAGTGGCATACCCTATACATGACACAGATATGCGGAATACCCTATACTTGGTGAAATCCTTATATTATTCCATTCTTATTTATTCTGCATTGAATAACTGTGATCTGCTAGAATCCCCTATACTTGGTGACATTCTTCTATTATTTTATTATTCCGTTGGAACATCCATGCGTCATGCTTTCTGTGGGACTGGTTCCATCTTTATTATTCTCGTCTTTATTATTCTATTGGAATATCCTCGTCTGTTTTACACGGACATGGTTAAAATCTTTATTATTCTCGTATTTATTATTACGTTAGAATAACTCGCTCTATCTGAAGTACCGCATGCATGGTGATTTCTTTTGTTATTTCATTTGTTATTATACTCGATTGGTTAAAATTTTGACTTTATACTCCATGAATTTAGTGGAATATCCTCGATATTTGCGCTTCATCGAAAGATTTTCATGAAAATATTTTTCCGAGCAATCTTGAATTTTACTCTACAAAGCGATATCATGTTGACAATTTGGACGTTATTAGTTCTGAATAAATTAATTCGTGAACTTGTTTTATTGAATTATTATGTCATTGTCATCATCCTCATGTTATATTATGTTATCTTTGGCTTACGTGCATAGATGAACTTAGTATGATTATGACCGAGGATCATTCGGTATAATCATGGCTTGTTATAAATGATGTGATAAAAGTCCTCGGTGGCACCGTAATGCGGCGATGGATAGTTTTTGGTATGATTTATGACCGGGGTGATTCGGTATAGTCATGACCATTGATAATTTGATGAAAATCTTGGACAGTGGTGCGTGGATGATTAGATATTGTGGTTTATTCATTAAACCGAGTCTTAGTGATAAAAATTGATGAAAACCTTTTAAAACCTAAAAGATAGTAGACTTTATTTTCACCGACTCTTTTAATGGATTGCATATTCAGCCGCAATTAAACCGGTTGTCTATTGTATTTTATCGGTTTAACATTGTTGAAGACTATTGATAATTTATTCGCATTATCTTAGTTATAATATTTCTTCTTTGGGCTAGTTGAGCTCACCTTTCTTTTTCTTCGTTCTCTTGTGAAATGAGAATATAGTTGGGACGAAGTCGGGGAAAAGAGTGATGGTCCCGAAGATAGCATTAGTAGTCCTCACTATTCTGTTAAATAGTGTGAAAATAAATGTAATGAGGACTCTTTGAGTATGGATATTGTCTAAACGACAATATTCCTATTAGAACTCTCAGTTTATGTATTATCGTATGTTACACGACAGATGTATAATTAAGTTTGTATTTGAATTTATGTACCATGTAAGTGGCGACCCAAGATGGGTGACGTATACCTAATTTTGGGGGCGTCACGAATTCATCATCAACTTTAGTCCCAAAGTACACCAAAACATATATTACAATCAAAACCCAAATTCCTCTTCTTTAGTATAAATACATGGATTTGATTTCTGAAAATTTATTTCTAGATGACCATTATCAAATTATAAATATCTAATAACATATAACATCGTAACCCACAAATTCATTAACCAAAACTCTAATTTTAAAAGAAACTCAAAAACACATAAACTAGAATTATAAACTAGATTATGTAACCTTTAATTTCTTAGGAAATAAAATTGACCTTATCAGTCAAATTATAATTTCTATTCAACCATCATAACTTTATTTAACAAATTGTCACTCCTCTAATTTAATTATTTAATTAAATTAGAATATCACTCATTATACTCAGCGTAATAAAATACGTATAAATAACATCTATTTTATCACACTTAAATAAACTATCCCATCAAATATTTATTTAATACCATAAATATTCATTTATTCCATACGAGTTTCCAACCTAAAATATTTAATGTACTTAATAAATATTTTACTCGGATTATACTAACATTTACATTTTCATGTAATATATTACCTTCTCACTTTATTAAATCAATTATACTTGTATTAATTCACTATTTTAATTAAGTGAATTATTCACACTATTTATGAAACTTAACTCATAATAATTTCCATTGCCCATTAAGGCATCACAATTAAAATTATATTATCTCATAACATAATTTCAACTTAATTAAATTAACTAATATTATTTAATTTCTTTAATAGTTTAATTAACTATTAAATCTCACATTCTCCAACATATGAATATATAATTCTCTTCACACCAAATCACATAATTCAAAATATATACACCTCATAACAATAATTTTAATTATTAAATTCTTATTTTAATAACTTATGCAAATTCGGGTTGTCACATCATTCCCTCCTTATAAGGATTCCGTCCTCAGAATCAAAGAAACATACCTTACTCGATTTTCTCCAAATCTCTTTTCAAAATTTATCGTTGAATATCTTCAACACATTACCTTAATATAGGTTTTATATTTCCTACTACATTCATTTCTTCAACAAATTCTAGGTTTTATTTCATAACTTTCACTTAAACTCGATTATATTTTGAGTATTATATATTCTTTAACACAATAATTTCTTTTTCTAAGGATCGTTATCATAAACACTCGGGAAATTACAGATACCAGAAGAAAAGGGCGAAGTTAGAAGAAATATCGATCATAAGAGATTTTGCAGACGTATTTCCAGACAATTTGTCGGGTCTTCCGCCAGATCGACAAATCGAGTTCGTGATTGATTTAGTACCATGAACATGCCCGATATCTAAGGCACCATACAGAATGGCCCCGGTAGTGATGAAAGAGTTGATGGTGCAATTGCAAGAATTGCTCGACAAGAAGTATATCCAGCCGAGCGTATCGCCATGGGGAGCGCCAATGTTATTTCTTAAGAAGAAGGTAGGATCGATGTGGCTCTGCATTGATTACAGAGAATTCAATAAGGTCACGATTAAAAATAAGTATCCGTTACCAAGAATCGACTATCTGTTTGATCAACTGAAGGGTGCAAGGTATTTTTCAAAGATAGATTTGAGGAGTGGTTATCATCAACTGAAGGTGACGCCAGAAGACGTACCGAAGACGACATTCAGAACTCGATATGGTCATTACGAGTTTCTGGTTATGTCATTTGGTTTAACCAATGCACCTGCAATGTTCATGGATTTGATGAACAGGGTGTTTAAACCATTCTTAGATAAAATTATGGTGGTGTTTATTGATGATATCCTGGTGTATTCTAAGACCAAGGAGGAACATGTAGAAACCCTTAAGAGTGACGTTGGAGACATTGAGAAAAGAGAAGTTGTAAGCAAAATTTTCAAAATATGAGTTTTGAACGTGTACAGTTTCTCGGACATGTTATTGATAAGGACAGAATTTCGGTAGATCCATCAAAAGTTGAAGCTGTAGTAAACTGGGATCAGCTGGAGACACCATCAGAAGTAAGGAGTTTCTTAGGATTGGCATGTTACTATAGGCATTTTATTCTAGACTTTTCCAAAATCGTGACCCCGTTGACGAATTTAACTAGGAAGGCGGTTAAGTTTTTTTGGACAGAGAAGTGTGAGGAAAGTTTTCATGAATTAAAGAAAAGGTTGAGTACAGCACCTAAGTTGTCATTACCTGATGATATAGGGAATTTTGTGGTGTATAGTGACGCATCGTATAAAGGACTAGGATGTGTGCTTATGCAGAATGGCAGATTTATTGTGTGTGCATCACGTCAATTAAAAGATTACGAAAAAGGGTATCCGACTCATGACTTAGAGTTGGCTGCTGTGGTGTTTGCCTTAAAGATTTGGAGACATTTTCTTTATGGAGAGAGGTGTGAGATATATATTGACCATAAAAGTCTGAAGTATATCTTTACACAAAAAGACTTGAATATGAGGTAAAGAAGATGGTTGGAGCTGATCAAGGACTATGACTGCGAGATTTTCTATCATCCTGGAAAGGCGAATGTTGTTGCTGATGCTTTAAGTAGGAAGGGACGGGAGAAGTTAATGTAGTTTACAGCCCAGGAGAAGTTAGTGTCGGAAATGGCTAAGATGGAATTGGAAATTTAATATCCGACAAAATCTGACGATAAGTTATTCTAGATATGAAACGATTCAACGTTGGTAGATAAAGTGAAGAATGCACAACTTCAGAATGAACACTGCGAAAAGATAAAACAAAAAGTATCTGAAGGGGAGGAAAACAAATTCAAAATCGACTCGGAAGGGTTACTTCGTTTCGAAGGGAGAATTTGGGTTCCGCCAGTACCAGAAGTTAAAGAGGAAATTCTGAGTGAAGCTAACAACTCAAGATATTTGATTCATCCTGGAAGTACGAAAATGTACCAGGATCTTAGACATCATTTTTGGTGGCCGAATATGAAGAAGGATGTGGCTGTGTGTGTGGCCAAATGTTTAACGTGTCAGAAAGTTAAAGCTGAGCATCAAAGGCCAAGCGGATTATTGCAACCGTTGGAGATACCAGAATGGAAATGGGAGCATATCACAATGGATTTTGTGGTAGGTCTTCTAACGACCCAACAAGGTTACGATGCCATTTGGGTGATTGTCGATCGACTGACAAAGTCGGCACACTTCTTACCAATCAAGATTAGATTTAACCTTGATCGATTGGCAAAACTATGCGTTAAGGAAATTGTTTCAAGACACGGTGTACCTGTGTTCATAGTATCAGACATAGATCCGCGTTTCACATCTAATTTCTGGAAACGATTACAAGAATGCTTGGGAACACAGCTGAGAATGAGCACATCGTACCATCCTCAAACAGACGGATAGAGTGAGAGAACCATCCAGACACTAGAGGACATGCTCAGAGCATGTATTATGGATTTGAAGAGAAATTGGGATGATCATTTACCGTTGGTTGAATTTTCCTATAATAATAATTATCACGCGAGTATTGGCATGCCGCCTTACGAAGCATTGTACATGAGGAAATACAGAACTCCGTTATGCTGGGATGAGGTAGGTGAACATCAACTATTAGGTCCAGAGTTGGTACAACAAACCATCAAAATCATCAATGTCATTCGAACAAGATTGACAGCTGCACAGGATAGAAAGAAGAAATATGTCGATCAACACCGAAAAAATCGGGAATTCGATGTTGGTAGTTATGTCTTCTTGAAAGTATCTCACTGGAAGGGGAAAATTTGTTTTGGCAAGAAAGGGAAATTAAGCCCTAGGTTTATAGGACCTTTTGAAGTACTTTGATGCGTGGCTGAAGTGGCATACGAGGTAGCTTTACCTCCAGAATTGGTCCATATCCATAATATTTTCCACGTCTCGGTGTTGAGACCATATAAGCATGACTCTAAACCTTTTATAGAATATGAGCCCTTATAGTTTGAAAAAGATTTGTCCTATGAAGAAGTTCATGTTCAAATTATCGACAAGAAAGAGCAAGTACTACGGAATAAAGTGATACCTTATGTTAAGGTAATCTGGAGGAACCACAATGCTGAGGAAGCTACGTGGGAACTTGAAAATGTTATGATGAGAAATTATCCTCAGTTGTTTGCTTGATTTTGTATAGCGATTCTGGGGACAGAATCTTGTTAAGGAGGAAGAATGTAACGAATAAATTTTTTGAGTTGTGATTATGGGGACAAAATTCTTTTAAGGAGGGAAGGATGTAACGCTCAAGAAATTTGTATTTTAATTTAAATATTTATTGAATTAAATAAATATTTTAAATAATTTATTTATTGAGGGAAATAAATAATTAATGAATTGTAGTGAATTAATTTAGTAACTAAATTGATTAATGTTAATTAAATTGAGTAATAATAATTTTATTTGATGGATTTAATTTAAGGAAATAATTAAATTAAATCAATTGCATAATATTTAAGAAAATAATTAAAGTAAATGAATTGTTTATTATTAAAGGAAATAAATAAATTAAATAAAGTGATGTTTCTAATTTATTAATTAAATTAGATATATAATTATTTATTAATTATAAGTATAATGATAATAAGATTATTATTATTATTATTATTATTATTATTATTATTATTATTATTATTAATATTATAAGTTATTTAAATTAACTAAACTAAATTTATTTAAATTAATCAAATTAAATGTGACATGTAGTAACAATATAATATAAATAGTAATAAAATAATCTAGTTGGGAGATTAAGTGGTAGCCAAACAAGGCCTTGTGGTCTTTGGGTTACTTAACTGACGTCTTTTGTTTTTTTTAAACTGAAAGAGAACGTGGGATTGTGGTCAGTTATATTTTCTACGCGTCTTTCTAAGGTTAGCTATATGTGAAGAGCAGAGAGGGTTTAGAGGGAGTCAAGAGAGAAAAACACATAGGAGATTGAGAGTGAGAGCTTGAGAGAATTTTTTGTGATTCTCAAGTGGAAGAGAAGGGTTTGCTTATCGTTTTGCTAAATTAAGGTATAAATTATTCTTGATTTTAACTCTTAATTTGGGTACTATATATTCTATATAATTTGGAAATCACATGAATTGTGATATATATATATATATATATATATATATATATATATCTGTGTGTGTGTGTATAGTCTTGTGAAATATGTTAATCATCATAGATGATTTTTACTTGTTTGTCCAACACGTGAAATTGGGTTGTAGTAGAAGATTCCAAATAACAGTGTTTATGTTTATATAATATGGCTTAGAAAGTAAAAAATTTCATGCTTAATATGTGTTATAATCTGTAATTTGATGTTAGAATGTGTTAATATGATAAGAAACGAAAATAACATAGTTTAAATCATGTCAATTGATTAAGAAACGAATTCGTGGTGATCAAATTCGCTAAAAGTGTCAAAATTGAAGAAATCGGGAAAATTATGGTTTTGATCTTTCAAATTTGTGTATATATGATGTTTGTGTAGCTAGAATGATGAATAACATGCTTAACTATGATATTACAAAGTTTTAGAAGTTGAAGTTTGGTAAAATTCTGTGGAATTTGGATTTTTGGCCAATAATAGAGTCTAAGTTCGTGTTTTGTAAAACTAAAATTGATGCATCATGTGAAGTATTGTTTTCATGCTATTGATGTCGCATGGCATGCTCTTCTCTTAGCGCGCTGTTGTAAACTCAACCAGTAAAAGCTGGGGGCCGCGCTAGTAGTCAGTCACAGACAGTGAAGTCTGCTACTTCTGCAGACTTTGGACATTCATTATAACTTGGCTTAATGATTATGTTAGTGTGTCAAATGTGTAATAACATGGTTAAAGTAGAAACGTATCATGTGGTTAGTAACCCTAAAATGTTAAGTATGGTTATGACCTAAATGATGGTTTAATCCCATAAAGCTAATATTAATACAACTAATTGTTGTTGCGATTACAATGACATATGTAGGGTAATAGACGATTATTACATTTGTGTAGCTTACATACAAGGCAAGTTTCTAAACCTTATCTTTTACATTGAGCAAGTTTCTTATCCTAAAACTTTCATTGAGCAAGACTATTGATTTTATTCTTATGTACGATTGAATAAGCTCTTGTAACCTAATTCGTTACATCGAATGAGTTTCACATTCTCATTTCTTGTCGTTATTATTCAAAACATATATTGTTCTAACACATTAATTCAAAGGAGATTTTTCTACTTCTTTGAATATAGTACTTTGCATGAGTATCATGTTTATTCAATTATATATTGTTGATATCTGATCTTTGACTTTGATAGCCTTGTTTAGTTATACATTCTTGTAGTAAACCTTCATGAAGTAAGTAAACTTTTATTGATTTCATTCATTTATAATTGAATAAGTGTTCTAAAATTCTAGAAACACTGATAAGCTAGTTCCAAACTAAACTTTCTTTAGTGCGGAAATTCTAAATTCAAACTGAGACGAACAACCCTAACATAGGGGATTTTGTACGTGTAACGTTTAGATGTTTGTGCACAATACATGGTACAAAGGGCTAATCCCCCTAAGTATGTTAAGAAGAGTCTGTATAGTCTAAATGACTGTTAAGGTTGAGGTAATAATACCTAAATACCGAAGACATAGTTCGTGGTCTTAAGACCCTCAAATATTAAATTCGAACTTGTTTTCTATTTTTGGATTCATAGAACAAGTTCATTATTGTTCAGCATTCGTTGTTCATTCTCATGTTATTGTTATTACTACTCTTTATATCAGTGAGCAATTATTTGTTCACTTTTGAAATTAACACTGCAGCTAAAGTTAAAAGAATCGATGAGCCATCTACTAACAAAGGAAAGGGCAAGATGTCCAAGTGTTGAAGAGTTATTTAGAATTTATTTATATGCATGATGTTATAAGACTTGTTTTCTTTTATGATGTTTTCCGCAAACTTATGTAATAAATTAAGGTTAGATTACCTGGGATTGTTTATGAGATGATGTAACCCTTTAATGGGAGAGATTATTGTTTAAATTAATTAATGTTTTATCCTTTATTATGGGTAGTTAGATGTAATTATTTTGATAGTGAGCCCCAAATTCTATGGGAATGAAGTACCTGGATTTGGGAGTGTCACATCATCAAAAGCATAAATGAAAGGGATCAAATTCACTTCCAATCTACCAAGAAGAATAAGGAAGCAGTTATCCTTCTTTAGAAGATTCAGGAGACTCAACACAAATTTCTTATGGAAAGCTTTTCTAGCCTTCGATCTTCTTTGACTAAATTCCAAGCATATTATATGAATCAGTTGAAACAAACAGAAAATGTCTTGGCCATTCTGCAAAAACACACATCACAAATTGATTCTCTTATTCATGAAAATTGTGAAGACATTGCTCAGTCAAGAAATCAACTCCACGAACTTGTTTAAGGCATTAATCGTCTGTCAGAATATATTCGAACCCTTGATGCTGACATAAAGGGGGAGAATAAAGAAAAATAAGAGAAAGGCAGAGGCAAAGGAAAACAAATTACTTAATCTTCAAGGAGTCCTCTCTCAAGACAGCCTTGCTATCAGACTCCACTAACTAAACAACAGTAGCGCCAACCAATTCTCATGGTGCAACCGTTAAGGAGTCAAGGGCCATCTCTTAGCGCACAAGGAGTAACCACTACTGGCTTAAACATGTCGATTAGAGATCCTGACTTTATGAACAGACATGATCATGGAGAAAGGCTAAGTTAAAGTGAGCTGGAAGATATTGCATGTAGAGATGAAGCCAGCAAGAGAGCAAGAGCTGCAGAGTATGACAATCCTCCAATGAGAAAAAGGTAGAGGAGATAGAGATAAGTTGAAATTTGTTTCTTATTGATGTAACTATGCTAAATTGTAAAATCTATTTCACAACATCAATAAATTCATACTTATTCTCTAAAGATTTCATTTGTTCACGGAAACACTAAGTCATACGTACTTTCTAGCATCCTACATTTAGAAATTGATGTGATGATGCAAATCTCCTTGGTTCTGTCAACAACAAATAGGGGGAGATTGTTGGGAATTGCATATTAAAATTTGATGTTAAAAGTAAATAAACATGCTTATATATAAAGTCCTTCAAAGAACATATGTAAGAGGACTTAGATGATAGATCAAAAATTGTTAGGTTGATCTGTGCTTAATGTTTATCATTCTGTAAATGAATGTATAGAAGAAAAGATCAAAGCTGTTAGGTTGATCTATTTTGAGATGTAATAAATAGGCCTCAACGAAATCGTGATCCGTCGAGCCGCCGCAAGAGATTCTGTAAAGAAAAGCGTAATCGTAGAGTGTTGGGTAGTTCTAGTTACGCATAACACGCAAGTATACGTGGTCGACAAGTAATAAAGAGTAACTAAAGTATCATTCCCACGGAGAATTAACTAACAAAGTTCACCAAGCATTAACCCATAGCCATCTTAGTCTTATTTAAACGAATGATATTATATTTTGTATTTAAATTACTTAAATTAAATAAACCTAACTATTCCTAGAGTGAGACTAGATAATAAAGACACGAGATTACAATTTCATCTATTGACTCATTCAAATCCATACATTTCATATCAAATTAAGGTTGAAAGAATACCAAACTAATTATCTAAACCACTAGGTTTGTTAATCGAGAACATAAAAGTGAAATATAGCCATCTCTCGATGTACCATACCCATATCAAATATAATCCATTTATTTGAAAGAATACATGAACACCCAAATTATCTAAACCACTAGAATATGTCTAATGTGATTTACAAATAATTACGGTTTAAACCAAGTTCTCATCGACTTGCTCATTGGATGAGGATGATTGATGATCATTTGTTGGAGACACAAAAAAGCAAGTATGTAGCTTATATAAGTTCTAATCCTAAGAATACCTAAATCATATATTCCAACAATTTCAGTAGTGATAGTGTAGAAGTAATCCTTGGACTTGAGATCATCATAGTAGCTATGATAAGATTGAATCTAAACCCTTAGGGTACTCATACGTGGGTTCAAGTTCATGGAGATATGGATTATCAATAAAGAATCTAATTGAAATGGCCATGTGATCGACTAAGCAAATAAGCATGAATCTTAATGAAATTAGAAAATCCCATTTGCATTATTTGATCAATTTAAGGATCGAAAACATATAATTAAATAAAATAAGAAATACATATATTTAATTAAATTGCGGTAACTATTTACTCAAAGCAATAGAATCCATTGCAATATTATTTATTTAAATAAATTAATTATTTAATTTATTTATTTAAATAAGATTAGAAAAATAAAGTTTAACTCATCATACTCAAAGTTCTTTATGAAGAATAAAAATCTATAATCCACAATTGATTGCGAATAATTATTTAGTTAATACATTGAGAAATAAAGAAATATTAAATATAAATTAAAGTCTTATTAATATTATTACAATTATTATTATTTAATTTCTAAAAGAGTTAGGGAATTAATTTAATATAAGTATTTCATTTATTCCTAATTGGATTAGGAAGGAAAATTAGTTAAAGGAGTTTAATTAATATCTAATAAGATTCCTAAAAGAATTTAATTAATTCCAATTAATTGAATTTGCCCACTCTATATGTTCTTTATGGGTGATTGCTTCAATCTTCAATTCCAAATCTAATCTAAGGTTCTAATCTAATCCTCTAGAGGCCAAACAAAGAAAGGAAGGAAATGGATTAGTAGCGAAAGGATTTGGAGGTGAACCCGAGGAAGCTCGAGGGGTGGATTTTATTCTTTATCTTTTCGTTTAATTAATAATTATATGATCGATTTATCTCGCTCGCTTAAAATAAATATGTCTAATATATAAGTCCTTAATTTTATTATTAAATAAAAATTTTATTTTAATATTAAAATAAAAGGTTTATTTTATATTAAAATATAAAGTTTATTTTAATTTTAAAATTAAATTTCATGCTAACTAATTAGATTTGGAATTGGATTCCATAATAACTAATTGGAGTTGAAATTGGATTTTATTTTCCTTAAATAAAGGAGTTTATTTTGATATGAAATTAGATTTCATATTATTCAAAAATAAAAGAGTTTATTTGTGAATAGGAAAGAGAATCCTAATTTCCTTAAATAAAGGAGTTTATTTAGATATGAAATAAGATTTCATATTATTCAAAATAAAAGAGTTTATTTGTGAATATGAAAGAAAATCCGTGTTTCCTTTAATAATTTTTTTTTACATGGAATTGGATTCCATAATTAATTAAAATAAAGGAGTTTATTTTGATTAAAATTTTGATTAAAATAAAATAGTTTATTTTATTCAAAATAGGATAAATTAAAATAAAATAGTTTTATTTTGATTTAAATTTGGATTAAAATAAAGGAGTTTATTTTGATTCGCGATATATATATTAAATGTTTATTATTCATGAGATGAATGTTATTTATTGATGCATATGGTGATGTGTATATACAATAAATGGGATTGATTATGAACTATTGACCAATATAATTGGATTTTATTTTAGTTGGATTAATTCTTCTCTAATTTTTCTTAATGTAAATTCTATTCCTTCTATGTACTTCCCTAATGAAAAGACAAGCGCGAAGCTATAAATGTAAACAGGTTTGACCTTTGGTTCACTTGGTGGCTGAGAACTAATAAAAGTCCATAATCAATCTGGGTAGAATATAGTATTCTATATGTGCATGCATGTTCATTAATAATTAGCCTGTATAAACAAGATGAGACAAATTAAGTTAGCATGATAAAATTAATAGAGTATTAAATATTTAATATGAGTTTGTTGTGTCACCACGGCAATATTGTTTTGTTGGTCACCACAAGGATGATATTTTTCTTTTTGAATATATGGAGTGCTAGGTCGGACTTAAATGTAAGAGGCAAAAGAAAAAAATCACAAGGCGTCCTTTTAATTTAGACCTAATTTATTTTGGTAATTAATAAAAGAATGTTAAAATGTTGTTAATTATAAATTCATTTACGTAATTTTACAATGTGCTGCCTGCTAAATTAACCGCAATCAATTAAACGGATTGGTTAAGGGAATTTGAGAATAGTTCATCGTCAAAAGAAATCGAATGGTTGCGCATAATGCCTCCGAGGAAGACATTGCTACTTTTAGAAAGTGGCAAGACGATGCATTATGGCTCAACGCATCATGCTCGCATCCACGAAGTAACGCTACTATATTCCCACATAGCAGTAGTGATGGTGAGGAAAGTAGGACCTGATAGATATCGATATCCAAGGAAATAAAAAGTTCTTAATATAATCAATTTGATTGATCAATTAGACAAACTGGTTTTGTCATGGATGGAAGTGATTGATTGGAACTGCTGGTGTGTTCAAATTGCTCGCAAAAAGGCCATAACTTTGATCCGGAAGAGTTATATTGGGCCTAGGCACCTATCAAACAAGCTAGATATTGGATGCACTCACTGAGATTTTTTACTAGATAACTTTCATTCTGATAGGGCCAAAGGATCTTCCTCAAAAGAAGAACGATTCAAAGAAGGTAAATAGAAAGGCATTGATGACCAAAGAAGCTTAGTGAAGTTTTGATTTATGAAAGGACCAAACAAAAGTAGAAAGTTAAACAAAGATAAGTAATCCTATGTGTGAAAATGAAGCAAGGGTTGTCGACTAGCTATAGAAACTTATAGTTTAGCAAGAATGCATACGGAAAATCTATTAAGTCAATAAGTTGTTATGTATTCGATTCTTGTTAAAATATTATTTCCATTTTATTGTTTGACAATGAAATCTTTGGTATTATAATTAAGAACAATTGTTGTTCTATTTAGAATAATAATGTTTCAGTATAGAATCGAATATTACTTAATAAATTTTGTATACTTGACTTACATGAAAATAATTTTGCATATTGAACAAATTAATGAGATGATCATCAAAGAGTTGAATGTATGTATTTGTTAAATACAAGTGTGAATTATTTGAAAGGTTCAAAGAATTGTAAATGAAACAAATTGGCAAAGTATTAAGAAGGATGAAATGTATATGAAATGAAAATTGTACCTTGTTGGACATGTCCATAATGATTTTACCGACATTCCAAAGATCCTTCTAGGGTCATGTCCTAGAAATGGTGCATATCTACAAAAAAGGTAACCTCTAAATCGCCCCCCCAAGACTCCATAAAAAGTTATGGATGTGGAGGATTCATAATCTTAAGTATGTTAAGATAAGGGTTGTCCAACTTATGAAACGCTAATCTGATTTGTGGGACATCCTAAAGTAAGTTTAGGGTTTGACTAAGATAAAGGTATTTATCATCAAGGGGCTAGGAGGGATATCTTGAAGAGTTCAAGACTATAAGTCAAATAATTCTTGTACCACAACCTAATGAAATGCGATTCAAGATGGATTCATCATGGATGATGATGATGAGGTACATCATAGAAAAGCTACAAGTTTTTCAAAAGATTCATTTTGATGAGTAATCAAAAGAGTTTGATTTTATCAAAATAAGAATGAAAGTGTGTACAAAAGGGTATCGGGGGAGCTGACAAGTGTTGAAACCTATGGATAAGGAATGACATAAACAATTAGTAAAGATAAAGTCTAAAATTCCTCCATGAATGGTTTGGGAAAGTATCTTTAATTGGGGATAAAATCAATAGATGATGTCGACTTAACCCAAGGAACGATATTCATTGTCATTTTTCAAGAGATGTTTCATGTTGATTTTCTCTTAATAGTCCCTACAAACTATTTTCAATCTTATGAAATATACTAATATGTTGATCACCATATTATGGAGAAGCACAGTCGGTGAAAACATCTTAAAGTGCTCCCAAATGTATAAATTATAACCTAAAAATGAAAAAAAAAAATGAATTGAAAGTTCCAAACAAAGAAAAAGTAACTAAGCTATAAACAAGTTGATTGTTTGGATAAAAATAATAAGCAATCTAATTTGTGGCACAGAGAAATCACTAAAGATGGACTCTCAGAATAAGTGTATATAAGATAGACCTAATAAGTGTATATAAAATCCACTTATCAAATACCACCAAACTTAAACCGTCGATTGTCCCCAAGCAACACAACATAATGCAAGCTACGCTACTATGACAATGAGTCCCCAGATTTCCATCCATGTTAACCTAAAAAATACCGAATAAGTGTATATAAAATCCACTTATCAAATACCACCAAACTTAAACCGTTGATTGTCCCCGAGCAACACAACATAATGCATTCTACATGCTATGCAATCTACGCTACTATGACAATGAGTCCCCAGATTTCCATCCATGTTAAGAATTCCAATAAGATATGCCTCAGAGAAATAACAAGATACAAGAACAAAGCATCAAACTAAGCTAAAGGCATAATGACATACAATCATATAATCCTAACGTGCTATAAAGATGTTGTGTGTGTGTGATGTGTTCACATATAAACTTAAAAAAATGAGGATTTCACATGCTATACTACTTAAGGAAGAAAATTGAGGTTCAAACCAAGAACTATGCATACAAATGAAACAATAACTACTCCAACACATCAGTACAAGCTAAGGTTCAGCAAAGGGTTTATTCTGCTTTATTTTTTCACTCACGGGGCTATTTTCGCACTTTCCCGCGATGTTTATTGATTTTTTTTATATATATTTTCCCATGGTATGCAAATGTCTCATTCCATTAGGCTATGATGCTACCCTTAGCGAGCTTTCAACCAACGACTCCCAAACCATTAAGACCTTAGGGCGCTAGGTGTAGAGACAATCCCCTCGGGCGTACTTACTCAAGTAACAAAGGCCCCGAAACAAGACTAGCCACGATAATTATTCAATTTTATTTTTTTTATAAAGCAAGCATACCCATGCGTTCCCAAAACTTGAGTTTACGTGTCTTCATAGTCATTACTCACTTCCTACACAATTCTATCATTAAAAACAACATTTTCCTCTCAACAGATAAGCATGCTAATCTTAACCAACAAGCAAATAAGAACATTGTCGTGCTACCTGGTAACATCTAAACAGCAAGCATGAATTATATCCTATATAAAATTATAACTAAGCTCAAGATATCCACTGAATTCAAAAATCTATCAAATTTCTATGTCATCATTGGCCAAATTAGAATTCAACTAACTAAAAGCCTGGGATTATGCAATGTTATGCAACTAAACACATACTAAGTAAATAAGACAAAAGAAAATAAAAAAAATCATACTACAATACCCCTACTATGCAACTTAAACATGCAATCAAACTATATGCAACTAACTATATGCAATAACTACTCACTACCACCCAATACCCCCAAACTTAAAATAAACAATGCCCTCATTGTAATTAAAAGTGAAAGAATACTCCCCTAAGTGGCAATGTCATCTCCGTTCGCCTCCTCATGATTCGATGGTATATCAGGCGATAGCTAAGTTTGAGATATTTTATAGTTGGAGACTGAGTGTGGGCTTCTAATTGTCCGAATGCTTGAGTCAGAAATTCTAAAAATTTAGCATTTTTTTTCTGTGATCGAGCTATCGCGCTACCATGGCGGTGTTTGGCTTTGTAGTTAAGTGCATCATGCGACCACAATACTCTGGCAGCTTCAGTTTTTTGACTTATGTGTGGTCCTACATGCTTATACTAATTGGATTGAACTTGAGAGGAGAAACAATAAAACTATTATTAAGACTTACCACTATCTAACATCTACTAAATATGGAAATGTAAAAAAAAAATAAACAAGGAGGGAGAAAGATTGGATGGGGTGCCTCCCATCGAGCGCTTGGTTTATAGTCCGTTAGCTGGATTCTTTTCTTGACACCACTATCCAATTCCTCTACGATATGCTATGAACCCTCCATCCATTAGAACTGCAATGTGTGCAGGTAGGTTCCCCATCTTGCGTGTCTGTGAATTGAAACAACCTGGCATATTTCTTGTACATGATACCCCAGTTCTATTTCATAGCCAGGTGCTCCTTCCTTTGTGTCTGTGAATAGAATTTTGCAATGAGGGATGACAAATACAACATGATTCTCTTCTTCTATTATCTCTTCCTCAGCCCACCATGGTTTATAAGGGGCCTCATAATCGTAGAAATTCTTGCTTTGGATGTGACTACCAAGGGGGCATGGGTGTGCAAATTTCACTGAATTTTTCAACTCTAACTGAAAAGGCACTTGGGGTATTATACAAGTTAGCTCATGATCTTCATTTTCCATACCCCCAGTTGTCTCCTCAATGTCCACTCCTTTTAGTTCATTCAATGGCATGAACACCTCTGGCTCTCCATCAGTTTCATCGTCCATGTTATAACACCACTTGTTTTGAGGGCGATTGTTCAAGGCTTCGAGTATTTAATCCATTTGATTCTGTAGGTTTCGAATTAACCTCCCTTGCTCAATCATCTTCTCCTCAGTTGATGCTACAAACTTGAACCATAAATCCTCCACTCTTGAATTATCTTGTTCAGTTCAAAATCCATGTATTGAGGACCATTCATTGAGGAGTTAATGAGTTGTTAAGATTTTGGTTTGATAACTCCTGACTCATCATCATCTCATCATGGTCTGCTATGCTTTTTGACGTGAATTCCTTCAACCTTGAATTTTCCTCTTGTTGCGTTGAAGGTGGATATGAGAATTCTAATGGATGTGTTGGACTTGGGATGAAATATTGGTTGGGATAGTTATAACTCCATTCATAATCTGGGTGATACCCCCAACCTTGTTGATAATCAGGATAAACATCATTGTTGAAGTAATCACCCCCAAACTGCACTTGTCCAACCTTGATGTTGCACTGATAACTCGAATGCTCGCCAGCACAGTATTCACGTGTAACAACTATCTCTTGAGTGCGTTGGGCTGTAATAATATCCAACCTCTCCGAAAGTGTTAAAATTTGTACTAACAATGTAGAAAATACATTGAGTCCCTCAGTGCTTGTGTTCCTTGGTAGAATCATATTTGCATAAGGCCCTTGATAAGCAAAGTCACCCATGGTACCTGAAAAAAGAGAGAAATATAAGAAGATAATTAAAACAAAAAAAATGTTTAAATTAAGACTAATTTGATTGAAATTAATGTTGGCAAAAATTTATTAAGCTAATTCCCCGGCAACGATGCCAAAAACTTGTTGGGTAGTTTCTAGTTACACACAACACGCAAGTATATATGGTCAACAAGTAATAAAGAGTAAGTAAAGTATCGTTCCCACGGAGAATTAACTAACAAAGTTCACCAATCATTAACCCATAACCATCTTAGTCTTATTTAAACGAATGATATTATATTTTGTATTTAAACTACGAAATTAAATAAACCTAACTATTCCTAGAGTGAGACTAGATATAAAAGACCTGAGATTACAATTTCATCTATTGACTCATTCAAATCCATACATTTCATGTTAAGCCAAACTAATTATATCGGTTTGTTAGTCGAGAACACAAAAGTGAAATATAGCCATCTCTCGATGTACCATACCCATATCAAATATAATCCCCAGTTGAAATAATACACATGAACACCCAAATTATCTAAACCACTATATATCTATGTGATTTACAAATAATTAGGGTTTAAGCCCAAGTTCTCAATTGACTACGAGCGGTGCTTCGGTATATATCTATCCTAAGCACGAATCATATATTCCATCACCATGTAGAACATACAAGCACAAGCTATCAAGATAAAATCTAAACCCATACTCCGTCTTTCAAGTTCATATGGATTATCCAAGTAATTGATGGCCGAGCAAATAAGCATGAATCTTAATAGACAATCTCATAACAATCAATAAGGTTAACAATGAAATATATTAGATTAAACTAAGCAATAGAATCTATTGCAATCCCAAAATAAAGTTTAACTCATCATAGAATCAAAATCTATAATCCACAATTGACTATACATTGAGAAATAAAGATAGAAATAAAGAGAAGTTAGGGAATTAGGAATACAAATCTGAGATTCTCCTCTTGCACCAATTCTGAATTTCCTATGCTCTTCATTTGCTTCAATCTTCAACTCCAATCTAATCTAGGGTTCTAATCTAATCTAAAAAGAAAGAGAAGAAAAGAAAACAATAGTAGCTTTAGCCCCCAAGGGGTGGAATGTGTTTATATGATGAAAATATGTCTAATATATAAGCCCTAATGGAATCCCCCTCTACGTTACGCTTTAATTGCATTGTTTAATGAAAAGTTAGCTTTGGTCAACACCCGAAGTCGCGCGGCCGCTCAAGAATTGGCCTAAGTTGGGCGCGAACGCGCTCAAATGTAAAATCGCATCTTTTTGCTACTGTAATTCGCGTGGTGTATAATGATGATCCGTGTTGATAGATGTTAGATCCATAACATCTATAAGCTCAAATCTAGCATTTTACAAAATCTAGAAGATTTTTGCTTTTGATGTTTGACAAGGAATGCCAGACCTTCTAGATCTCAGTGTGTTTTTTAATTTGGTGTTTTAAGTGTTTAATCTTGTAGTATGTCATGAGATCTGTACTCTAGAAGTTGAATCAAGGTCATAGCTTTAATAGATTGCAAGTTATTCTTGGTCAAAGGTCGTTGACCGACCATGACCGGACCATTTCTGGGTAACCCAGAAATGGGTTTTGAGTGTCTAATAAGATATTAAAGACTCTAGATTTGTCAGGTTTTTGATATTTTGAGTTTTTTGTTGAACCCATTTGTAATATATTATGTAAACTGTTGATCTATGCTTTTAGTACATCTAGATATCAAGTAGGTTGGATTCAGTGGCCGGTCAAAGTAGGCCATCCGACCATATTCTTTGTTTCTGGGAATTTCCAGAAACTGGTTGCACCTTATTTCTGACATGAGTTGACCAGATTGTATCTTCTTGTTGTATTGTTTTTTTTATTTTATGTAATGAATCTGTAGTCCTACATGTTGGCTACACACTGCAACTTATAGATCACAAAAACATTACAAGGATAACATGAAGTGAAGGCTCAAAGTATGACCCATGATCTGTTCTTCATTTCTGGGTAACCTAGAAATGAAGAACAGTCCTGACAACACTTTTGGAGGCTCAGATCTCCTTGGTTATATGTTTTATGAACTTTCTTGTTGTTGGATATTGTAGTCTTGCATTAACTTTACACGATCTGCTCAACAGCATGTAATTCATTAATACGCACACCTAGAGGGGGGTGAATAGGTGTTTATACTTAAAGTAAAACAGTGACAACTTTTTGCAATTTTCTGCTACAGGATTAATTCAGACAGTTGTGCCTATCTGTTTTGGTGTCTAGATTAGTGTATCTATAAACTGATATAACACAGAATGTAGAACTTTAAACCAACACAAAGTAAAAGTGTAGAAATGTAAAGACACCAAGATTTTTACGTGGTTCAACCCCTATCCTCTATCTAGTAGCCTAATCCACGTCCAATCCCAACTAGGATTGGAGACTCTTTTTATTGCTATTTAAAACTCAATACATAAATTACTCCATGTTACAAAGAAGACTCAAATCTGATGTTGGACACCAATGCCCCCGGTTTGCACCTCTGCAACTTGTACACCACTGCACCTCTTCTCACCTCTGAGACCCTTGAGCCTTCTATGAATAGATCGACTAAACCCAGAAACCTCAAGCCAAAACTATGCTTGAATACATTGATTTCTGATGAATGATATTTCCAAACACACAAAGATAGAATCAATAAGAATAAATGAATATTTACAGATGATAAGCTTTGATGTAATCTCTCAGTTTGATTGCTGGTTCTGAGTTGTATCTTGTTCAGACAAAGAGAAGGAGTATATATAACAATACATGCAACGGCTATAACATCTGCTAGCTAATATTTCTTAGTCCCGTTAGCAGCCATGCACCCATGATTTCAGCAGCTTTGAATCACAAGAAAGATATTAAGCAGATATGTGCCACCTATTTGATTTTGAAGAGCTGAAATAAAGGAGTGAAACTCTACCCACAATCAACTGATTAGTAGCGGAGGTAAATAAGGATAGTAGCTACTGTAAGACTCCTTTTCAAAATAAGATACCAAAATATCACTAACTAATTATGGGCTCCACTAAGCAAGACAAACTCCTTAATTAAATTATCACCCACGAGATATACTGATGAAACAGAGGAGCCAATTTTGCCTAGCTGTTATTATAAATACCAACATACCTTAATCAGCTCCAATTCAAATCTTCCTTAATTAGCTCCAAATCAATACTTCAATTCAAATGTGAACTGACTTTAAATCATTCCAACATATCAACGTAATGAAGTCAGTAGCAAATGTCCATGAAATAACCATAACTCATGCATATCATTTATCATATTATAACCCATACTCCATGCATATTTAATAAAATAACACATCATGAACCATGCACACTTAAATTAGTCATTAATCAAAACATCGTATAATCAAAAACTAACATTCTCCCCCTCTTTGATGATGACAATTTACGCACTACTTTTACCAATCATATGCTCCCCCTAAATTTAAGCTCCCCCTAAATTTATGCATATGAGATTTCCATAACAGATAGGGAAACATAAAACAAATAAGGGAGACATATATAATATCTAAATAGATAAGCCCATGCATCACATAGATATCATATCCCAAATAAAAATAGTTAGAAACCAATAACATCATTAGTAGTATAGTCTAATATAAAACCAATACAAAACATCCAAAAACCACTATCCAACAGACTCTTTTATCCTCTTCTTGTCCCCTTATACTTATCACCAATTGGCATTATCAAAAAGATGGGAGTCAGGGAGCGAAGATCGTGCGTAAAAGTTTATTGAGAACATCATCCAGTCTCTTGTTGAATTCTTGGATTTTAACCACATAGTCATTGTGATGAGAAACCAATACTTCCATCAGTCCTGAGACATAATCAACCTTGTTGTTCAGCTCTTGAATTTGTGTGGAGACTGTTTGAAGGGCGGAGTCAACCCGAGTGCCCATATCTTGGACAAGTTGAAAAAGAGTAGAGAGTTGAACATTGGAAGGAGGAGGAAGATCAGTGGATTCTAGTACATTAGAAGTAGGAATAGAGAAGAGTGTGGAGATGGTGGAGTTGAAGTAGGAACCTTTTTAACTTCCCAACATAATGTTCCAGCCGAATTCACAGTCAATTTGGATTGAGAAAGGATATATTTATCAATCACATCAGAAATTTGGACGACATCTTCATTGGCAAACGAAATACCAAAGTGGGCAAGAATTTTGGTAATAAAACACCTATAAGGAAAACACTTCGTTTTTTTTGTCAAACAACTCTCCATGTGCTTAATCATAAGCAACACAAAATTAAACTTTGTTCCAGAGAGTATTAAGTTAGAAATAATTAAATCTTGATATGTCATATTAGATCGATCCCCATTCCTAGGAACCAAATTTGCACGAATGAGTTTATGAATGACATTATTCAAGGAGGTAGTTTCAACTACAGTGGGTAAGCCAATAAATTCAGCTGAGGAACACTCTTTCACAATTCGTAACTTTTCAAGGACAGTTAAACCGGCAAATTCTATGGGTCCCTTAAGGGTGAAAGGACAGAATCCAAAACATAGATTATTAAGAATAGTGCCCAAAATAGTAGAGTAAATGACCAATGATCTCGTTTAACAAAAGTTGTTATGACATCATCCTTAACAGACATATTCCCAAAAAATTGTTTAATGAAATATGGATATACATATTTGGGTGGACTCAACATAGCAGAGAGGTTCACTTTTTCAAATAAAGTTGTGACCCCAATTTGTTGAAATAGGGCATGATCAATTAATTTCCCAAACACAATCGTTTTATTGAGCATAATATCTTGAAATCGCAGAGCATAACGAGAGGAAGTAAAAATTAGGGGAGTACCATGTGTTTGAGAAGTCGAGGAAATCAGATGGTCCGAGGAGGAGGAATCGGGGATGAGGATGGGGTCGGTTGATTTCCCTTTCGAACGATGCTTCAAAGATTGTGTTGACAGAACCCCCAAATCAGTCGATCGACGTGTGAGAATCCGATTAGAGCGCCGGCGTGAGGAGTGAGTTGGGATAGGCGTCTTGCTCGAAATCGCTTCCATGTCGGTGTTGACCACCTGACCGCCACGGGTTTTAGCCATTGGAGAACTCCTTGAAACCCTAGGTTGTGAGAGGAAGGAAGGAAGCCGAGAATAGCAATAAGGGAAATTTGAAAGAGAGAAAAGCTCTCATCTCAGGCAATAAGCAGTAGAGTTGTATTCCCGCGCAAGGACTAAATGACATGAAAACCCACTAATACCCTTTATGTTAATTTAATAGATAGTCACACATATTTTCATATATTGCAGTTAAACATATAATGGAACTTGACACTCAATAAAAATTGAACATATGTCAAAATAAATTTCTAGAAAATACATATATATATATATATAATTTGTAATTTTAATTAATATGTATATATATATATATATATATTATTTTTTAACATTTTTTATTTTATTTTTTTATTAATTTCTAAAGGCATAAAAATATGATAATTAAGCACAGACAGAGATTCCAAGTTCTCTTCTCAAGGTACTAAAACGTTCCTCACTTAAAGGTTTTGTAAAAATGTCAGCCAATTGATGTTCAGTAGGGACAAATACTAACTTTATTAATCCTTTAGCAACATTATATCTTAAAAAATGATGTCTCACTTTAATATGCTTAGTACGAGAATGAAGAATAGGATTTTTAGAGATATCAATAGCACTAGTATTGTCACACATAATAGGCACATTTTCAAAAATAACATTTAAATCATATAATGTTTGTATCATCCACAGAATTTGTGAACAACAACTACTTGCCGCCAAATATTCACCTTCCGTAGTAGACAAGGCAACAGATGTTTGTTTCTTTTCGTGCTGCTACAAAGCTTTGACCTAAAATTCACAAGCACCACTTGTGCTTTTTCTATCAACTTGGCACTCTGCATAATCTGCATCTGAGTATCAAATTAGTTCAAAACTTTGAGATATAGGATAGTATAAGCCTAAATTCATTGTGCTAGCCAAGTATTTAAATATTCGTTTTACCGCTGTAAGATGAGATTCTTTTGGTTGAGCTTCAAATCTAGCACAAAGGCATACACTATACATAATATCTGGTCTTGATGCAGTTAGGTATAGTAAACAACCAATCATTCCTCGATACATTATCATATCAACATCATTACTTGTAGTATCTGCATTAAGCTTGATAGTAGTACTCATTAGTGTTGACTTTGGTTTGGTATTTTCGAATCGAAATCTCTTCATTAGTTCCTTCACATACTTGGATTGGTGGATGTGAATCCCTTCATTTGATAGTTTGATTTGAAGCCCCAATAAATAATTTAATTCGCCCATAAGGCTCATATCATACTCATTATGCATACATTGGGAAAACAACACGCACAAAGAGTTAGTAGTAGCTCCAAATATGATATCATTCACATAAATTAGAACAATTAATAAGTCCTTATTTTTGGTTTTAGTAAAAAGAGTGGAATCAATTTTACCACGATTAAACCTATTGTCTAATAAAAACTTACTTAATCTTTCATACCAAGCTCTTGGAGCTTGTTTTAATCCATACAAAGCCTTTTTCAATTTATACACATGATTTGGATATTTTTCATGTTCAAATCCTGGAGGTTGCTTGAAATACACTTCCTCATTTAAATAGCCATTTAAAAATGCACTTTTCACATCCATTTGATATAATTTAAATTGTCTAAAGCATGCATAGGCTAACAAAATTCGTATGGCTTCCAACCTTGCAACAAGGGCAAAAGTTTCTTTATAATCTATAACTTCTTGTTGATTATAGCCTTGAGCTACCAATCTAGCCTTATTTCTAGTAATTATGCCATTTTCATCAAGTTTATTTTTGAAAATCCATTTTGTACCAATTATAGAAGCATAGGAGGGTTGACAAGATCCCATACCTGACACCTTTCGAATTGGTTTAATTCTTCCTGCATGGCAATAGACCAATTTTTATCTTGGATTGCTTCATTGGTACTCTTTGGTTCTATTTGAGAAAGGAATGCGAAGAATGCACACTAATTCCTTGCTTTCCTTCTTATGTTCATCCAAGTGTCAGGATCACCTATGATCAGATTTGGTGGATGATTTCTCACTGTTTTAGATGGTATAGGAAGCCTTGCTGCAGTCATTTGCTCTTCAGGTTCAGGTTCGACAACGTCAAGCTCTACTTCAAGCTGATCATCTAAATCTTCTTCTAATGTAGACGGGTTAAGCTGTCTGACTTAAGGCGTCTGCATGTCTGAGTTTTCAACCGGGGCAGATGACTCAGTTTGTCTAGTTTCATTTGTTTGCTTTCCACATTCATCTGACTTTCCTTCTGATGTAGACGGCTTAGGCTGTCCGGATTGAGCTGTCTGTTTTCCACTAATCAGAATGTCTTTTCCTGCAGAACCTTCATTTTCTTCATTTGATAGGTCACAGTTAAATTCATCAAAAATAACATGCATGGATTCTTCAACTTTAAATTTATCAAGATTATAAACCCTGTAAGCTTTACTATGCATTGAATAACCAAGAAAAATAGCTTCGGTTGATTTTGCATCAAATTTTCCAAGATTACTATTAGTATTTAGAATGAAACATTTAGCACCAAACACTTTAAAATAATTAATATTTGGAATCCTGTTGTTTAGGAACTCATATGGTGTTTTCATTAGGATGGGTCTAATTAGTACTCTATTTAAAATGTAACATGCAGTACTTACAGCCTCTGCCCAAAAACTTTTAGGCAATTTACTTTCATGTAGTAAAGTTCTTGTAGTTTCTTGAAGAGTACGATTTTTACGTTCCACCACTCCATTTTGTTGAGGCGTTCTTGGTGCAGAAAACTCATGTGTTACACCTTTCTCACTACAATATGGTATAAAATATTTTCCAAATTCTCCACCGTGGTCACTCCTTATACCAATTAGCTTGAGGTTGTGTTTTGTTTCAACATTCTTTATAAGCTTTTCAAATTCTGCAAAAGCTTTATCTTTAGTTTTCAAAAATAAAACCCATGTAAATCTTGAAAAATCATCAACAATAACAAAGGCATAATGATTATTTCCTAGGCTAGCATATCTCTCGGGTCCAAATAAATCAAGATGCAATAATTGAAGAGGTAAAGAAGTTGATACCTAATTTTTGCTTGTAAAGGAATTTCTTGTTTGTTTACCTAACTGACATGCATCAGAAATACCTGTCTTTTCATATTTTAGCTTTGTTAAACCTTTAACAAGGTTCTTTGTAACAAACTTGTTAATCAATTCCATATGCACATGCCCCAACCTTCTATGCCATAGAATAGTTTGATCTTGAACCGCAGCTAAGCAAATATCCTCATTTTGATTTTCAAAATTTATAGTATATATATTACCTTCTCTGTTAGCTACTAAAGGGACATTATGAGAAGCATGAATAATAGCACATTTATCTTTTTCAAAAATAACTTTATGACCACTATCCATAAGTTGACTTACACTAATTAAGTTATATTTTAACCCTTCAACATGATGGACATTATCAATGTAAACCTTACCATTACCAATTTTACCTTTACCGATGATTTGGCATGTGGTGTCATCTCCAAAAGTAACCGTGCCTCCTTTCTTTCCAACAAGTGAGGTAAATTTAGTTTTATCACCCATCATGTGTCTAGAGCATCCACTGCCAAGTACCCATTTATGTGGTGGTACTTTAGCTTTTAAGAATACCTATAAAACAAATAAGTAACTCATCGTTTTGGTACCAAAATCTGTTTGGGTCCGATATTGTTAGTAGCAATTAAATCTCCTCTCTTTACCCAAACTTGCTTTAATTTCATTTTATTACAGTTTGTATCAAAATGTCCTTTTAAACCACATTTTTTGCAAGAAACATAAGGTGAGCAATAAAGAGGCTTGGTCCTTGGTTTATTATTTATTACTCTAATTTTATTAGTCGTGCTTTTTATGTTTTTAACAAGATTATATCCAATTCCTTATTTATCTAAGCTTGACCTTTGAGCACCCAACATTATATTTAAATTCTCTTCTCCTTGAACAAATTTTGCAAGATCCTTTTTCAAAGATATTATTTCTTCCTCATTATTATTTTGCATGTTTATTATTTTTCCATCATTAAAAGCATCTATACATGTATCTCTCATTTTCAAGCTTTCTTTTAGATCATCATTTTCCTTTTAAAGGCTATTATTTTCTTCATTTAATTTGTTTGCACGATTATATAAAATTTTATTATAATTATCTAAATATCCAATTTTAGCATTCAACTTAGATACTTCATATGGTGTGCAATCTTTAACTATTTCTTATTTTTCCTCAATTAAAGTTTCTACTTCCTTCATTAAGTCATTTATCCAAGGGATGATCCCCCTAATATGAGTAGAAGAGTCTATACTCTTATGACTGTTAAAGGTTTCAAGTCTAAACACTTGACAACCTAGGACATAGTTCAAGGTCTTATGACTCTCAGAAGTTCTTTTGATTCTTGTTATTCATTCTTGATTCAAAAGTCAAGTTTCTTATTTTAGAAGTCTTTAATTCACTCGCATGTTATTACATTGTTGTTATAGTATTATACTTGTGGGCAATCGTGCTCACTCTTGTGAAATAATAACATTGCAGTTAAGAACGAAAGGTCCGACGAGCCTTCTACTAGCAAAGACAAGGGAAAGATTAACAAGTGATGAAGACGTGTTATTTATTTGTTATGTTATATTTTAGACTTATGTTTAAATTGTATAAGACTTAATATTTATTTATATTTCCGCATTTGAGATTTAAGGTTAGTATGACCTGAGATTGATGTTGTTTATTTTCAAATGATGTAACTCCTTAAGGAGAGGATTTATTTCTATCTATTTTATGGTTTCATTTATTATGGGTAGATGGGCGTATGATTTTGTACAGTGAACACCAAATCACGTGAGAATTGAAGTACCCGGATTTAGGAGTGTCACACTATTTCCTAGAATAGTGAATATAACTATGGAAACCATCTCGGACCATCACTCCATTCCCCGACTCGTCGTAGCTATATTCTCATTTCCTGAAGAGAACAATGAAAGCAAAAGGGTGAGCTCAACTATCCCAGAAAGAAATATTATGACTAAGATAATACAGAATAAATTATCGTTAGCCTTCAACAGTGTTAAACTGATAAAATACAACAAACATCAAGTTTAACTACAGCGGAACAAACATCAAGTTTAACTACAGCGGAACAAACAATCCATTAAAAGAGTCAAGTAGAGCATGATATCTATTATCTTCTATGATTTAAAAAGTTTATCATCAATTTTATCGCTGAGACTCAGCTTAATAAATAATCCACATCATCGAATTATCCATGCACTACGAGCCAAGGATATTCATTAGTATCACGTCCACGACTTATTCATGCACTACGAGCTAAAGATAATTGTGTTATCACCAATGGTCATAATCATACCAATAACTGTCCATCAATGCACTACGGGCCAATGAGGACATTTATCACATCATTTGTAACATTACATGTCATTATTATACCGAATAATCCCTGGTCATAATCATACCAATCAATAGTCCATCTATGCACTAGGAACCAAAGATGACTTTCATCACAATATAAGCATGAGTATGATGAAAATGATATAAAAATTCAATTAAATGAAAGCAAATGATAAATTTTAAATATTTATAATTTAATTTATCCATAATTCAATAATGTCCAAATTGTCAACATGATACTGCTTGGTGGAATAAAATTCAAGAATAATCTTGTATCAAAAATGATTTGGACCAAAAAGAAATCAATTTTTATCATGCATAGTACCTCGGGTGAATAGTACCCCGACATGAAAAGATTAAAAATTATCAAGAATGCTCATAATAATATTTCCATAAAAGATACTGGATGAAGCGCAAATTTCAAAGATATTCTACTAATTTCATGGAGTATAGAAGTCAAAACTTAACAAAATGAGAGTAGAATTCGGAATTTGAAACGAAATAATATTACTTACACACTACAGAGTATGGAAGAAAATATTATTTCATACAAATATTGAACAAAAATAACATCTCTTACCTTAAAAAGGAGAGTATTCCAACTGGTATAACGGGGATATTCTTGAATAAAACTTGCACTGTTTTCTACACTCAAAGTTTCCTCAAACTCGAAAGAAATACGCTCAATATTATGAAGAAGAATTCTCTGATTCTGGTGTGATTTTCAATTCTAAACTAAGCATCCTACTTATAGGAGAATGGAAGGATACTATTTAGATTTTTTTTTCACAGACTGCATAATGACCATCACGGGTGCGCAAAAATTTTCGGCTGAGTTTTCTATTTTTTTTACTATGCAAACACTACGCATAATAAAATATAATATATTCTATTTTTCAATAAAAAACAAAAGTTATTATAATATATATATATATATATATATATAGTATGCATTCCCCATATTATTAATAACAACACCCCCATTTTTCTCGATAACTTCATTTTTCAACACACGTGGGCCCCACCTATGTCATCATCACATTTGGCGCCACTTTATTATATATATATATATATATATATATATATATATATATATATATATATATATATATATATATTGAATAACTTTCTACTGATTATTTTGATAAATGGGTAAGTGGGAGTCCAAATAATACACCAAAATTTATAACAAATACTTCATAAAAAATCCTCTCAATATTTTTAACAACATTTATTCAACATTATTATAACCCACAATATTAACAACCAGATCATTCCCAGGAAAGATGAGGGCTTTTCGATAAGGGTTTCTCCCTATTGGCGTGCAATTAGGTGAAAAAACCCCTTTTCTTGATAGAACTTTCTAAACATTGTTAATTATGCAAATAATAATATGAATAACTTGTCATCTCAATTACTGATTTAATAATATAAAATATTAACGATAATTGAATCAAATAACGTGAGATATTATACAGCAATTATTGTAGCAATAATTGAATATAACTGAGTGACTTCTCACGTAATCATCAATAATCAATACCTTGTGCTACTATGCAAGCATGCGTATTACTGTACTTTTAACACCGGGTATTTCAATAGTTAACGGTAAAACTTTTGCCGTTATTTTTATAAAAAGATATTTCTATCGTTTTTAAACTCCGATAATAATTCTGTTGTGGGGTCCACCAATGATTATGTCGTCGTACAAATATTATCTGTTAAAACGAATATTCCCCGACCAATCGAATATTTTATAAAAACTTGCTACTTTGCAAAATATATAAATATTACTCACATATATACCTAGGGTTGGGGTCTTTATTTAAAATTATATTTCGAATTCACACCATAATATTCAAAATTATATTTCTAGAAAAATTAATCTTTATTTATGAAAGTTGGGGTCTAACACCTTTTCTATTTAAAAAGGAAAAACTAGGGTTTAGTCAAACACCCTTCTTCTTGAGTTTTTGTTCTTCCTTGGTGGATCACCTCTAGAGGCCAAATGTTTGGGTGGCTAATATTGATCAAAGGAAAGAATCCAATCCCGCGTACTCAAGGAGACCACAAAGGACTAGTAATTGAACTTGTACTTGATGAAGCTCGAAACTTCAAGGGTATAATTTTGATCTTCTTCGTTTATAATAATAATTAAGCACAAAGCATGATCATGGCATGGGATTGTATAAAAAATTTTAATTTCCAATTTATCGCACTTCCGCACAATTTTATATGATTTGATTATGTAATCGCATTATATACAGTCCCAACAGTGGTATCAGAGCCAAACTTTGTGTTAATTGTTGATTTTATAATTCCATGTATGAATTGAGATGTGATTGAATCGAATATTCTGGGCAAAAAATGAAGTTTTTCGTATACGCTACTGCGTAGCCATGCCGCTACTGTCATAGATCTGAAACGCAGCAGATGAGCGAAGTAAGCGCACTCTGCTGCAGCTTTTGAATTTTTTTTCATTAATTGAAGTAAATGGTTTATTTAATTGATAAAAGTTTAAAATAAAGATGTTTTTATCTAAAATATGATTTAAGATTGTTAAACATTAAAGAGTTTAATTTGGATTTTGTTTTTGATTAAAATAAAAGAGTTTATTTTGTTTTAAAAACTAAATATTAGTTAACTTTTGCCCATTAAATGATATTGATGCATATATGAAATGGTTTTATTATTCATGAGATGAATGTTATGATGATATGTATGATAATAAATGGGATTGATTATGTACTATTGACTAATGTAATTGGATTTTATTTTAGTTGGATGCATGACTGTATGAGTTTTATTAAATGGGGTTTGCGTACCTCGTCTTCTCTAGTTTTTTCTCAATGTAAATTCAATCTCCCTCATATGTACTTCCCCTTGACTGTTGATCAAGGTTTTTATTTTTATAAATAGTTTTGTAATATGAATAGTTAGAATTAAAATTTTGAAGAATTAGAGACCAAGGAGCAAGGAGCGCTTGAAGACCTATTTATAATGGAGCTCAAGTTTAAATATAATAGTTATGTTTAAATTTAATTCTTGCACCATAAAGTTTGACCTTTTGGTTCACTTGGTGACTCTAGTGAACCAACCTAGAATAAAGTTCATAATCAATCCGGGTAGAATATAGTATTCTATATGCATGCTTATACTATATATATATATATATATATATATATATATATATATATATATATATTATGTAACATGTTTCACATGTTAATTAATATGACACGTATTTTATATATACATATGCATGTGCCGCTTAAACAAGATGAGACAAAAAATAACAAACCCCTCAAATAAATTATATTTAGTCTAAAGCGTTCAAAGATATTTGGAATATCGAACGTCGCCTTCTATATATATATATATATATATATATATATATATATTATGTAACATGTTTCACATGTTAATTAATATGACACGTATTTTATATATACATATGCATGCGTGCTAAATAAGATGAGACAAAAAATAACAAATCCCTCAAATAAATTATATTAAGTCTAAAGCGTTCAAAGATATTTGGAATATCGAACGTCGCCTTCTAGCATGATAAAAATAATAGAGTATCAAATAAATTACTATAAGTTTGTTGTGTCGCACAAGGCTTATATTAATTTTTTGAGATGTTCTTTTATAACATTTAATGCTTATAAAAAAATCGAATAATATTGTTTTGTTGTGTCGCATAAGGACAATGTTTTTCTTTTTGAATATATGGAAGTGCTAGGTTGAAATTAACTTGGATAATTATGATTCAGATGTGTCGCACTTAATCATAATATTCTAAGAGGCAAAATAAAAGGAGTTACATGTTGATGTAATTGACAAGAGTTTTCTTACCTATTTATTTATATAGAGTTTGTTGTTTCACACAAGGTTATATACATTTGAACTGGGATCTTTATTTTCACCAGCAAATCTTTAATTAGATTTTGTCGAACTATATAAGTGAGGGTAATATAGTTTGAAGAAAATAGAGGGAGATACCAATTTAAAATTAGAACTAATTTATTTTGGTAAATTAATTAATTAAATAAATGTTTGCTAAAAATGTTGTCTTATTTCATATGTAGAATTTGAAAATGTTACACTCACTAATTTCACTGTGTAGCATATTGGATGCTAACAAACCTAATTTGGGGCCAATTACACTTGAAATTTGGTTATGGAATCGAGAATAGTTCTCTTCTTTGAAAAAGATTTCTTATGTCCTAAATTCGCATATCCAAAAAAAATGTTGCAGAAACAGCCTCTGAGGAAGAGATTACTACTTTTTAGAAGTGGCATGATGATGCATCTGTGGTTCAATGAATCATACTCGCATCTATGAGTAACGAGTTTTAGCGTAAACATTAAACTATGGTTGCTCCTACTATATTGTTGCACCTCCAAGAGTTGTATAGTGAGCAAAGTAGGACTGCTTGATATGAGATATCTAAGAAGCTCTTCCGATCTCGAATGACCGAGGGCACTATTGTTGAGACTCATGTCCTAAAAATGATCGATCTGATTAAACGTATTGAACATCTTGGGTTTGTCATGGATGGGGAGTTAAGTCAAGATTTAGTCTTGTAGTCACTCCCTGACACCTTCTCACAATTTGTTGTAAATTTTCACATGAATGAGTTAGATGTTAGCTTGCCTGAATTACTTAACATGTTTAAAACTATTGAAGTTCACTTCTTATCTAAGTAGGACCAAGTCTTAATGGTGGATGATTCTTCCAAGAAAAGGAAGAGGCCCAAGGTGTCTTTCTAAAAGATGAAATCTAAGAAGGATAAGGGCAAGGCTAAAATAAAGGAACAAAAGGAACCTGATCCAGCTAGCAAATGAATATGCTTCCATTGCAACAAGTCAGGTCACTGGAAGAGGAACTGTAAGGATTTTCTTGCAGAACAAAAGTAGAAGAACCATGGAGAAGCTTTAACTCCTAATCAAGATTTGCTCATGATTAAAATTACTTTTTCTGAAAGTCAAACTTCTACTTGGGTATTGGATACCGACTGTGTTTCTCATATATGTAACAATATACAGGGACTAGTCAGAAGTAGAAAACTGAATAAGGATGAGGTTATCCTACGAGTGAGAAATGGAGCAAAGGTTGTTGCATTTGTTGTAGGGACTTATTGTTTAGCATTGCCTATGGGCAAGTCCATTATTTCAATTTCTTTATTAGATATGGATGGATTTGATATTATAATAAAGAACAATAGTTGTTCTATTTATAATTAAAATGTTTTATATGGCATTAGAAATTTGTTGAATGACTATACATACTTTGACTTGCATGAAAATATACTTCAAATTGAATAAACTAAGAGAAAGAAATGAGATGATATTAATTATACCTTCATGTGGCACTATAGACTCGGCCATATTAATGAAACAAGATAATCTAAGTTGCATAAAGATGGGCTCGTAGAGCTATCAGATTATGAATCATATCCAACTTGTTATTCTTGTCTCATGGGTAAGATGACTAAATCTCCTTTTACTGGAAAAGGAGAAAGAGTTACAGAGTTGTTAGTGTTGGTACACACACACACATATGTGGACTTATGATGACGAATGCATGATGAGAGTATTCTTATTTTATTACTTTAACTGATGATCACTCAAGATTTGGATATGTGTATTTAATGAAATACAAATCTGAATCATTTGAAAAGTTCCAAGAGTTCAAAAGTGAGTAGAGAAACAAACTGGCAAGAGTATTAAGAATCTTTGATCGAATCGAGGAGGTGAATACTTAAGAGGTGAGTTTCTCAATCATCTCAAAGAAAATGGTATAATCTCACAATGGACTCCATCAGGGACGCCACAGTTAAATGGTGTATCTGAAAGGAGAAATCGAACATTGTTTGACATGGTTCGTTCCAAGATGAGTTTTACCAACCTTCTAGTTTCCTTTTGGGGTTATGCCCTAGAAACGGCTGCACACCTACTTCACAAGGTACCTACCAAATCTCTCCCAAAGACTCCATATGAGATATAGACAAGGAATGAAGACTCCTATAAAAGGAATGAACGTTAAACTAGTTCCCCCTCGGCTGAGTGAATCTGGGAACCTGCATTATATTCAAATTAAAGTTCAAACATTGCCAAAGATGGAAGAAGAAACACTTAAAATATGAAAACCTCCAGTACCTCATTCGTGTATAGATGGACCGATGGATGGCGCCCCAAATTGCCTAAAAGATAAAGAATCATCACATGTATACTAGGAAGGCCATGCCGAGCAATGGAAAAATAAGGAGAGGGATCCAAAATAGGAACATCCTCCGCCTCTTCTGAAACTCCAGTCCAACCAACCCTAATAGGATGGATCACAGACTCAATAAACCGATGCACCTGTCGGGGCGGTCGAGGAAAGGGAACGTCCAAAGCTATCCTCCAAACCACTGAGGAAGCCCTCCAGGAAGTGGAACTGCTAGGCCTGTCAGAATCCATGCCTGAAAAGAAACTCCAAATCACCTTAGAAAATGTGAGGTATATTTCTATACCTTATTAATTCAATTAAGCATGTGACAGCCCTAGCGTAACATCGGGAAGGGACAGGTGATGTAAGTCATTGAAAACTACTTCAACGAGAATATCAAAATATTCGGTATTATAAACCGCCCCAGCATAACATCGGGAAGGATCCAATGATGTAAGCCATTAAAAACTACTTCAGCGAGAATATCGAAATATTCGATATTGTAAACCTTTAGTGATAGCCCCAACATAGCATCGAAAAAGATCCAATGATATAAGTCATTGAAAACTAACTTAGAAAAGATATCGTAATATTCAGTATTATAAACCATTGGTGACAGCCCCAGCGTATGCATCGGCATCAACCCAATGGAAATCTAAATCGTTGGTGACAGTCCCAGTGTAAGCATCATCATCAACCCGATGGAAATCTAAACTGTTTATGATAGCCCCATCATAAGCATCAACATCAACCCAATGGAAATCCAAACGGTTAGAGTCAGCCCCAACGTAAACATCGGCATTAACACAATGGAAATCCAAATCGTTGGTGAAAGCCCTAGCATAAGCATCGACATCAACCCGATGTAAATCTAAACTGTTGTTCATAGCCCTAGTGTAAGCATCGCATCAACCAGATGGAAATCCAAACCGTTAGTGATAGCCCCATCGTAAGCATTGACATCAACCCAATGGAAATCCAAACCGTCGTTGTGGTCTTAGTGTAAGCATCATCATCAATCCGATAGAAATCCAAATCGTTGGTGACAGCCCCAACATAAACATCTGCAGCAACCCCGAAGGAAATTAATCCATTTGTGTCAACCCCAACATAGGCATCAGAAAGGATATGGTGGTTTCAAACATAAATGTTTTTATCCCTAGTAGATCTATTGGAAGCACATGGGGATATGAGCAGTTTAGTTTATCAAATCAGCATCAAGAAATATCAGTGATCTAAATCATTGGTGTCAAGCCCAACGAAGGCATCAGGAATGATCTGATGGTGAAACTTGTGGTAACCAAGTTGTACGAAGGTTTCATATATTCATTACATCATATTATACTTTGTCATTGCATCATTCATATTTCAAGTGTCTAGTAATCTTTTTCCTATTTGTTGGGAATTGCATATTAAAATTTGATGTTGAAAGTAAATAAACATGCTTATATGTAAATTCCTTCAAAGAACATATGTACACGAACTTAGATGATAGATCAAAAATTGTTAGGTTAATTTGTGCTTAATGTTTATCATTCTGTAAATGAAGTATAAAAGAAAAGATCAAAGTTGTTAGGTTGATCTATTTAGAGATGTAATAGATAGACATTAACGGAATTGTAGTCTGTCGAGCCAGCCGAGAGATTGCAGAAGCAAAGGAAGAATTGTAGAGTATCAAAGAAGTTGCTCCAGAATCATAGTATGTCTTGAAATCCACACACAGAATCATGGAGTTGGTCCGAGCGTCTGCCGAGCCAATTCAAGAATCGTAGTCTGCTCTCGAAAATGTAGAGTCTGCAATACGAGCAAGTAAATATCGTAGTCTATCAGTGCTTAAGAGAAATTGTAGTGTTCTCTTTGATCAGGCTGAATCAAGCACGAGCATGACAAGACACAACGATTATAATCGTAGTGTCTCTCTTATCAGCATCAGAAGCATCGAGCCTTATCCATTTGCTGAAGGATAAAGTACAACAAATGAAGAATGGATTATAGACGTTGAGACTCCCAGGAATCCCAATGATACAACACTCATATCTTAGAATCATTTTAATACTACAAGAGTTTACATCGCAAAACGATATTGCAATTCAACATTTATACATTATTCGGAACCTTAAACATGGTTCAAATATTAATAACTCAGCCAAAGTATATAAAGCTTCAAGTATCACATTTGATTCATATCTTTCAAGTAGCATATAACTTTATCTTAAATCTTTAACTTGCAAAAGTGGTTATTTGCAAGGTTGAGCTCGACAGCCCATCAAAATCTAACAGTTTTCATGCATCACATAACACATAATCACATGCTCGATATACATCTCATAAACATTGGACTAACATAACATACATGTTGTATAAAGATTGAGTTTCTTACTCAATCAACATTCATTACTCAATCAATGTAGTCATAAATTGACTTTAACATTTCATACTTTCAACATTAATATAACACACCATGCTATTTGCAATAAAGATTTCAACCAGTTCATCATCAAATTCACATAGCAAATAGGAACTAAAAGACTTGCCTTGATCGTTGTTTATCAATAACAGTTTAACAGCTTACAGTTATCTTCACTTCACGTGCCCTACACAATTATATAATCATACACATCAACTATTAGTCACATAGTAATGCAGAGTAATTGTAATGTAAACTTTACTCTAAATCTCTTAAGTCCGATGACATCCAACTTTGGATATGTTGTAAACATTATATTAACCTATTTTTAAAAGTTATTGGACACCCATTTCGAATAAGATAGACAGTCCAAAACAGTGTTCAAAAAGGGGGCGTTCAAAACTGTTTTTCATTCTTTCCCAGCTTTACCCTCTCTCGCTAAAACAGTCATAACTTTTTCATTTCAAAACATTTTAGAGCAATTCTTGAGCTCATGCAAAGCTAACTTCGGGGACTACAACTTTTATTCTTTGACCTTTTCCAAAATCTAAACACAGAATTCCAGAAAATTAGTTCAAGGTGACTTCCCCGAGTTGGTTAGACAATTTTGACGCGACTAATTTGAATGGTCATAACTCTTTGCTCAAAGTGGAATTAGTCCATTCCAGAGTCTATGGAAAGTTTATTCAGTGTAATATAACATACCAAATGCCCAGAAATTTTTAAATAATCTAGCTAACCCCGAATATTTGTTTTTGGATCAGCAGTCCACTAGTTTTTTTTTTGGACTTCTCGTTTTAACATCCAAAACTCGCCTCGACTCGTTCCAACCCAACTTTCTTTACAAATATGTCTTATTTAACATAATCAGACTCGTCTAAGGTCTTGGTTCCATATCTCTAATTACAATTATTAGAACTCATTTACATAATAAATTCCAAGTCAAAATAAACATAGTAAACTAACTAGTTTACTAACAAAACTAACTAAACTTCCAAAATTCAACTTTAACTAACAAACTAAATAAAATATTTAAAATAATAACATTACAAAAAATTAAATAAGAAACATACCTGAAAATACTAGTTCCACAAACTGACTACGCACTTCCATGCCAAAATTTAACTAAGAAAATCTTTCTCAAAATTGGAGGCCTTATTATTGGTGAATGAAACAAACGGTCAAGCCCTTCTATTTATAGGTTTAGAAAAGGGTAAAGTTCTCAATTTAGTTGATGTGAGACTTGGTTTATATTAATTCTAATTTGTTTATCTTTATTTTTCCAATTTTCAACATATTAATCGAAATCATTCACCACGAATTAGTTTCTTAACCAATTTGATCCGTTCAAGTTGCATTATTTTCATTTTATAGAGGAGAACAACAATCATCCATCAATTTAAAGTTTCCATCACGAATTCATCATCAACTTTAGTCCCAAAGTACACTAAAACATACATTACAATCAAAACCCAAATTCCTCTTCTTTAGTATAAATACATGGATTTGATTTCTGAAAATTTATTTCTAGATGACCATTATCAAATTATAAATATCTAATAACATATAACATCGTAAACCCACAAATTCATTAACCAAAACTCTAATTTTAAAAGAAACTCAAAAACACATAAACTAGAATTATAAACTAGATTATGTAACCTTTAATTTCTTAGGAAATAAAATTGACCTTATCAATCAAATTATAATTTCTATTCAACTATCATAACTTTATTTAACAAATTGTCACTCCTCTAATTTAATTATTTAATTAAATTAGAATATCCTCATTATACTAAGCGTAATAAAATACGTATAAATAACATCTATTTTATCACACTTAAATAAACTATCCCATCAAATATTTATTTAATACCATAAATATTCATTTATTCCATATGGTTTCCAACCTAAAATATTTAATGTACTTAATAAATATTTTACTAGGATTATACTAACATTTACATTTTTCATGTAATATATTACCTTCTCACTTTATTAAATCAATTATACTTGTATTAATTCACTATTTTAATTAAGTGAATTATTCACACTATTTATGAAACTTAACTCATAATAATTTCCATTGCCCACAAGGCATCACAATTAAAATTATATTATCTCATAACATAATTTCAACTTAATTAAATTAACTAATATTATTTAATTTCTTTAATAGTTTAATTAACTATTAAATCTCACATTCTCCAACATATGAATATATAATTCTCTTCACACCAAATTACATAATTCAAAATATATACACCTCATAATAAGAATTTTAATTATTAAATTCTTATTTTAAGAACTTATGAAAATTTGGGTTGTCACATCATTCCCTCCTTATAAGGATTCCGTCCTCAGAATCAAAGAAACATACCTTACTCGGTTTTCACCAAATCTCTTTTCAAAATTTATCGTTGAATATCTTCAACACATTACCTTAATATAGGTTTTATATTTCCTACTACATTCATTTCTTTAACAAATTCTAGGTTTTATTTCATAACTTTCACTTAAACTCGATTATATTTTGAATATTATATATTCTTTAACACAATAATTTCTTTTTCTAAGGATCGTTATCATAAACACTCGGGAAATTATAGATTCCCGAAGAAAAGTGCGAAGTTAGAAGAAATATCGATCATAAGAGATTTTGCAGACGTATTTCCAGACGATTTGTCGGGTCTTCCGCCAGATCGAAAAATCGAGTTCGTGATTGATTTAGTACCAGGAACATGCCTGATATCTAAGGCACCATGCAGAATGGTCCCGGTAGAGATGAAAGAGTTGATGGTGCAATTGCAAGAATTGCTCGACAAGAAGTATATCCAGCCAAGCGTATCGCCATTGGGAGCGCCAATGTTATTTCTTAAGAAGAAGGAAGGATCGATGCGGCTCTGCATTGATTACAGAGAATTGAATAAGGTCACGATTAAAAATAAGTATCTGTTACCAAGAATCGACGATCTGTTTGATCATTGAAGGGGTGAGGTATTTTTCAAAGATAGATTTGAGGAGTAGTTATCATCAAATGAAGGTGAGGCGAAGGCGATTGAAGATTTACATTCGTAACTCGATATGGTTATTACGAGTTTCTGGTTATGTCATTTGGTTTAACCAATGCACCTACAATGTTCATGGATTTGATGAACAGGGTGTTTAAACCATTCTTAGATAAATTTATGGTGGTGTTTATTGGTGATATCCTGGTGTATTCTAAGACCAAGGAGGAACATGTAGAACACTTAAGAGTGACGTTGGAGACATTGAGAAATGAGAAGTTCTAAGCAAAATTTTCAAAATATGAGTTTTGAACGTGTACAGTTTCTCGGACATGTTATTGATAAGGACAGAATTTCGGTAGATCCATCAAAAGTTGAAGCTATAGTAAACTAGGATCAGCTGAAGACACCATCAGAAGTAAGGAGTTTCTTAGGATTGGCATGTTACTATAGGCGTTTTATTTAAGACTTTTCCAAAATCGTGACCCCATTGACGAATTTAACTAGGAAGGCGGTTAAGTTTTTTTGGACGGAGAAGTGTGAGGAAAGTTTTCATGAATTGAAGAAAAGGTTGAGTACAGCACCTATGTTGTCATTACCTGATGATATAGGGAATTTTATGGTGTATAGTGACGCATCGTATAAAGGACTAGGATGTGTGCTTATGCAGAATGGCAGATTTATTGTGTATGCATCACGTCAATTAAAAGATTACGAAAAAGGGTATCCGATTCATGACTTAGAGTTGGCTGCGGTGATGTTTGCCTTAAAGATTTGGAGACATTTTCTTTATGGAGAGAGGTGTGAGATATATACTGACCATAAAAGTCTGAAGTATATCTTTACACAAAAAGACTTGAATATGAGGTAAAGAAGATGGTTGGAGCTGATCAAGGACTATGACTGCGAGATTTCTATCATCCTGGAAAGGCGAATGTTGTTGCTGATGCTTTAAGTAGGAAGGGACGGGAGAAGTTAATGTAGTTTACAGATCAGGAGAAGTTAGTGTCGGAAATGGCTAAGATGGAATTGGAAATTTAATATCCGACAAAATCTGACGATAAGTTATTCCAGATAGGATACGATTCAACGTTGGTAGATAGAGTGAAGAATGCACAACTTCAGAATGAAGACTGCGAAAAGATAGAACAAAAAGTATCTGAAGGAGAGGAAAGAAAATTCAAAATCGACTTGGAAGGGTTACTTCGTTTCGAAGGGAGAATTTGGGTTCCGCCAGTACCGGAAGTTAAAGAGGAAATTCTGAGTGAAGCTCACAACTCAAGATATTCGATTCATCTTGGAAGTACGAAAATGTACCAGGATCTTAGACATCATTTTTGGTGGTCGAATATGAAGAAGGATGTGGCTGAGTGTGTGTAAAATGTTTAACGTGTCAAAAACTTAAAGATGAGCATCAAAGGCCAAGCGGATTATTGCAACCGTTGGAGATACCAGAATGGAAATGGGAGCATATCACAATAGATTTTGTGGTAGGTCTTCCAACGACCCAACAAGGTTACGATGCCATTTGGGTGATTGTCGATCGACTGACAAAGTCGGCACACTTCTTACCAATCAAGATTAGATTTAACCTTGATCGATTGGCAAAACTATGCATTAAGGAAATTGTTTCAAGACACGGTGTACCTGTGGCCATAGTATCAGACATAGATCCGCGTTTCACATCTAATTTCTGGAAACGATTACAAGAATGCTTGGGAACACAGCTGAGAATAAGCACATCGTACCATCCTCAAACAGACGGATAGAGTGAGAGAACCATCCAGACACTAGAGGACATTCTAAGAGCATGTATTATGGATTTGAAGGGAAATTGGGATGATCATTTACCATTGGTTGAATTTTCCTATAATAATAGTTATCACGCGAGTATTGGCATGCCGCCTTACGAAGCATTATACGTCAGGAAATGCAGAACTCCATTATGCTGGGATGAGGTAGGTGAACATCAACTATTGGGTCCAGAGTTGGTACAACAAACCATCAAAATCATCAATGTCATTCGAACAAGATTGACAGCTGCACAAGATAGACAGAAGAAATATGTCGATCAACACCGACATAATCGGGAATTCGATGTTGGTAGTTATGTCTTCTTCAAAGTATCTCACTGAAAGGGGAAAATTTGTTTTGGCAAAAAAGGGAAATTAAGCCCTAGGTTTATAGGACCTTTTGAAGTACTTCGATGCATGGCTAAAGTGGCATACGAGGTAGCTTTACCTCTAGAATTGGTCCATATCCATAATATTTTCCACGTCTCGGTGTTGAGACCATATAAGCATGACTATAAACCTTTTATAGAATATGAGCCCTTATAGTTTGAAAAAGATTTGTCCTATGAAGAAGTTCATGTTCAAATTATCGACAAGAAAGAGCAAGTACTACGGAATAAAGTGATACCTTATGTTAAGGTAATCTGGAGGAACCACAATGCTGAGGAAGCTACGTGGAAACTTGAAAATGTTATGATGAGTAATTATCCTCAGTTGTTTGCTTGATTTTGTATAGAGATTCTGGGGACAGAATCTTGTTAAGGTGGAAAGAATGTAACGAATAAATTTTTTGAGTTGTGATTTTGGGGACAGAATCGTTTTAAGGAGGGAAGGATGTAACGCTCGAGAAATTTGTATTTTAATTTAAATATTTATTGAATTAAATAAATATTTTAAATAATTTATTTATTGAGGGAAATAAATAATTAATGAATTGTAGTGAATTAATTTAGTAACTAAATTTATTAATGTTAATTAAATTGAGTAATAATAATTTTATTTGAAGGATTTAATTTTAGAAAATAATTAAATTAAATCAATTGCATAATATTTAAGAAAATAATTAAAGTAAATGAATTGGTTAATATTAAAGGAAATAAATAAATTAAATAAAGTGATGTTTCTAATTTATTAATTAAATTAGCTATATAATTATTTATTAATTATAAGTATAATGATAATAAGATTATTATTATTATTATAAGTTATTTAAATTAACTAAACTAAATTTATTTAAATTAATCAAATTAAAGTGTGACATGTAGTAACTATATAATATAAATAGTAATAAAATAATCTAGTTGGGAGATTAAGTGGTAGCCAAACAAGGCCTTGTGGTCTTTGGGTTACTTAACTGACGTCTTTTTTTTTTTTTAAATTGAAAGAGAACGTGGGATTGTGGTCAGTTATATTTTTTACGTGTCTTTCTAAGGTTAGCTATATGTGAAGAGTAGAGAGGGTTTGGAGGGAGTCAAGAGAGAAAAACACATAGGAGATTGAGAGTGAGAGCTTGAGAGAATTTTATGTGATTGTCAAGTGGAAGAGAAGGGTTTACTTATCGTTTTGCTAAATTAAGGTATAAATTATTCTTGATTTTAACTCTTAATTTGGGTACAATATATTCTATATAATTTGGAAATCACATGAATTGATATATATATATATATATATATATATATATATATGTGTGTGTGTGTGTGTGTGTGTGTGTGTGTATAGTCTTGTGAAATATGTTAATCATCATAGATGATTTTTACTTGTTTGTCCAACACGTGAAATTGGGTTGTAGTAGAAGATTCCAAATAACAGTGTTTATGTTTACATAATATGGCTTAGAAAGTAAAAGATTTCATGCTTAATATGTGTTATAATCTGTAATTTGATGTTAGAATGTGTTAATATGATATGAAACGAAAACAACATAGTTTAAATCATGTCAATTGATTAAGAAACAAATTCGTGGTGATCAAATTTGCTAAAAGTGTCAAAATTGAAGAAATCTAGAAAATTATGGTTTTTATCTTTCAAATTTGTGTATATATGATGTTTGTGTAGCTAGAATGATGAATAACATGCTTAACTATGATATTACAAAGTTTTAGAAGTTGAAGTTTGGTGAAATTCTGTGGAATTTGGATTTTTGGCCAATAACAGAGTCTAAGTTCGTGTTTTGTAAAACTAAAAATCGATGATCGCGTGGCGCTGTTTGAGTTTGTTGTGTCGGCGATGCTGATGACTCGCGTATGTATTTGTCTCTCGTAATGCTGGTGCGCTAGTAGTTAATCGTGAGAAAGTGAAGTCTCTGCTACTCGTAGACTTTGGACATTCATTATAACTTGGCTTAATGATTATGTTAGTGTGTCAAATGTGTAATAACATGGTTAAAGCAGAAACGTATCATGTGGTTAGTAACCCTAAAATGTTAAGTAAGGTTATGACCTAAATGATGGTTTAATCCCATAATGCTAATATTAATACAACTAATTGTTGTTACGATTACAATGACATGTGTAGGGTAATAGGCGATTATTACATTTGTGTAGCTTACATGCAAGGCAAGTTTCTAAACCTTATATTTTACATTGAGCAAGTTTCTTATCCTAAAACTTTCATTGAGCAAGACTATTGATTTTATTCTTATGTATGATTGAATAAGCTCTTGTAACCTAATTCGTTACATCGAATGAGTTTCACATTCTCATTTCTTGTCGTTATTATTCAAAACATATATTGTTCTAACACATTAATTCAAAGGATATTTTTCTACTTCTTTGAATATAGTACTTTGCATGAGTATCATGTTTATTCAATTATATATTATTGATATCTGATCTTTGACTTTGATAGCCTTATTCAGTTATACATTCTTGTAGTAAACCTTCATGAAGTAAGTAAACTTTTATTGATTTCATTCATTTTTAATTGAATAAGTGTTCGAAAATTCTAGAAACAATGATAGCTAGTTCCAAAATAAACTTTCTTTAGTGCGGAAATTCTAAATTCAAACTGAGACGAACAACCCTAACATAGGGGATTTTGTACGTGTAACGTTTAGATGTTTGTGCACAATACATGGTACAAAGGGCTAATCCCTCTAAGTACGTTAAGAAGAGTCTGTATAGTCTAAATGACTGTTAAGGTTGAGGTAATAATACCTAAATACCAAAGATATAGTTCGTGGTCTTAAGACCCTCAAATATTAAATTCGAACTTGTTTTCTATTTTTGGATTCATAGAACAAGTTCATTATTGTTCAGCATTCGTTGTTCATTCTCATGTTATTGTTATTACTACTCTTTATATCAGTGAGAAATTATTTGTTCACTTTTGCAATTAACACTGCAGCTAAAGTTGAAAGAATCGATGAGCCATCTACTAGCAAAGGAAAGGGCAAGATGTTTAAATGTTGAAGAGTTATTTAGAATTTATTTATATGCATGATGTTATAAGACTTGTTTTCTTTTATGATGTTTTCCGCAAACTTGTGAAATAAATTAAGGTTAGATTACCTGGGATTGTTTATGAGATGATGTAACCCTTTAATGGGAGAGATTATTGTTTAAATTAATTAATGTTTTATCCTTTACTATGGGTAGTTAGATGTAATTATTTTGATAGTGAGCCCCAAATTCTATGGGAATGAAGTACCGGATTTGGGAGTGTCACATCATCAAAAGCATAAATAATCTGAAAGGATCAAATTCACTTAGAAGATCTACCAAGAAGAATAAGGAAGCGAGTTATCCTTCTTTAGAAGATTCAGGAAAATGTCTTGGAGACTCACACACAAATTTCTTATGGAAAGCCTTTCAAGAAATCAACTCCACGAACTTGATCTTCTTTGACTAAATTCCAAGCATATTATATGAGAATAAAGGATGAAAGAAAAAAGGAAAACAAAAATGTCTTGGCCATTCACTAACGCAAATTGTAAAATCTATTTTGCAACATCAATAAATTCGTACTTATTCCCGACTTTATAAAGATTTGGAGAATTGTTCATGTAGAGAAAAGAAGAGACTAAGTCATACGTGACTTTCTAGCATTCTACATTTAGAAATTGATGTTATGATGCAAATCTCTTATTCTCTAAAGATTTCGATTGTTCGAAACACTAAGTCAACACCAAATAGAAATTGGGGAGATCGCTAACACCAAATAGGGGGAGATTGTTGGGAATTGCATATTAAATTTTGATGTTAAAAGTAAATAAACATGTTTATATATAAAGTCCTTCAAAGAACAAATGTACAAGGACTTAGATGATAGATCAAAAATTGTTATGTTGATCTGTGCTTAATGTTTATCATTCTGTAAATGAATGTATAGAAGAAAAGATCAAAGCTGTTAGGTTGATCTATTTTGAGATGTAATAAATAGGCCTCAACGAAATCGTAGTCTGTCGAGCCAGCCAAGAGATTACAGAAGAAAAGGCAGAATCATAGAATGTTGGGTAGTTCTAGTTACGCATAACACGCAAGTATACGTGGTCAACAAGTCATAAAGAGTAAGTAAAGTATCATTCCCACGGAGAATTAACTAACAAAGTTCACCAAGCATTAACCCATAACCATCTTAGTCTTATTTAAACGAATGATATTATATTTTGTATTTAAACTACGAAATTAAATAAAGCTAACTATTCCTAGAGTGAGACTAGATAATAAAGACCTGAGATTACAATTTCATCTATTGACTCATTCAAATCCATACATTTCATGTTAAGCCAAACTAATAATACCGATTTGTTAATCGAGAACACAAAAGTTAAATATAGCCATCTCTCGATGTACCATACCCATATCAAATATAATCCCCAGTTGAAAGAATGCACATGAACACCCAAATTATCTAAACCACTATATGTCTATGTGATTTACAAATAATTACGGTTTAAGCCCAAGTTCTCAATTGACTACGAGCAGTGCTTCGGTATATGTCTATCCTAAGCATGAATCGTATATTCCAACACCATGTAGAACATACATACACAAGCTATCAAGATCAAATCTAAACCCATACTCTGTCTTTCAAGTTCATATGGATTATCCCAGTAATTGATGGCCAATCAACTAAGCAAATAAGCATGAATCTTAATAGACAATCCATAGCAATCAATAAGGTTAACAATGAAATATATCAGATTAAACTAAGCAATAGAATCCATTGCAATCCCAAAATAAAGTTTAACTCATCATAGAATCAAAATCTATAATCCAAAATTGACGATACATTGAGAAATAAAGATAGAAGTAAAGAGAAGTTAGGGAATTAGGAATGCATATCTGAGATTCTCCTCTTGCTCCAATTCTAAATTTCTTATGCTCTTCAATTGCTTCAATCTTCAACTCCAATCTAATCTAGGGTTCTAATCTAATCTAAAAAGAAAGAGAAGAAAAGAAAACAATAGTAGCTTTAGTCCCCAAGGGGTGGAATGTGTTTATATGATGAAAATATGTCTAATATATAAGCCGTAATTGAATCCCCCTCTAAAATTACGCTTTAATTGCCTTCATTTAATGAAAAGTCACTTTGGTCAACACACAAGTCAGTAGCCAAGCGCAAGAATTAGCCCTAAGTTAAGGCGGCGGCGTTCAAATGTAAAATCGCGTCCTTTTAATAATGTAATTAATTGCCTCGCGAAATCTAGCAGAAATCTTGTGCCCGCTGGTGATTTTCTTTGGCCATAACTTTTGATCCTGGAAGAGTTATGGTAAAATGGCCATAACTTTTGATCTGGAAAGAGAAATAATGGACGGATGAAGGATGAAATTGGGCTGGACGGGACTGCTATGAAAATGGCTAACCAAAACATCGAAGTTTGACGTCCGTTGGTACAAAGACCATAATTCTTGCATCCGAACTCCGATTAGAATGATTCAAGATGTTCCGGAAAGCTATGAAGACGCTCTACAATGTAAGCTAAGTTCCAAACCCAGAACATGAAGTAAACATGAAAGCCCAACTGATGTCCGGATTACTTTTCTTTGTATTTTCCTTGCTTTTCCTTACCAATAGTCGCTCACACCGCTCCCAAATGTATAACCTAAAAAATGAACAAAAAATGCACGAAAAGTAACTAAGACACATAAAAATAAGCAACTAATTCAAGTAAAAGATACCGAATAAGTGTATATAAAATCCACTTATCAAATACCACCAAACTTAAACCGTTGCTTGTCCCCAAGCAACCTGACATAAATGCATTCTAACATCACCGAATAAGTGTATATAAAATTCACTTATCAAATGCAAACTTATGCTACTATGACAATGAGTCCCCAGATTTCCATCCATGTTAAGAATTCCAATAAGATATGCCTCAGAGAAATAACAAGTTCCAAGAACAAAGCATCAAACTTAGCTAAAGGCATAATGACATACAATCATATAATCCTAACGTGCTATAAAGATGTTGTGTGTGTGTGATGTGTTCACATATAAACTTAAAAAAAATGAGGATTTCAAATGCTATACTACTTAAGGAAGAAAATTGAGGTTCAAACCAAGAACTATGCATACAAATGAAACAACAACTACTCCAACACATCAGTATAAGCTAAGGTTCAGCAAAGGGTTTATTCTGCTTTATTTTTACTCACGGGGCAATTTTCGTACTTTCCCGCGGTGTTTATTGATTTTTTTTATATATATTTTTCCCATGACTGTGCAATGTCTCATTCCATTAGGCTAATAATGCTACCCCTTAGCGAGCTTTCAACCAACGACTCCCAAACCATTAAGACCTTAGGGCGCTAGGTGTAGAGACAATCCCTCATGCATTTCTACTCAAGTAACAAAGTCCCCGAAACAAGACTAGCCACGATAATTATTCAATTTTATTTTTTTTATAATGCAAGCATACCCATGCGTTCCCAAAACTTGAGTTTACGTGTCTTCATAGTCATTACTCACTTCCTACACAATTCTATCATTAAAAACAACATTTTCCTCTCAACAGACAAGCATGCTAATCTTAACCAACAAGTAAATAGGAACATTGTCGTCTTTACCGGTAACATCTAAGCAAAGAAGCATGAATTATATCCCATATAAAATTATAACTAAGCTCAAGATATCCACTGAATTCAAAAATCTATCAAATTTCTATGTCATCATTGGCCAAATTAGAATTCAACTTACTAAAAGCCTGGGATTATGCAATGTTATGAAACTAAACACATACTAAGTAAATAAGACAAAAGAAAAATAAAAAAAATTCATACTACAATACCCCTACTATGCAACTTAAACATGCAATCAAACTATATGCAACTAACTATATGCAACAACTACTCACTACCACCAATTACCTCCAAACTTAAAATAAACAATGCCCTCATTGTAATTAAAAGTGAAAGAATACTCCCCTAAGTGGCAATGTCATCTCCGTTTGCCTCCTCATGATTCGATGGTATATCAGGCGATAGCTAAGTTTGAGATATTCTATAGTTGGAGACTGAGTGTGGGCTTCTAACTGTCCAAATGCTTGAGTCAGAAATTCTAAAAAATTAGCATTTTTTTCCGGATCGAGCTATCGCTTGACTTGTACCGTGGTGTTTGGCTTGTAGTTAGGCGCATTGCTGCGACCACATACTCTGGCAGCTTCAGTTTTTTGACTTCTGTGTGGTCCTACATGCTTATACCAATTGGATTGAACTTGAGAGGAGAAACAATAAAACTATTATTAAGACTTACCACTATCTAACATCTACTAAATATGAAAAAATTAAACAAGGAGGAGAAAGATTGGATGGGGTGCCTCCCATCGAAGCGCTTCGGTTTATATAGGTCCATTCCATCCCAACCCATTCTCTGGAGTCGCCAAATAGGAGCTCCTTCCTTTGTGTTTGTGAATAGATTTTTGCCTTTGAGGTGACAAACAACATGACTACTATTATCTCTTCCTATTACCATTGTCGACAAAATAGGTCCAATCCAACCCAAAAGCAGTGAGTTTAACTTTATATCACAACAATAAAGCTGTGAGTTTAAATACAAATATTATCTTAGACAATATTTATACTCAAATAAATCCTCATCACATTTATTGATACATTATTTTACAATAATGGTGAGGACTACTAAACAACTCTCTCTAACCTTCATTCCATACCCGACTAGTACTCTTCATTACATTCTCGCCTCCGAGAAGAAAAATGGAACAACAAGGAAAAGGGTGAGCTCAACTAGCCCAAAAGAAAAGAATGTTATGACTAAGATAATATACAACAAATTATCGTTAGTCTCCAACAGGGAAAAATCTGATAGAATACAATAGACAACAAGTTTCGGATCAATATTCAAGTAATGAAATAATAATTCATGTAAGAGTTACGTAGAGAATGAAATCTACTATAATCTATGAATTTAACGGTTCATCATCAATATTTTATCCTCGTAACATCAATCAATATTCATCTCAAATCAAATATTCATCTTTGCACTCTGTGCCAAAGATATTCATCAATCGGTCATGTTCATCTCAACACTGCTCATCTTTGCACTAAAGGCCAAAGATATTCATCATCGGTCACCATGTTCATCTCAACACTGCTCATCTTTGCACTAAAGGCCAAAGATATTCATCGATCGGTCATGTTCATTTAAAACACTGTTCATCTTTGCACTAAAGCCAAAGATATTCTTGAAATCATTCATCTTTGCTACAAGTGCCAAAGATATTCTTGAGAAATCATTCATCTTTGCACTACACTGTGCCAAAGATATTCAATAATATCATCATTTAAGACCGAGGATGATGAAAATATTTTTAAAGAAACGAATCCAAAGTGAAACAAAATGACAAGGATTAAGGATTCGTATTTTGGTTTTATCCACGTCCAAAAATACCTCAAAATTAATCATAGTGGTGTAAAATTCAAGAATGATCAAAACATGGATACAATCAAAGCTAGTATCCGTAATAGATATTTTAGACGAAAAGAAAAAATTTTCATTTTTCTATGAATAGTGCAGATTCGTGAATAGTGTCAGATACGTGAATAGGCCAGATCACGTGAATAGTAACTCGACACCAAAAGATAGAAATTCCACAAAAAACATCTTCACGCTTCATTAATAGTACTCGTGAATAAGAACTCGTGAATAAGAAACTCATGAATAGTAACTCGTGAATAAGTAACTCATGAATAGTAACCCGATATGAAAAAGTTCCAAATTTGATAAAAAGTTCCAACCAATATTTCAAAGATAATGATATTGAAGAAATAATATCATTACGAAAAAAAATAATATCCCTTACCTCAAAGAATCAAGATTTCTAAGGAAAGGCTCAAGTGATCTTTGAATGAAACTTGTAATCGAACAACAACTCTCAAAGTATCTAAATACTCACAAAATACGCTTCAATAATATAGAGAGAGAAAGAGAGAAAACTTTGTTTTCGTGTGATTTTCAATTCTAACTTAGCCCTCTATTTATAGAAAATGTTAGCCCGTCAAGCAAGACTTGACTGCCACCGATGGCTTTTTACTCGCTACTATTGCCACCCACCACATTTGAAATAAAATTCAGCACATTTTTTCACCAACCACAAGTGGGGCCCACTCAATTCTAGAATTTTCCACCAAAATCAATTATAAACCTAATTTCCGAATCCGACACCTCTTAAAATTCACAACAAATCATTCGTGCATTTTAACGCTCAAAATTTGTGGACATATACTCAACTTATGTATGTATAATATACCCAAAATTACCACAATCCAACTATTCGGATTAAAAATTATAACCCCATAATATATCTCAAAACCCCGATTTGATTTTTAACACCTCCAATCCGATAAAATCTCGATAAAACACCTCAACATTAATTCCTTCATTAATAACCACATAAATAAATCCATCATTTATATTCATATAAAATAAATATTTCCTTATCATATGAATCAATAATTAATTATTCACAAATAATATTACGTAATCACAATTATGACAACCAGTAGTTCTCGTGAAGAGGGGCTTTCCAATAAGGATCTCTCCTCATCGGGCGCCGCAATTAGGTGACCAAACCTCTCCTTAGACGTAACTTTCTAGACATTGCCAATAATGTTATCTAATAATATTATTCAAATAATATGAATTATTGATCCGATAATAGGAAAATATGCAAATGACAATTATTGAAACAAGCAATAATATAAAATACCAACGCAAAGAATTATTGAATCAATAAAATAAAATATCGAACAAGAATTCATCGTGAATAATTATTGAGTAGTGCCTTCTTCACGTAAGGATCAATAATTCAACAATACTGCAGGCAATCACCGTGTGCTAATCGCAACCACGCCAGACATCAGATTTTTAACCACCGGGTATTTTAACAATGCCTTAATTCAGAATAACTACGCCAAGTTATTTATAACCACCCAAACTTTGTCGCTTTTCCTCATCCAATCGCTCAAGTTATGGGCTCCACATGGTCACGCGCATTTGTCGTGCATTTAATATTCCCCGAAGCGACAAGCATTTAATATTCCACACGACCAAACTAATATTCCCCCCAACAAAAATGAATATTTTATAACCACTTGCTTATTTTGAAATATTTCATGATTTAACCCTTAACTATCCACATTAATCAAATCAACCCTTACTATTTCAAAATAATAAATAAAGGAAATTCCTTTTTATTTAAAAAAATTTCGGGGTCTTACAACCTCCCTCCTTATGAAATTTTCGTCCTCGAAATCGACGTGACGCACGTGTGTTTCAAAAGGTAAAGATACTCGCTTTCATTTTCGCTTTCCAACTCCCGTGTCATTTCTCAATAAGATGGTTTCTCCACAAAACTTTAACTTATGGTATAACCTCTACAGAGGTCATGTTCTTTCCTCTACAAAATCTTGACAGGTACCTCCTCATACGTTAAGTCTTCGGCTATCTCGTCCGGTTCTAACTCAATGACGTGTTTCGGGTCGTCCACATATTTACGTAACATCGATACGTGAAAAACGTTATGAACACGCCATACTTGGTGGTAAAACGAGTCTATAGGCCACGCTCCTATTCGATCGAGAATTTCAAATGGATTAATAAATCAAGGTTTGAGCTTTCTCACCTCACCGATTCTCGCTTTTAAAATAACAACTTCTCACCTCCTTCTTCAAATTCATCATCCCGCAGTAGCTTGAACGCCTTTAACTTTATCGATTAAAGTCGATTATACTCAGATATCATCACGCATCAGATATCATCACGCGGGTACCTAGAGTTTTCATCTCCATCTCTATTATTTGTATATTATACTTAAATTAGTCTTTGACAACATCGACTCAGATTCTTGATACGATCTTCTACTCAACACGCCGCCTACCACGCTCGCTTTTCCAGGATGGCATGGTCGTAAACATATCGAAATGAGTCTCTCTCGAAGTTCTTCAAGCTCTTCCCACATTCCTCGCTTCCATTCGAATTTTGTATCTCTACGAGTCATTTGCGATAATGGAATAGCGATTCGAGAATATCCTTCAACTAATCTCGATAATAACCAACTAAGCCTAGAAAGCTACGATTTGATTATCGACTTAGGTTGTTCTCAATCGTGACTCATATCCCAACTTGGATAAGACGTCACAATGACACCTATCGCTTTACTATCGCATTTAATATGACGCCCCTATAGAGAGTCTCGCTTAGTGAATTCCACAAAGGAAGTCACAAGATAAAGGCTCGTGTACCAAATTTATAGTTGAATTTTTAACTCAAGTTCAATAGAGCCATTCGATATGAGATTTTAGAAATGAGTTTTGTACCGGGTTCAAAGTCGATACAAAATTTAATATCGCTTTGGGAGTAAGCCAAGAAATTCTTCAGAAATACGCCAGAAAAATCAATAACAACAAGAATATTATTCAAATCGACGTGTCTTTATTCAAATCCATAATATGGACTAAGAAAACTTGACATCCGTAATAAACGAACGACTTCATGGCTTGATATGAAAATGTTTGACTACAATGGTTTGATTGCTTGAATTCAATAACAAAGTTGCTTAGAATATGAAAACTAACAACCTTACAAAAGCAATCAATTTGGTATGATGAGTAGTTAACTTAAAATCACATCAAAAGCAAATATCTCTAAAGAAATAAGGTTAATGTGTAAGGTAAGTGCCAACTTGAATCAAACAAGATTTTTAAACAACGGATGTAATGAAAGTTTCTCCTAATCTGAGTCTCCATAAACAGGTCAAAGTCTAATTTCTCCGTAGTCAAGTTCAAACGCTGAGCGCAAGCAAGAGAGATAAAAGAATGGGTAGAATCCCAGATTCAGTAAGGTATAAACTTCGCAAGAATTTATAATTAACTAACCCGTGCTAACTTCGCTCGTTCTCAGATTTTGACCTGGCCACGACAAAACGCCTTCCGTGAAATCGTTGACTTTGACTTTTTTCGGGACATCCTTTTGAGTCACCATTCATTGCCGGACTAGGTTTCGATATCGCATAACTCGAGTTTATATGTCCTTCTTTTCCACAATTATAGCATACCTTAAACCGCTGTAAGGCGTTTCAATGATATGTCCCTCTTCCAAGATTTGTAACATACGACCGGATGGTCTTTCTCTCCTTGGAACTAGTTGCCACATCGGCGCCGACGCCTTCACACGGTCGCTGTTGAATCTCCTCTTTAAAATCTCCTCCCAACTCGCTTCTTCTATTTTCATGGCCACGATTACCACCAGTAGTGGTTACCGCCTTTGTCCGTATTCTTCTTTCTCCACCGGTTATCGTTATTCGATGATCGCTATCTTTGGTATGATCCTCGGTTATGGTCCCTCATTGAACGTATCAAGTTATCTCGCCTAACAATCGAGCCTGCTTACAACATCCGAATAGAGAGAAAATTTATGAGAAATGAGATATCGACGATGCGGGTTTCAAACCTCTCGTAAACATCATCCGCCATATACGCTCCTCATTCTCCACCAAATGAGGTGCAAACCTCGATAACTCCGCAAACTTCGCCGCATCGACACCGCCATGTTATTCTCGCCCAATCTAATAAACTCCACTTCCTTCATACGATTTAATACTTTTCAGGAAGTACTTGTCATTGAACTGCTTCAAACATCTCCCACGACATGCCGAGTGCAATGGATGGGTACGCTTCACGTATTCCCACCAAGAATCGCTTCGCCATTTTAACATAAAAGTAGCGAATGGAACTTTCTCGTTTCCTTCGCGCATCCCAAGACATCGAATATCTTGGTAATTTGTTTGACCCATGTTTCCGCCATGATCGGATCCGCTTTCCTTACTCTCGTGGTCCCAACTTTGAATCGCTTGGTCGTGACCACCCGTGAATCGCTATCATTTCTCCTCATATTTTGAACACGAAGTCTCCCTCGTCTCGATTTTGTATGAATCGCAAAAAGCTTCTAAACATCCCCTCGCTCATCATCTCGCCAATGGTGTTATTCACAGTGAGGTACATTGCCACTTGTTGCACGCTCTCCTCGTTGTTAAGTACATGCATCTCCACGGCCTCATTTACACCACTATTAATATTCTCACGACATTCTCACCATCGCCATAAAACAAGGGTTAATTAAGGAAATCAATCACATAATATCCCTATATATACGACCAACTAACAAATAAGCTTAGTAGGACACACTAGCAAAGGATTTACTCTGCCTCCCTCCTAGTTCTATTCCCCGATCTCCGCCAGAGATCATATCCCTAAGCTCGATATAACGTAACTACGGACACCAACTTGTTGACCCCAAAATAGGTCCATTCCATCCAACCCATTCTCGAGTCGCCACAAATACATGGTACGTAAACAACTACAACTTTATTATCACAACAATAAAACTGTGAGTTTAAATACAAATATTATCTTCTTAGATAATATTTATACTCAAATAAATCCTCATCACATTTATTGATACATTATTTTACAATAATGGTGAGGACTACTAAACAACTCTCTCTAGAACCTTCATTCCATACCCGACTAGTACTCGCTACATTCTCGCCTCCCCGAGAAGAAAAATGGAACAACAAGGAAAAGGGTGAGCTCAACTAGCCCCAAGAAGAATGTTATGACTAAGATAATATACAACAAATTATCGTTAGTCTCCAACAGGAAAAATCTGATAGAATACAATAGACAACAAGTTTCAGATCAATATTCAAGTTTGAAATAATAATTCATAGAAGAGTTACGTAGAGAATGAAATCTACTATAATCTATGAATTTAACAGTTCATCATCAATATTTTATCCTCGTAACATCAATCAATATTCATCTCAAATCAAATATTCATCTTTGCACTACAGCCAAAGATATTCATCAATCACATATGTTCATCTCAACACTGCTCATCTTTGCACTAAAGGCCAAAGATATTCATCATCGGTCCATGTTCATTTAAACACTGTTCATCTTTGCACTAAAAGCCAAAGATATTCATCACTTCGGTCATGTTCATTTAAACACTGCTCATCTTTGCACTAAAGCCAAAGATATTCTTGAAATCATTCATCTTTACTTCTGGTGCCAAAGATATTCTTCAGAAATCATTCATCTTGCACTATGTGCCAAAGATATTCAATAATATCATCATTTAAGACCGAGGATGATGAAAATATTTTAAAGAAACGAATCCAAAGGAAACAAAATGACAAGGATTAAGGATTCAGACTTTGGTTTTATCCGTCCAAAAATACCTCAAAAATAATCATAGTGGTGTAAAATTCAAGAATGATCAAAACATGGATACAATCAAAGCTAGTATCCGTAATAGATATTTTAGATTTAAAAGAAAAATTTTCATTTTTCTATGAATAGTGCCAGATTCGTGAATAGTGTCAGATACGTGAATAAGGCCGATACGTGAATAGTAACTCGACACCAAAAGATAGAAATTCCACAAAAAACATCTTCACGCTTCAGCTTAATAGTACTGTGAATAGTAAGACTCGTGAATAGTAACTCATGAATAGTAACTCGTGAATAGTAACTCATGAATAGTAACCCGACATGAAAAAGTTCCAAATTTGATAAAAGTTCCAACCAATATTTCAAAGATAATGATATCAAGAAATAATATCATTCGGAGAAAAAAATAATATCCCTTACCTCAAAGAATCAAGATTTTAAGGAAAGGCTCAAGTGATCTTCGAATGAAACTTGTACTTCAACAAAGAACTCAAAGTATCTAAATACTCACAAAATACGCTCAATAATATAGAGAGAAAGAGAGAAAACTTTGTTTCGTGTGATTTTCAATTCTAACTTAGCCCTCTATTTATAGGAAAATGTTAGCCCACCAAGCAGATTTTGACTGCGCACCGATGGCTTTTTACTTCGCTACTATTGCCACCCACCACATTTGAAATAAAATTCAGCACATTTTTTCACCAACCACAAGTGGGGCCCACTCAATTCTAGAATTTTCCACCAAAATCAATTATAAACCTAATTTCCGAATCCGACACCTCTTAAAATTCACAACAAATCATTCGTGCATTTTTAACGGTTCAAAATTTGTGGACATATACTCAACTTATGTATGTATAACATACCCAAAATTACCACAATCCAACGGTCGGATTAAAAATTATAACCCCGCAATATATCTCAAAAACCCCGATTTGATTTTTAACACTCCAATCCGATAAAATACTGATAAAACACCTCAACATTAATTCCTTCATTAATAACCACATAAATAAATCCATCATTTATATTCATATAAAATAAATATTTCCTTATCATATGAATCAATAATTAATTATTCACAAATAATATTACGTAATCACATTTATGACAACCAGCCGCTCTCAGAAAGAGGGGCTTCCAATAAGGATCTCTCCTCATCGGGCGCCGCAATTAGGTGACCAAACTCTCCTTAGATGTAACTTTCTAGACATTGCCAATAATGTTATCTAATAATATTATTCAAATAATATGAATTATTGATCCGATAATGGGAAATATCGTGCGTTGACAATTATTAAAACAAAGAATAATATAAAATACCAACGCAAGCAATTATTGAATCAATAAAATAAAATATCGAACAAGAATTATCGTAAAAATTATTGAAAAGTGCCTTTCACGTAAGGATCAATAATTCAACAACATCTGGTAATACCGCAAAGCATCGTGCAACCACGCCAGACATCAGTATTTTAACCAACCGGTATTCCAACAAATTTTAACGGTAATAACTACGCCGCTATTTATAACCACCCAAACTTTGTCGCTTTTCCTCATCCAATCGCTCGTTATGGGGCCCATACATGGTCGCTACCTGTCGCATTTAATATTCCCCGACAAAGCATTTAATATTCCACGACCAAACTAATATTCCCGACAACAATGAATATTTTATAACCACTTGCTTATTTTGAAATATTTGCATGATTTAACCCTTAACTATCCACATTAATCAAATCAACCCTTACTATTTCAAAATAATAAATAAAGGAAATTCCTTTTATTTAAAAAAAAAAGGTCTTTGAACCATGGTTTGTAAGGGCCTCATAATCGTAGAAATTCTTGCTGGATGGATGACTGATACGAGGGGGCATGGGTGTGCAAATTTAACTCGAATTTTTCAACTCTAAGCGAGAAGGCACTTGGGGTATTATACAAGTCAGCTCATGATCTTCATTTTCCATACCCCTAGTTGTCTCCTCAATGTCCACTCCTTTTAGTTCATTTAGTGGCATGAACACCTCTGGCTCTCCATCAGTTTCATCATCCATGTCATAACACCACTTGTTTTGAGGGCGATTGTTCAAGGCTTCGAGTATTTGATCCATTTGATTCTGCAGGTTTCGAATTGACCTCCCTTGCTCAATCATCTTCTCCTCAGTTGATGCTACAAACTTGAACCACAAATCCTCCACTCTTGAATTATCTTGTTCAGTTCAAAATCCAAGTATTGAGGACCATTAATTGAGGAGTTAATGAGTTGTTTCGTCTGTTTGTTAAGATTTTGGTTTGATAACTCCTTACTCATCATCATCTCGTCATGGTCTGTTATGCTATTTGACATGAATTCCTTCAACCTTGAATTTTCCTCTTGTTGTGTTGAAGGTGGATATGAGAATTCTGATGGATGTGTTGGACTTGGGATGAAATATTGGTTGGGATAGTTATAACTCCATTCATAATCTGGGTGATACCCCCAACCTTGTTTATAATCAGGATAAACATCATTGTTGAAGTAATCACCCCCAAACTGCACTTGTCCAACCTTGATGTTGCAATTATAACTCGAATGCTCGCCAGCACAGTATTCACATGTAACTACTATATCTTGAGTGCGTTGGGCTGCAATAATATCCAACCTCTCCGAAAGTGTTGAAATTTGTGCTGACAATGTAGAAAATACATTGAGTCCCTCAGTGCTTGTGTTCCTTGGTTGAATCATATTTCCATAAGGCCCTTGATAAGCAAAGTCACCCATGGTACCTGAAAAGAGAGAAATATAAGAAGATAATTAAAACAAAAAAAATGTTTAAATTAAGACTAATTTGATTGAAATTAATGTTGGCAAAAATTTATTAAGCTAATTCCACGGCAACGACGCCAAAAACCTGTTGGGTAGTTTCTAGTTACGCACAACACGCAAGTATACGTGGTCAATAAGTAATAAAGAGTAAGTAAAGTATCGTTCCCACGGAGAATTAACTAACAAAGTTCACCAAGCATTAACCCATAACCATCTTAGTCTTATTTAAACGAATGATATTATATTTTGTATTTAAACTACGAAATTAAATAAACCTAACTATTCCTAGAGTGAGACTAGATAATAAAGACCTGAGATTACAATTTCATCTATTGACTCATTCAAATCCATACATTTCATGTTAAGCCAAACTAATTATACCGGTTTGTTAGTCGAGAACACAAAAGTGAAATATAGCCATCTCTCGATGTACCATACCCATATCAAATATAATCCCCAGTTGAAAGAATACACATGAACACCCAAATTATCTAAACCACTATATATCTATATGATTTACAAATAATTACGGTTTAAGCCCAAGTTCTCAATTGACTACGAGCGATGCTTCGGTATATATCTATCCTAAGCACGAATCATATATTCCATCACCATGTAGAACATACAAGCACAAGCTATCAAGATCAAATCTAAACCCATACTCCATCTTTCAAGTTCACATGGATTATCCCAGTAATTGATAGCCGAGCAAATAAGCATGAATCTTAATAGACAATCTCATAACAATCAATAAGGTTAACAATGAAATATATTAGATTAAACTAAGCAATAGAATCCATTGCAATCCCAAAATAAAGTTTAACTCAGCTCCAATTCAAATCTTCCTTAATTAGCTCCAAATCAATACTTCAATTCAAATGTGAACTGACTTTAAATCATTCCAACATATCAACGTAATGAAGTCAGTAGCAAATGTCAATGAAATAACCATAACTCATGCATATCATTTATCATATTATAACCCATACTCCATGCATATTTAATAAAATAACACATCATGAACCATGCACACTTAAATTGGTCATTAATCAAAACATCGTATAATCAAAAACTAACATTCTCCCCCTCTTTGATGATGATAATTTACGCACTACTTTTACCAATCATATGCTCCCCCTAAATTTAAGCTCCACCTAAATTTATGCATATGAGATTTCCATAACAGATAGGGAAACATAAAACAAATAAGGGAGACATATATAATATCTAAATAGATAAGCCCATGCATCACATAGATATCATATCCCAAATAAAAATAGTTAGAAACCAATAACATCATTAGTAGCATAGTCTAATATAAAACCAATACAAAACATCCAAAAACCACTATCCAACAGACTCTTTTATCCTCTTCTTGTCCCCTTATACTTCTCCCCCATTGGCATTATCAAAAGATGGGGAGTCGGGGAGCAAAGCGACATCAGTGCGAGTGCGAGTTTATTGAGAACATCATTCAGTCTCTTGTCGAATTCTTGAATTTTAACCACATAGTCGTTGTGATGAGAAACCAATACTTCCATCTGTCTGGAGACATAATCAACCTTATTGTTCAACTCTTGAATTTGTGTGGAGACTGTTTGAAGGGCGGAGTCAGATCGAGTGCCCATATCTTGGACAAGTTGAAAAAGAGTAGAGAGTTGAACATTGGAAGGAGGAGGAAGATCAGTGGATTCTGGTACATTAGAAGTAGGAATAGAGAAGAGTGTGGATATGGTGTAGTTGAAGTAGGAACCTTTTCAACTTCCCAACATAATGTTCCAGCAGAATTCACAGTCAATTTGGATTGAGAAAGGATATATTTATCAATCACATCAGAAATTTGGATGACATCTTCATTGGCAAACGAAATACCAAAGTGGGCAAGAATTTTGGTAATAAAACACCCATAAGGAAAACACTTCATTTTATTTGTCAAACAACTCTCCATGTGCTTAATCATAAGCAACGCAAAATTAAACTTTGTTCCAGAGAGTATTAACTCAGAAAGAATTAAATCTTGATATGTCATATTGGATCGACCCCCATTCCTAGGAACCAAATTTGCACAAATGAGTTTATGAATGACATTATTCAAGGGGGTAGTTTCAACTACAGTGGGTAAGCTAATAAATTCAGCTGAGGAATACTCTTTCACAATTCGTAACTGTTCAAGGACAGTTAAACTGGCAAATTCTATGGGTCCCTTAAGGGTGAAAGGACAGAATCCAAAACATGGAATATTAAGAATAGAGCCCAAAACAATAGAGTCAATGACCAATGATCTGAGTTTAATAAAAGTTATTATGACATCATCCTTAACAGACATATTCCCAAAAAATTATTTAATGAAAGTTGGATATGCATATTGGGTGAACTCAACATAGCAGAGAGGTTCACTTTTTCAAATAAAGTTGTGACCCCAATTTGTTGAAATAGGGCATGATCAACTAATTTCCTAAACACAATCGTTTTATTGAGCATAATATCTTGAAATCGCAGACCATAACGAGAGGAAGTAAAAATTAAGGGAGTACCATGTGTTTGAGAAGTCGAGGAAATCAAATGGTCCAAGGATGAGGAATCGGGGATGAGGATGGGGTCAGTTGATTTCCCTTTCGAACGATGCTTCAAAGATTGTGTTCACAGAACCCCCAAATCAGTCGATCGACGTGTGAGAATCCGATTAAACGGCGAGGCGTGAGGAGTGAGTTGGAATAGGCGTCTTGCTCGGAATCGCTTCCATGCCGGTGTTGACCACCTGACCGCCATGGGTTTTAGCCATTGGAGAACTCCTTGAAACCCTAGTTTGTGAGAGGAAGGAAGGAAGCCGAGAATAGCAGTAAGGGAAATTTGAAAGAGAGCAAAGCTCTCATCTCATGCAATAAGCAATAGAGTTGTATTCCCGCGCAAGGACTAAATGACATGAAAACCCACTAATACCCTTTATGTTACTTTAATAGATAGTCACACATATTTTCACATATTGCAGTTAAACATATAATGGAACTTGACACTCAATAAAAATTGCACATATGTCAAAATAAATTTCTAGAAAATACATATATATATAATTTGTATTTTTAATTAATATATATATATATATATATATTATTTTTTTACATTTTTTTAATTTTATTTTATTAATTTCTAAAGGCATAAAAATATGATAATTAAGTACAGACAGAGATTCCAAGTTCTCTTCTCAAGGTACAAAAACGTTCCTCACTTAAAGGTTTTGTAAAAATGTCAGCCAATTGATGTTCAGTAGGGACAAATACTAACTTTATTAATCCTTTAGCAACATTATATCTTAAAAAATGATGTCTCACTTCAATATGCTTAGTACGAGAATGAAGCACAGGATTTTTAGAGATATCAATAGCACTAATATTGTCACACATAATAGGCACATTTTCAAAAATAACATTTAAATCATGTAATGTTTGTATCATCCACAGAATTTGTGAACAACAACTACTTGCCGCCAAATATTCACCTTCCGTAGTAGACAAGGCAACATATGTTTGTTTCTTGCTGTGCCAAGCTACAAGGCTTTGACCTAAAAATTCACAAGCACCACTTGTGCTTTTTCTATCAACTTGGAACCCTGCATAATCTGCATCTGAGTATCCAATTAGTTCAAAACTTTGAGATATAGGATAGTATAAGCCTAAATTCATTGTGTCAGCCAAGTATTTAAATATTTGTTTTACCGCTGTAAGATGAGATTCTTTCAGTTGAGCTTGAAATCTAGCACAAAGGCATACACTATACATAATATCTGGTCTTGATGCAGTTAGGTATAGTAAACAACCAATCATACCTCGATACATTGTCACGTCAACATCATTACCTGTAATATCTGCAGTAAGCTTGATAGTAGTACTCATTGGTGTTGACTTTGGTTTGGTATTTTCGAATCGAAATCTCTTCAATAGTTCCTTCACATACTTGGATTGGTGAATGTGAATCCCTTCATTTGATTGTTTGATTTGAAGCCCCAATAAATAATTTAATTCGCCCATAAGGCTAATATCAAACTCATTATGCATACATTGGGAAAACCACTCGCACAAAGAGTTAGTAGTAGCTCCAAATATGATATCATTCAAATTTGAACAATTAATAAGTCCTTATTTTTGGTTTTAGTAAAAAGAGTGGAATCAATTTTACCACAATTAAACCTATTATCTAATAAAAACTTACTTAATCTTTCATACCAAGCTCTTGGAGCTTGTTTTAATCCATACAAAGCCTTTTTCAATTTATACACATGATTTGGATATTTTTCATGTTCAAATCCTGGAGGTTGCTTGACATACACTTACTCATTTAAATAGCCATTTAAAAATGCACTTTTCACATCCATTTTATATAATTTAAATTGTCTAAAGCATGCATAGGCTAACAAAATTGTGTATGGCTTCCAACCTCCAACCTGCAACAGGGCAAAAAAGTTTCTTCATAATCTATACCTTCTTGTTGATTATAGCCTTGAGCTACCAATCTAGCCTTATTTGTAGTAATTATGCCATTTTCATCAAGTTTATTTTTGAAAATCCATTTTGTACCAATTATAGAAGCATCTTTAGGAGGGTTGACAAGATCCCATACCTGACACCTTTCGAATTGGTTTAATTCTTCCTGCATGGCAATAGACCAATTTTCATCTTGGATTGCTTCATTTGCACTCTTTGGTTCTATTTGAGAAAGGAATGCAGAGAATGCACAATAATTCCTTGCTTTCCTTCTTGTGTTTATCCAAGTGTCAGGATCACCTATGATCAGATTTGGTGGATGATTTCTCACTGTTTTAGATGGTATAGGAAGCCTTACTGCAGTCATTTGCTCTTCAGGTTCAGGTTCTATAACGTCAAGCTCTACTTCAAACTGATCATCTAAATCTTCTTCTAATGCAGACGGGTTAAGCTGTCTGACTTGAGGCGTCTACATGTCTGAGTTTTCAACCGGGGAAGATGACTCAGTTTGTCTAGTTTTATTTGTTTGCTTTCCACGTTCATCTGACTTTCCTTACGATGCGATTTGAGGCGGCTCATTTGTCCGGATTGAAAGTGTCTGTTTTCCACTAATCAGAATGTCTTTTCCTGCAGAACCTTCATTTTCTTCTTTTGATAGGTCACAGTTAAATTCATCAAAAACAACATGCATGGATTCTTCAACTTTAAATTTATCAAGATTATAAACCCTGTAAGCTTTACTATGCATTGAATAACCAAGAAAAATAGCTTCAGTTGATTTTGCATCAAATTTTCCAAGATTACTATTAGTATTTAGAATGAAACATTTAGCACCAAACACTTTAAAATAATTAATATTTGGAATCCTGTTATTTAGGAACAAATATTGTATTTTCATTAGGAAGGGTCTAATTAGTACTCTATTTAAAATGTAACATGCAGTACATACAGCCTCTGCCCAAAAACTTTTAGGCAATTTACTTTCATGTAGTAAAGTTCTTGCAGTTTCTTGAAGAGTACGATTTTTACGTTCCACCACTCCATTTTGTTGAGGCGTTCTTGGTGCAGAAAACTCATGTGTTACACCTTTCTCACTACAATATGGTATAAAATATTTTCCAAATTCTCCACCGTGGTCACTCCGTATACCAATTAGCTTGAGGTTGTGTTTTGTTTCAATATTCTTTATAAGCTTTTCAAATTCTGCAAAAGCTTGATCTTTAGTTTTCAAAAATAAAACCCATGTAAATCTTGAAAAATCATCAACAATAACAAAGGCATAATGATTATTTCCTAGGCTAGCATATCTCTCGGGTCCAAATAAATCAAGATGCAATAATTGAAGTGGTAAAGAAGTTGATACCTAATTTTTGCTTGTAAAGGAATTTCTTGTTTGTTTACCTAACTGACATGCATCAGAAATACCTGTCTTTTCATATTTTAGCTTTGGTAAACCTTTAACAAGGTTCTTTGTAACTTACCTGTTAATTAATTCCATATGCACATGCCCCAACCTTCTATGCCATAGAATAGTTTGATCTTGAACCGCAGCTAAGCAAATATCCTCATTTTGATTTTCAAAATTTAAAGTATATATTACCTTCTTTATTAGCTACTAAAGGGACATTATGAGAAGCATGAATAATAGCACATTTATCTTTTTCAAAAATAACTTTATGACCACTATCCATAAGTTGACTTACACTAATTAAGTTATATTTTAACCCTTCAACATGATGGACATTATCAATGTAAATCTTACCATTACCAATTTTACCTTTACCGATGATTTGGCATGTGGTGTCATCTCCAAAAGTAACCGTGCCTCCTTTCTTTCCAACAAGTGAGGTAAATTTAGTTTTATCACCCGTCATGTGTCTAGAGCATCCACTGCCAAGTACCCATTTATGTGGTGGTACTTTAGCTTTTAAGCATACCTATAAAACAAAGAAGTAACTCATCGTTTTGGTACCCAAATCTGTTTGGGTCCGATATTGTTAGTAGCAATTAAATCTCCTTTCTTTACCCAAACTTGCTTTATTTTCATTTTATTACAGTTTGTATCAAAATGTCCTTTTAAACCACATTTTTTGCAAGTAACATAAGGTGAGCAATAAAGAGGTTTGTTCCTTGGTTTATTATTTATTACTCTAATTATATTAGTTGTGCTTTTTATGTTTTTAATAGGATTATATCCAATTCCTTATTTATCTAAGCTTGACCTTTGAGCACCCAACATTATATTTAAATTCTCTTCTCCTTGAACAAATTTTGCAAGATCCTTTTTCAAAGATATTTTTTCTTCCTCATTATTATTTTGCATGTTTATTATTTTTCCATCATTAAAAGCATCTATACATGTATTTCTCATTTTCAAGCTTTCTTTTAGATCATCATTTTCTTTTAACGCTATTATTATTTTCTTCATTTAATTTGTTTGCACGCGATTATATAAAATTTTATTATAATTATCTAAATATCCAATTTTAGCATTCAACTTAGATACTTCATATCTTTGTGCAATCTTTAACTATTTCTTGTTTTTCCTCAATTAAAGTTTCTACTTCCTTCATTAAGTCATTTATCCAACTTTTCAAGTGAGCATTTTTCTCTTTCATACGAAGGTTTTCATTTTTTAAAACAAGATAGTCAAAAATAGTAATTTCTCCAAGTTCAGGACTTACCTCAGATGTTTTCTCATTGTGTATTCCGGTGAAGCACAGTTGAGCAGTTTCTTCTTCTTGATCTTCATGATCAGATTCATCATCACTCCATGTCATTAGAGCCTTCCCTTTTGAACCATTTGCTTTGTTCTTTCTTTTTAGTTGGAAGCAATCTCTTTTGAAGTGACCAGGCCTTTCGTATTCGAAACAGGTTTCCTCTTGAGGCTTTTGCTTGAAATATTTCTTGTTGTTGAAAGCTTTTGTTGGCAGTTTTGATTTATTCTTCTTTCGGATCAACTCCCTCAATTTTCTGGTCATTAATGCTATTTCTTCATCCGAATCTTCATCATTGCCTTCTATATAGCTTTCAGCTTGTAAAACCAAGGCCTTCTTCTTAGGTGCCTCATCTTCTTCATCATACAATTTTAGTTGGTTTTCAAACTCTTCAAGTTCTCCAAATAAGGTAAGAGTTTCCATTGTGCTGATTGTGACTAAGTCTTGTAGTGTAGTAACCTTTGGTACGAATCGCTTTGGCATGACTCTAAGAAGCTTTCAGTTGATTTCCTTTTGATCAATCTTTCGTCCGAGCATGCTTAGAGAATTCATTAGAGTAAGGAATCTTGCTTGGGCATCTCTAATTGATTCATTTTTCTCCAATTTGAATAGCTCGTATTCGTGCATTAGCATGCTCAGCTTGACCTCCTTCACTTTAGTAGTACCCTTGTGGCTCATGATGATTGTGTCCCAAATTTCCTTAGCCGTAGTACAAGAGGAGACCTTATCTATCTCCGACTGAACCATGCCACTTAAAAGTGTATTCATGGCCTTGGAATTATAAGACATCATATACGATTCATTTGAGTCCATTTCCATGAGATTCTTTGGCTTGCCATCATCATGTCACGGAATGACTGGTCCATTTTTGACTACCCACCATTCCCATGGATCACGATTCAGATAGATCTTCATCCTGAACTTCCAAAAATTGAAGTTCTCACTTCCGAGCAACAGCGGTGGCCTACTTGTGGACTGACCTTCTTGAAAGTTTAGGTGTGTCATAAGATCTTCCCTACGACCGCAACGATCAATATTAGTAGAGCCTTGCTCGATACCAAATGTAATTGAAGAATACGCACACCTAGAGGAGGGGGTGAATAGGTGTTTATACTTAAAGTAATAAACAAGTGACAACTTTTGCAATTTTTGCTACAAGATTAATTCGATACAATTTGTGCTATATCTTTTGGTGTCTGGATTAGTGTATCTATAAACTGATATAACACAGAACGCAGAACTTTAAACCAACACAAAGTAAAAGTGCAGACATGTAAAGACACCAAGATTTTTACGTGGTTCATTTTATCCTCTATCTAGTAGCCTAATCCACGTCCAATCCCAACTAGGATTGGAGACTCTTTTATTGCTATTTAAAACTCAATACATAAATTACTCCCATTACAAAGAAGCCTCAAATCGATGTTGGACACCTATGCCCCGATTTGCACCCTCCGCAACTTGTACACCACTTGCACCTCTTCTCACCTCCGAGACCCTTGAGCCTTTACATGAGCAGTTGACTAAACCCGAAACCTCAAGCCAAAACTATGCTTGAATACATTGATTCTGATGAATGATATTTCAAAGACACAAAGATAGAATCAATAAGAATAAATGGTGAATAAAAACAGATGATAAGCTTTGATGTAATCTCTCAGTTTGATTACTAGTTCTAAGTTGTATCTTGTTCAGCCGAAGAGAAGGAGTATATATAACAATACATGCAACTGCTATAACATCTGCTAGCTAATATTTCTTAGTCCCGTTAGCAGCCATGCACCCATGATTTCAGCAGCTTTGAATCACAAGAAAGATATTAAGCAGATATGTGCCACCTATTTGATTTTGAAGAGCTGAAATAAAGGAGTGAAACTCTACCCACAATCGGTGATTAGTAGCGGAGGTAAATAAGGATAGTAGCTACTGTAAGACTCCTTTTCAAAATAAGATACCAAAATATCACTAACTAATTGTGGGCTTCACTAAGCAAGACAAACTCCTTAATTAAAGTATCACCCACGAGATATACAGGTGAAACAGAGGAGCCAATTTTGCCTAGCTGTTATTATAAATACCAACATACCTTAATCAGCTCCAATTCAAATCTTCCTTAATTAGCTCCAAATCAATACTTCAATTCAAATGTGAACTGACTTTAAATCATTCCAACATATCAACGTAATGAAGTCGAAGAGTAAATGTCCATGAAATAACCATAACTCATGCATATCATTTATCATATTATAACCCATACTCCATGCATATTTAATAAAATAACACATCATGAACCATGCACACTTAAATTAGTCATCAATCAAAACATCGTATAATCAAAAACTAACACAGCATGCCTAGAAACACAACACACACTGATTTACACTTGGTCAAAGGAGGCAAGTCGAAACTGCCTTATGAATGCTCAAGAACATGAAGAATACCTATAGCGACGGTTCTTTCGCTATAGGTGGTCTTTAGCGATGGATTATTTATAAAAATTATATTTATATTAAATAATTATAGAAAATTAGTTTTTATTATTAAAAATACCAAATAAATTAGTAAAAATTATTTTAAAGTCTCAAAATTAGCTTTTAATTATTTTAAATATATTTAATAAATATTTAATATTTTTGAAATATTAAAGGTATTTAATTTATTTAATTATTATATTAAATAAATTATTTAAAAATGGTTTTAATATTTAAAAATCATTTAAAATTATATAATGGTATAAGAAAATATTTGAAGTTATTTTTAATGACTTTTAATATTTTGTGATGAAATTCATTAATAAATTAATGTTAATGATAATTAAGTTATTTAATAAATGAATTAAATAAATAAATTAAAATGATTTTATTATATTAAAATCATTTTAAATAATAATAAAAGGTATTTAAAATATTTTAAGTTATAAAATATAACTTTTAATATTTAAAGGTAAATTTCATTAATTAATTATTATTAGTGGTATTAAAGTTATTTTATAATTATATTAAATAATTTAGTTTAAAAATGATTTTAATATTATAAAATTATTTTAAATGATAATAAAGTGTTTATAGATATTTTAAGTTATAAAATATAACTTTTAATATTTAAAGGATAATTTCATTAATAATTTAATATTGATGATATTAATGTAATATTAATGATATTAAATTTATTTAGTAATTATATAAAATAAATGGTTTAAAATGGTTTTATTAATTTAAAATTATTTAAAAGGATATAAATGAATTAAAAATATTTTAAGTTATACTTAATGACTTTTAATATTTTGGTAAATAATACATTAATAATTTAATATTAATGGTAATTATTTAAAATGATTTTAAATGTTTTAAAATCGTTTAAGGGTAATATTAATACTTTAAAAATATTTTAAGTTATTATAAATAACTTTAATATTTTAGCAAAGGTTTCATTAATAGTTTAATATTAATTAAATATTAATGATAATAGAATTATTTAATATTTAAATCATTTAATAATGATTAGATATTTGAAAATTCAGGATGAATTATAATAAATGTTTTAAAATTATTATAAGATTATTAAAAATAATATGACTGATATTTAAGTTATCTAAATGAATATTGAACTTCGGAATAAAGTCTTAGACTTAATAATTACCCGATAAAGTCATCGGTACACCGACATGTTTCAGAAATTGATTTGGACTTAGATAATTTGATTAGATATGTGTTTATTTGTGATTCAATTGTTGCTAAACATATGTGACAATGTGATTGGGTTATGTGCTGACTGCAATAAGCAGTATTATGTGTTGAGATATGTTATTCTAATCAGTAAAAATGATCTTATTACTGATAGGTGATTATATAAATGATAAAACTAAGTTGCAAATTGTGGCGGTATGTCAAAAAGTATCCTACATTTGCATTTCCTTAATTGATGGATGTAAGTAAGAAAGTTTGTAATTATATTATTATTGTGCAGCATTATTAACCCTATTGTTATATATGTTATATCGATCATTGATTATCAACATGTTACTATATCGTAATTCTTATATATATATTCTACTCGTTAATTTCTAAATATGGTTATTCAAGTGTCCCCACTTGGATAATCATTAATTTAATCACATGTTGATATATATATATATATATATATATATATATATATATATATACCTATTGATCACCAGTATGTATACAATAAGTAAAAGCCGTCTAAGCTATTTGATCAGCTAGACACTGATTTAAAAATATTGTTGAACATGATAAAACCGTTTTGTATCCAATCAAATTGTTTTGGTTCGGATTCGACTAAGTATGAACATACATGGGAAAACTTTTATGCGCCCAAGGCGGACAGAGTGAATGATACCCTCGTTCTTGCATGTAGTGTTAATCAATACAGGGCATAACGGGCTGATCACCTCCCGTGCCCGTAAGTTATGACGGTTTGCAGATGAAGTTCTGTTTAACCTTATCAAAAATTTAAAACAATGTTCATAGTATGTCACCTTAACCCTAGTTATAGTCAATACGTTGTTTTAAAAATTTGATAGAGAGTTGTTATGTTATTATTATCGGTTCAGATTACTTCACAACTATTGACTTGTTGTAGAAGGGTAGTACAAAGAAAACATTTGATCATTTCAGCTAATATTTATAATTGTTATTACTTGCTGGGCACTCAAATGCTCATCCTTGCTTAATTTAAATGTTTTTAGCTAAGTGTGAACAACCTGAAGGCTCTACTAAGAACAAGGGAAAAGGAAAGGTTGCTAAATGATTGCAATGTTATCTTACGTAATAGTTGGATATTATTAAGACAATGACATATATTATCTATCATGATATGTATTGAATGTATTAAAGGTTATGTAGTTGGATATGTAGTGAATGTATTAGTATTATTCCACTCATTCAAATGGTATCTTGAAGCACCGAGTTCGGGTTTCAAGTTCCTGGATTTGTGGGCTTTCTAGTCCGTCGCTAAAGGGGGTGAGCTCGGGTGAGTTGGATAAGGGGTGAGCTTAAGATCCGGATCCGTATATATATATATATATATATATATATATATATATATATATATATATATATATATATATACATTTCCAATTTGGCACGGAGTTCACTTCGTGGCCTTTTTTTACTTTTTTATATATATATATATATATATATATATATATATATATATATATATATAATTCCATTCCATAATTCTGCTTGGATTTCCAATTCACGATAGTTGATCGTCTTTATATATATAACTATATACATATATTTACTAATATTAAATATCTACTTTAATTGCTTTTGTAATGTAGATGTTGTGACATCCCCAAATCTAGGTACTTCATTCCCATAGGATTTAGTGGTCACTGTCCATACATTCATTTCTAACTACCCAAATTTAATAAAATTTAAGCAATAAATCTCCCCATTAAAGAGTTGCATAACTAAAATAAATCCTAGGTTGTCTTACCTGAAAACATTCATCAAATGCAAAAATTAATTAATTACATCACATAATTAAAACTAAGTCTGAAAACATAAGTCTCAACAAATTAACAAGTCTTCAACACTTGTTCATCTTGCCTTTTCCTTTACTAGTGGTTTGTTGCCTCTTTTTTAATAGTTCTAACAAAAGAGCTCTAACTCATGCAAGCATACATGTGTCAACAAGTAATACAGAGCAAGTAAAGTATCGATCCCACAGGGAAAGTTGTTTAATTTAAATTAATATGCATCAATTAACTCTCTATATTTATATGCTCAAACTAATGACTATAATTGGTTTGTTACTCTACTCGCAAATAACGACTAAAACAATAATAAAAATGTAATAAATCAAATCTGAGAGTAATGGGATCTTAACTTCATTTAATATTTCATTTAATCACCACTATCATGCAAGACTTGTTCAAATATCACAGGAAAGTAGCCAAGAACACTAAAAGAGTCATAGCCATTTTTCAATGTACTATGACCTACTTACATAGCACCCACAAGCGATAGACTCTATGTAATCATCGATATAACCACAATCACTATATGTCTCTGTGAAATTACAATTATATTGAATTTAAGCAAAAGCTCTTATTCTAACTCATACGGTGAAACAGTATATGTCTATCTAATTCACGAAATACACAAGCCATATAAAAATAGCCCCATATACATATGCTATCATGATTACAATCCATACTTGCATATTCATTGTCAATTCCATACAAGTACTAAAAGAGAATGGTGATCAAACATTCATACATGCAAAACAATCATGATAGAAATCCTATATGATATGTAATATAGTCCAGCATTCAAGCATGCAACCAAACTACATATTAAAATCCATTAGAATCCCATAATGGTGTTTAGTTCACGACTGAACCAAAAGCCATTATAGGATCATAGCTAAACATGGCTAATAAGCAAATAATTAAAAGATGAAAGATAGAAACGATCCAACCAATTGCTGATTACAATCCACTATTAACGGTCAAAACCTCATATAAATCCAGCAACTACTAATAATAATCCACAACAATAGAGAATCCCAAGAAGAGTTATAAAAAAAGAGTTTTGGCTTCGTTCTACGTTGGAATCTCTCTACCCGTGTAAACCCTAGTTTTTAAAATGTAAATACGTAAAAACTGAATAATATATTTTTCTGACACCAGTCAGAAATCGTTTTAAACCAATTACAACCTTTTTCATTAAAAATTAAAATAAAATAAATTAGCATTAATCAGCATCCCGCGCGGCCGCGCGCTCCCCTAGTGTACTCCTCGCGCGGGCGCGCAACTTGCAGTGTGTCATGTTGTCCATCTGGGTGCTCACGCGGGCGCGCGTTCCCAAGCTTGTCCTGCCGCGCGGCTTCTGCAATTTTGAGTCCACGGTTTTCACTGCTTTGAATCGATCCATTTCATTGCTCCTTCCTTTGTCCACCCACGCTTAGTCTTCTGCTCCACTTGATCCTCATGCCACTCATATCCTAGCTTGTGCCTCGCTTCGTGCATCCATTTGCCTCGTGCCTTCTAATTCCACCAAATTAGGCCGTTTCCTGTACTTTTTCACCAAAAGGAGTTTTAAGTATATGCAATGCTAAATAACATGAAATGCAACTAAAAACACACTAAAATTTACTCGAGATGAGCATAGTTCGCGTGAATTGGTATTCCATAAGTAGGTATAAAACCCACTCATCAAATACCCCCAAACTTGAACTGTTGCTTGCCCTCAAGCAATGCATACTAATGAATAATGAAAATGCAGCTACAATACTATGCAACTAAGCTATGATGCAAACTAGTCTCACATAGTTCCAGCTATCACAGAAATTCAGTCCAAAATGACTCACCGAATTTTTCCATGTTCAAGAATACAGATTCAAACCAAACTGTAGACATAATGTCGTACACTCAGATAATTCATAAATGCTATAGATATGTTATGCGTGTGTGTGTTATGTTCACCAAAATTTGATTTAAGCAAATAATACACATACTAAATTGCTCAAAATAGAAAATTATAGTTTAAATCAAGAATCATGTATACATATGCAACGAAGACTATTCCAATATATCAAGACAAACTGAGGTTCAACAATGGACTAAACTGCTTTATTTTTACTCACGAGGGCGATTTTCACACGTTTCCGCGGTGTTTATTGCTATTTTTTTTTTTTTTTTCACATGACTGTGCAATGTCTTACTCCATTAGGCAACACTGCTACCCCTTAGCGAGCTTTCAACCAATGACTACTAGACCATGAAAGACCTTAGGGCGCTAGGTGTAGAAACAATCCCCTCAGGCGTACTTACTCAAGTAGCCAGGGCCCCGAAATAAGACTAGCCACGTTATTACTATTTTTTTTATACATAAATACCCATGTTTTCCCAAAGTTTGAATGTCAACGTTTTGCAAGTTTACATCCATGTTTTGCATATTTCTCTTTTTGACACTACATTTTCTATTGAGCAAAACAACACATACTTCTTATACCTACAAGTGATTGTGAACACACTCGTGCAAACCGAAATCATTTAAACAGTAACATGAACTTCATCGTGTAAAACATTATATCTTAGCTCATGTTATCCTAACATACTCAAAAATCTTTCAAAATTTCACTATCATCATCGGCTAGACAAAAATTTCCATATGGCAAGAACTGTGAGACATGCAAACTAAAAATGAACATGCAAATAAACATGCAACTATATGCAGAAATAAGCAATATAACACAAAAATTAAACTAATCATGCAAAAACAAACTACATGCAACTATACTACTACCCCAATACCCCCAAACTTATAATATTCAATACCCCATTGAATGAAGGTAAAGGGTAACGAAAAACTCCCCTAATGATTAGTGGTACCACCCTCCTCGGGTGGTGAATCTGGTGGTGGATATGGCACTGCGATCCCGAACTGAGGCCACACTAGCGTTGTTCCTTGCTGCGCAAAAGCTTCGGCCAAGGCCCTCGTGAGTCCTATCACAAATGTGCTGAAATTATTATACATGGCATCGACTTTGCGCTCCAACCTTCGGAGCTGGCGATCACCGTGGGCAGCAGGCGCTTGCGTGGATGGGCCTACCTCATCTGTCTGAGGGGGCTGCTGTGACGGCTCTGGGAAAGTAGGTTGAAGGATAAAACCGAATCCTCGCGGATGCAGTTCACCACCCGTTCAATCCTTGAATTTTTTAATGATGGCATGAGTTATGTCACGGCTCGGTTTATGCAGCTGCTCATTAGTCCATGGGACTCCTTGTTGGGTACATAGCATGGTTACCACAGATGCATGCGGAATACTCCCAGTAGTGCTCCCCTGCATATAACGCAACATGTTTTGATGAATTAAATGGCCTACATCAATGTGCTTGCCTTTTATGGTACCCCACAAAATAATAGCACGGTCAGTGGTGATTGCATGGTGGTGAGCTGACAGAACTAGCTTGGCACAAATAAACAGATTCCACGCTTGGGCATATCGATTCAAGGCGGACGATGGAAAAGATTTTTGCTCAGTTGTCCCTGCCTTATACTTCCATTTGGTGCTCGAAATACACAAGTCAGCAATCACTACTGCCAGATCCGTTTCTAAATGTGCACCTTCTACCCAATTAGCAGACCCGATGGGTGGTGCGTCATGTATGTTGAAAACTTCTCTGATCGTTGGAGAACAAAAATCCACCTGCTCTCCTCGAACCAGTGTTATTCCTGCTATTATCATTTCCTTAGCATTCGCGTAGAATTCTCAAACAATCCCCATGGGGATAGGCATAAGAGATGCAGTCAAGCCAACCCACCCTCTTTCTCGTATCATATACCAGAGTTGGTCATCTTGCTTCTCAGGTAGAAGTCCATGTTCCTTCACAAAAGATTTGGCCACACTCCGATAATAGTCCTGCTGGGCCTCCAAACTGATAAATTTCCTCTCGTCCACGACATCCTCTTCTTGGTTATTGGAGGAAGATGCTAATGAAGAAGAGATGGAGATTGAGCGTGCTCTTTTTGGACCCATGTGCGGATGATAGAGAGAATGCAGATGACATACTTGATGAGCGTACCACCAAACTTACTGCTACACAACCGAAGCAGAAACCCTAGATTTATGCCAGGAAAGAGAGTCATGGGTATGAACTTTGAGGAGAGCTGAGGAGGCTTATGATTATGGGAGAACATAATAATATACATCTATTATGGGAGAATATAAAAATATACTTCTATTATGGCAAGTGAGAGACCAAATGCAACCCGATTCGATTTCTGCTTTTAAACTTAAAAAAAATCACGCCTGATGTCACGCGTGGCATGCTTGACCTTTTGCAATGGTTTTTCGGTATGCGCGTGAGTGGCCTCGACTTATCATCGATATGTGTACTTGGTTAATAAATAAAAATAAAATAGAGATGGATATAAGCGAACGACTTGCAGTCTCAGGATGTGGTCATCGCAGCGCATGCCGCAGACGCATACGCTTCTGCTGACCGATGACTTTACTCACTAAACCGCTTAGCGAAGGAGATTTTTGAAGATACCTACATCACACCATTTATCCGTATCAATGTGTGAACTCCGGAATAAGCATAAATAAACAAGTAAAGTGTATACAATACTAAAACACTAACCAATGCAGACTCTATTACACACTAACTTATGGTCAACATATCCGTCTTTTAAGAATGAAATAAAGATGAACTAGCTAAATACCCTACGGAATAAATAAAAATAAAATAGAGATGGATATAATGGGTTGTCTCCCATCATCATCCATCATGGGCTTTGTTCATTATCCTTTCATGAATCCATACCTCCTAGGTAAATATTCGAGATTTATTTATCTGAAAATGGTACAATCAGAAAAAGTCCTCATCTACAAAGTTCCTCTTATTCGACTTATAAGCAAATCGACTATTGTTTGAACTTTTTCAAGATTGGCCATTATCCTCCCCAGCATTCATCGGCCCCCTTTTTTAATGATGATAAACAATAGATCTGGATGCCAGCGTGCTATTTCAGAATAAACACCTTTTGAGGCATCAGTTCTGCAACCATCACAGGATTGATACAAGATAACACACCCCAAACTTACTTCTCCGTTGGCCATTTACATTGTAAAATTTGTAAATCTTGTTCAATAAATATTTTTAATACATTCTTTTATTAATTAATAAATAATTTGCGCCTTTCCAGATTCTCCCAATTTTCTTCTTCCTATATTACCTCAATTATATAGTTCTAAGAAAATCTAAGTTATAGTCAATTAGCTTGGTATCTCGAATGCTCATGTTCACGAAAGAATTGAGGCGATCTTTCCGTCTGCTTCTACCTCACCACCAAAGTAATGCTTGAAGCGATGTCCATTCACCTTAAAAGGCTTGTTGCAACGTATGAAATACTTCAATTGCACCATGCGAAAAAAGCAGGTTTTCCTTTGTAAATGGCTTGACCACCTCGATTTTAGCTTCCATCATACATGATTGTTACCACGCGAATTTCTTTCAGAAGTCTCGTGGGGACTACGTTGGTTAGAGATACACTCCATACCAGCTCATCGACTTGGAGACATCTTGAGTTTGCCATGCTAAACGACTTTAGCATCAAAATGAATATATCGCCTTTGGGTTAAGGGAAAAGCGTTTAAGTCTGAGTTATAGAAGAAAATTTATTTTAAATCATGAACAAATTTGTATTTATAACCTAGAAAGCAAAATTATCCTTTGTTTTTGCCCTTTATCCGGTTCAAATGCTCTATCAATGATTTTTAGGTCATGCCATTTCTTCACCTTCTCCTCACCCTTTATCTCCGTGTACGACAACTTATTATACCCAAGCATACCCTTTGATATGAATAAGTCAAAGTATAACATCATACACAAGATAATTATGATGATCTCAAGTCCGAGGATTACTGTAGATTACTATCACTCTGAGGAATTCTTATGACAGCAAAATAAAACTCCATTAGGTATTGACTTGAATTCTGCTAAAAAGCAGGATTTTCAAGTAAATGGCCTCGACCACCTCGATTTTAGCTTCCCGAAAACGCGTTTAAGTCGAGTTATAGAGCAAAACCCTTTATCCTCGGTTCAAATGCTCTATCAATGATTTTAGGTCATGCCATTTCTTATGCTTTCAATTTCATATGCTCAGAATCAATTCATCCAACTCATTGAGTTGGAGTAGGCATTTCTCCCCGACAGCTTTCAAATCAAAATTGAGCTTTCAAATTGCCTAATATACCTTATGCTCTAATTCCATAGGAAGGTGGCAAGCTTTTCCATACACGAACTGAAAAGGTGACATACCCAATAGCGTCTTATATGCCGTCCTATAGGCCCATACTGCATCATCCAACTTTAACGACCAGTCCTTCCTCGTTGGATTCACAACTTTTTCCAGTATTCTCTTAACTTCTCGATTCGCCACTTCAGTTTGGCCATTTGTTTGTGGGTGATACGCTGTAGCAATGCGATGGTTCACCCAATATTTGGCCAATAAAGTCATAAACTTCACATGAAATGCGCCTTTTCACATCGATGATAGCCCTTGGAGTCCCAAACCTCGTGAAGATACTTCTGTGTAAAAAATGGAGGATGACCTAGCATCATTTATCGGAAGAGCTGCAACTTCTACCCATTTCGAGACATAATCCATGGCTAGCAGGATGTAGAGATTTCCGCAGGAAGAAACAAAACGCCCCATGAAATCAATTCCACACACATCAAAAATTTCTACTTCAAGGATTGTATTCAATGGCATTTCATTTCTTTTGGAGATGTTCCCCACTCGCTGACATCTATAACACCGCTGGACAAAAATGTGTGCATCCTTGAAAATTGTCAGCCATTAGAATCCTGCTTGTAGTATTCTAGCCGATGTTCTTTCACCACCATAGTGACCTCCATACACAGTAGAGTGACAATCCTGCAGAATCCCCTCGGTCTCGCTATACGGAATACACCTTCTTATCACTTGATCAGAACATTGTTTAAACAAATAAGGCTCATCCTATATATACCATTTGACATCATGCATAAATTTCTTCTTTTGATAACCCACCAAGTTAGAAGGTACCATCTTACTCACCAAATACTTTGCGTAGTATGCAAACATGGCACTTCCCCTTTTCACCACAAACAACTGCTCATCTGGAAAGGATTCATTGATTAGGACCTTGTCGTCTGCCTCCCTTTCCGGATTCTCAAGTCAAGATAAGTGGTCCGCCACTTGGTTGTCAGTGCCCTTCCTGTCCTTGATTTCCAAATCAAATTCCTGCAGTAATAAAATCCATCTGATTAACCGGGGTTTTGCATCCTTATTCGCCACTAAATGTCGAATTGCTGCGTGATTCGTATACACTATCACCTTTGTGCCAATCAAATATGCTCAAAATTTATCAAAGGCGTACACCACTGCCAATAACTCTTTCTCTGTGGTGGTGTAGTTCAACTGTGCATCTGTAAGGGTCTTGCTGGCATAATAAATCACATGAAACATCTTCTATTTCCTCTGACCCAAAGTAGCCACTACGGCGTAATCACTGGCATCACACATCAGCTCAAACGGCACATCCCAATCTGGTGCAGTAATAATTGGTGCTGATGTTAATTTACCTTTTAGGTGCTCAAATGCCGACACGCAAGCCTCATCAAAGTTAAACTGCGCATCCTTCTCCAATAAACTGCATAGTGGTTTAGTTATCTTGGAGAAGTCCTTGATGAATCTGCTGTAGAAATCTGCATATCCCAAAAAACTGCGAACACCTTTTACCGAAGTAGGTGGTGGCAATTTCTCTATAGTTTCCAACTTTGCCCTATCTACCTCAAGTCCTTTCTTAGACACTTTGTGTCCCAGTATAATTCCTTCTTGTACCATAAAATGGCACTTTTCCTAGTTCAGTACTAGATTTGTTTCAACACACCGCTTCAAAACCATCACCAAATTCTCAAGGCATAGATCAAATGAATCCCCGAAGACTGAGAAGTCATCCATAAATACTTCCACATTCTGCTCCACCATATCTGAAAATATAGCCATCATGCATCTCTGAAAGGTGGCTAGAGCGTTGCACAACCCGAAGGACATCCTTCTGAAGGCGAATGTGCCGTAAGGACATGTGAAAGTTGTCTTTTCTTGGTCTTCTGGAGCTATTATAATTTGATTATAGCCCGAATATCCTTCCAGAAGGTAATAGTATTCATGACCTACTAATCTGTCCAGCATCTGATCAATGAATGGGAGTGGAAAATGATCTTTCCTTGTAGCTTTGTTGAGCCTGCGGTAGTCCATGCAGACTCTCCACCCTGTCACTATTCGTGTTGGAATCAACTCATTATTCTCATTAGTCACTACGATCATGCCACCCTTTTTTGGCACACACTGCACTGGGCTCACCCATAAGCTGTGTGAGATCGGATAGATTATTCCTGCATCCAGCAATTTCAATACTTCTTTCTTAACCACTTCTTTCATTATCGGATTAAGTCTCCTTTGTTGCTCAACCGATGGCTTACTCTCATCTTCCATCAGGATCATATACATGCAAAATAAAGGGCTGATCCCTTTGATATCTGCTATGGTCCAGCCAATTGCTGATTTGAACTCTCGAAGCACTCGTACCAGTTTTTCTTCCTGAAAAGATATTAATGCAGAAGAAATAATCATAGGTAGCTTTGAATCTTTATTTAAAAATGCGTACCTGAGATGTTCTAGAAGTGGTTTTAATTCAAGTTCTGGAGGTGTCTCAAGAGATGGCTTTAGTTTTACTGAGGATTTTCCAGCTTTTGTCAATGGCTCAACAGGTGTTCTGAATTTTCTGACTTGTGGAGTGGTATCCAGATATTGCACAAGTTCGTCAAGCTCCTCGTCCTCCAAATCTGAATTTTCAGCAATTACACTCCTCAAAGGTTCATCATCCACTAGACTCTGTACTTCTTCATTTATGACCTGATCCACCAAATCAACCAGGAAACATTCTTCTTCATCTGCTGGGAATTTCATAGCTTTGAAGACATTAAAAGTGATTTCTTGATCATGAACACGTATAGTGAGTTCCCCCTTCTGCACATCTATCAGAGTCTTTCCTGTGCTTAAAAATGGTCTCCCCAGTATGATTGGTATATTTTTATCTTCCTCGTAATCCAAAATGATGAAGTCAGCTGGAAAGATAAATCTATCCACCTTCACTAATACATCTTCAATAATTCCCCGTGGATACGTGATTGATCTGTCAGCTAGCTGCAAAGAAATGTTTATTGGCCTTGGATCCGGTAATCCCAATTGGTTGAACAATGACAAGGGCATCAGATTGATACTTGCCCCAAGATCACACAAACATTTTTCAAAATTCATCTTCCCGATTGTGCATGGTATTGTGAAACTGCCTGGATCCTTCAAGTTCGGAGGTAACTTCTGCTGAAGCACTGCACTGCATTCTTCTGTCAAGGCTACTGTCTCAAATTCATCTAACCTCCTCTTCCTTGATAGTATACCCTTCATGAACTTTGCATAGCTTGGCATTTGTTTCGATGCCTCGACGAAAGGTATATTGATTTGAAGCTTTTTAAATATCTCAAGAAACTTGCCAAATTGCTTATCTTCCCTTTTCTTATTTAATCTTTGCGGAAACAGAACTTGAAGGTGAATTGGTGGTACTGAACTCCTCAGCTTCTCCTCTGAACCTGCTTTATCTTTCTTTTCCTGCTGAACTTTAGAATTTTTCAGTTACTTACTTCCTCATCACACCGCCGCCTCGCCGCATGGCCACCTCAAGATAATTAGGCGCGGTAGCGCGACTTACAGTATCTGCAGTGTTTTTCCCAGACCTCAATGTGATAGCTTGACACTGTTCCTTCCCGTCTCTTCGTGGATTTATTTCTGTATTACTCGGCAATGAACCCTGGGGCCTGTTTGTAAGCATATTCGTCATCTGTCCCATCTGAGTTTCTAGATTCTTTATAGCCACTACTTGGCTTTTCATCATAACTTATGTATTTGGCATGTATTTCATCATCATATCCTCCATTTCTGATTTCTTTTCTTGCTGAGGTTCAGCTGGAGTGTGATGTTGTTAATGTTGAGAAAATCCCGACAGAAAAGGTGGTCTAGGATTAAACTGTGGCTGCGCTGGTTGTGACTGGAACTGATTTTTTGTTTGAAACTAATTCTGCTGATTCCCTTGGTTATTTGACCAACTAAAGTTTGGATGATTTCGGTTGTTGGGGTGGTATGTGTTCTGAAACTGACCTTGGTCTTTTTTTATAATTGCTCACATACTGTACTGACTCCGAGCTGATAACACATTGATCTGTCGAGTGTGACCCCGCACAAATCTCACATACGAAAGCAACCCTCTTCGTTTTACCTTCTGCTAATGTATTTATTTTCTTTGCCATGGCTGCCATCTGTGCTGACAACTGCGTGATAACATCTACTTCCAACACACCTGCAACCTTGGGTTGTGGCATTCGAGATGTAGGATTCTGAAAATCGTTTGATGCCATTGTCTCGATAAGGTTATAGGCTTCCTCATAGCTTTTTGCCCATAATGTCCCTCCTGCAGCTGCATCTATAATCGGTCTCTACTGCCATCCCATTCCATTATAAAATATGTTGATCACCATCCAATCTGGTATACCGTGATGTGGACACTTTCTCAGCATCTCTTTATACCTCTCCCATGCTTCATATAAGGACTCACCCTGTTGTTGCTCAAACTGAGAGATAGTTGTCCTCATCTTTGCAGTCTTAGCCATTGGGAAGAACTTGGCTAAGAATATCTGTGCTAAGTCCTCCCATGTAGTTATAGATCCTGCTGGCAAAGAATGAAGCCAACTTCTTGCTTTATCCCTTAATGAGAATGGGAATAGCCTAAGTCTGATAGCATCCTCCATCACATCGTTGTATCTGAATGTATCACAAATTTTGTTGAAACTCAACAGATGTTCATTCGGATCATCTGTAGAGGCACCCCCAAACTGTACTGAATTTTGTACCATCTGAATAGTGCCCGTTTTTATCTCAAATGTATTGGCTGCTATCGCTGGTTTGACGATGCTAGACTGTAATCCATTAATATTGGGCATGGAATATTCCTTCAGAGCCCTATGCTCCTCTCTTTGCTCTTCTCCTTGTACCTCGGCTGCCATATTAGCTGTGGTACTTTCTAACAGTGCTTGTAAATTTCTACGAGCACTCGTTTTCCAACCTCTCCCGTTTATGTTGTCCTGAACAGGTGTTAAGTCGGGGTTGGATGACCGCGTGCACATAAAAATTTATATAATTTCCTAAAATAAAAACAAAAATGGAAATGAGATAAGAATGGATTTGTCTAAGTCATACAATATAGCTTAAAACTAATGATAATAATAATAATTTAAACGCCTCTCCCCGGCAATGGCGCCAAAAACTTGTTGCCTCTTTTTTTTTAGTTCTAACAAAAGAGCTCTAATTCATGCAAGCATACATGTGTCAACAAGTAATACAAAGCAAGTAAAGTATCGATCCCATATGGAAAGTTGTTTAATTTAAATTACTATGCATCAATTAACTCTCTATATTTATATGCTTAAACTAATGACTATAATTGGTTTGTTACTTTACTAGCAAATAACGACTAAAACAATAATAAAGATGTAATAAATCAAATCTGAGAGTAATGGGATCCTAACTTCATTTAATATTTCATTTAATCACCACTATCATGCAAGACTTGTTCATATATCACAGGAAATTAGCCAAGAGCACTAAAAGAGTCACAACCATTTTTCAATGTACTATGACCTAATTACATAGCATCCATAAGCGATAGACTCTATGTAATCATCGATATAACCAAAATCACTATATGTCTATGTGAAATTGCAATTATATTGAATTTAAGCAAAAACTCTTATTCTAACTCATACGGTGAAACAATATATGTCTATCTGATTCACGAAATACACAAGCCATACAAAAACAGCCCCATATACGTATGCTATCATGATTACAATCCATACTTGCATGTTCATTGTCAATTCCATACAAGTATTAAAACAGAATGGTGATAAAGCATTCATACATGCAAACCAATCATGATAGAAAACCCATATGATATGTAATACAGTCCAGCATTCAAGCATTCAACCAAACTAAATATTAAAATCAATTAGAATCCCATAATGGAGTTTAGTTCATGACTTAATCAAAAGTCATTATGGGATCAAAGCTAAACATGGCTAATAAACAATTGAAAGATAAAAGATAGAAATGATCCAACCAATCGTTCATTACAATCCACTATTAACATTCAAATCCTCATATAAATCCAGCAACTACTAATAATAATAATCCACACCGATAGAGAATCCCAAGAAGAGTTATAAAAGAAGAATTTTGGCTTTGCTCTACGTTGGAATCTCTCTACCCGTTTAAACCCTAGTTTTTAAAATGTAAATACGTAAAAACTGAATAATATATTTTTCTGACACCAGTCAGAAATCGTTTTAAACCAATTACAACCTTTTTCATTAAAAAATAAAATAAAACAAATCAGCATTAATCAGTATCGTGCGCGGTCGCGCGCTCCCCCAGTGTACTTCTCGCGCAGGCGTGCAACTTGCAATGTGTCATGTTGTCCATCCGGGTGTTCGCGCGGGCGCGTATTCCCAAGCATGTCTTGCCGCGCGGCTTCTGCAATTTTGAGTCCTGGTTCTGCTGTTGCAACTGATCTTTTCCGCTGCTCCTTCCTTTGTCCACCCACGCTTAGTCTTCTGCTCCACTTGATCCTCATGCCACGCATATCCCAACTTCTCCCTTGCTTTACGTGCGTCCATTCCCCTCGTGCCTTCTAATTCCACCAAATTAGGCCGTTTCCTGCACTTTTTCACCAAAAGGAGTTTTAAGTATATGTAATGCAAAATAACATGAAATGCAACTAAAAACACACTAAAATGTACTTGAGATGGGCATAGTTCGCGTGAATTGGTATTCCATAAGTAAGTATAAAACCCACTCATCATGGTTGGCTCGTTAACCTTCTCAACTTTAGCTGCAATGGTTATATATATACAAGAGTGAGAAAAACAAATGCTCACTTAAAGAAAACATAGTAACTGCCAATGAATAAGTTTTACTGAATTGAATAACTTTTTTTAACATCGATAATCAAGAACTGATATTCAAAATCATCTAAGGGTCACAAGACCATGAACTATGTCCCAGGTTATAAGTATTTCTACTTAAACCTTTAACAGTTGTTAGACTAAATGGACTTCCTTCTCGTACTTAGGGGGATCAGCCCTTCGTACCATGTATTGTGCACAAACATCTTAACGCTTTCGCGTAAATAATCCTCTATAATAGTGTTGTTCATCTCAGTTTTAACATATGAGTTCGTACCAAAGGAAGTTTGGTTTGGATAAGCTTCAAGGTTTATTTAGAGTTCAACGTGCATCAACTAAGGACTATTTGAATAAAAAAAATTAATGACAATACAAAGGTTCAATAACGACGTATTATAGGGTGGTTATGAACTATAAATGAATAATGTAATGTGTTAAGGTCATGCTTTAAGAATAAAGTTCACAGCATTGAAAAACTACAATAAACCTTGCTTGAATAAAAATGGTAAGCTAAGGTTACATTTTCCAATAAGGAAACAAGATTATGAACTTTGCTCAATGGAATTCAAGAACTTGCATAATTTATAAATAAGATAGAATAACAAACTTGGATAATTATGGTCAAGGTAGTATAGGTTTAGAGAACTAGCTCAACTAAAATAATAGATTTAAGAAACTTGCGTAATGTAAGAGTAGGGATAAGCGACTTACCTCGTGTGTTAGCTACAGACTTATAACTCTTGTTTCCCGAACACCCTAAACATTCTATTAACATCGTAACACAACTTTAGCCACATAATATTAATCTCATAGATTCAACTTCCACTTTTAGATAACTTGTCAACCTATTTTGAATTCTGATTTCTTAAATCAATAAATCTTAACAAATCTAAAGTTCTTTCTTAGAAAACGATTCAACTTCATTAATCACATAATAATGTTTTACAATAATAACACAATTTATAATTTTTCACAACTTGAAATCATCAGTTACACATGAACAAACTGTTATAATATATTAATATAAGCCTAACAAATTGTCAAAAGTTCATCAAAAGTTGCATTATAGAGAGTTCATCAATTTATACATCAAACTACTCAAAACAGATATAAACACAGTCCATCAATTTATACATCAAAAGTTCATCAAAAGTTGCATTATAGAGAGTTTGAAAACCAATTTTGTTTTGCCGTGCAAACTCAAGAACATCATTCCTTTAATTAAATCCCATATTCCTGATTTAATTCTACATATAACAATTATAATCATCTAAATAACAACTTATATTCTCACAAATCATCAACTAAAAACTCAATTATAGAGAATTTTTAGAAAACAAAAACCATAAATTTAAACAAAAAATATACCTTTGATTATTAGTACGGATGATAGAGACACTTATTTGATTATCCAATTCTCTTCGGGTTAAATGCTTATTTTGTCATTGTACTATATGTCAACTTACAAGTGAGTCACTCAACCATTTTTTTACAATCAACTCACTGAACCCATATTTACTTATAAACCGTCAAGTCATTTGACTGTAAACAGAACTTTGACGTGGCGCACTTACGTGGCTTAGTTTTTTAAATATAAATAAATGACTAGGCATAAACATGCTTATGTGTAATTTAAAAAATTATGTTAACCACCCTTTGACTCTTTCTCACTTTCTTCTAATACCATCCCCTATTCCCTGTCCTCCACCTCTCTCTCTTTCTAAAACTCTGAAATTTCCTCTGCCCATTTTCTCTCTCTAAACTCTGTTAAAAATGGTGAGGGATGACCTGCAAATTACGATTATGAGCCACGATGAATTTGTCCCTAACCACATTCTCTAGCGACTCATCCGAATCTGGTCTGACTCGGTCCAAACAAGCCCCGCCACCTAGTCAAACTCACTCACTCCAGACCAAGCTCTCAAGATTGTCAATCAAATGAAACAACAAAACCACGACGAAATCGACGAAAACTCGTTCAAAATCATAGTTGGACTCACTTCCTTCACCGTAGAATCCGACCATAATCTAAAGTTTCTGGCCGGAATCAATGGCTTCGTAGCATTTCTTGTAAGACCCCAACTTATTATAAATAAAATCGAATTTCCTCTAATTATTATTGTGAATAATAAGGTATTAATTTGATATAATTTTCTGGTTATGGGTGAAATGTGCAAATTTTGAAAAATATGCAAGTGGTTATAAAATAATCATTATTGTCGGGGAATATTCATTCGGACGTGGAATATTCTTGTTGTCGGGGAATATTAAATGCATTTGACAAGATAGTCATTTGTGGGCCCCTATAATGTAATAATTGTCGGATGAAGAAAATGACAAGTTTGAGTTTTTATAAATAACGGCAGTAGTTATTACAATTAACTAACTTTGTTGGAATACCCGGTGGTTAAAATACGATGTCTGGCGTGGATGCATAATATTGATGAATTATTGATCCTTACGTAAGAAGGCACTACTCAATAATTGTTACGGTGAGTTCTTGCTCAATATTTTATTTTATTGATTCAATAATTACTACGTTGATATTTTATATTATTGTTGTTTCAATAATTGTCACCGCATGATATTTTCCATTATCAAATCAATAATTCATATTATTTGAATAATATTATTAGATAGCATTATTGGCAATGTCTAGAAAGTTCTGTCAAGGAGAGGTTTGGTCACCTAATTGCGCGCCAGTAAGGAGAAATTCTTATTGAAAAGCCCCCTCTTTCCGGGAAGCTACTGGTTGTCATAAATCGATTCTTGTAATATTATTTGTGAATAATTAATTATTGATTCATATGATAAGGAAATATTTATTTTATGTGGATAAAAATGATGGATTTATTTATGTGGTTATAAATGCAGGAATTAATGTTGAGGTGTTTTATCAGTATTTTTGTCGGAATGAAGGTATTAAAAAATTAAACCAGTGTTTTAGAGATATATTGCGTGAGTTATAATTTTTAATCCCAATAGTTGGATCGTTGTAATTTTTGGATATGTTATACATATATAAGTTGAGTATATGTCCACAAATTTTGAACCGTTAAAAATGAACGTATGATTTGTTATGAATTTTAAGAGGTGACTGGTTTAGAAATTGTTAAAGTATCCGAATTTTGCATTTTGGTGGAAAATTCTAGAATTGGTAGGACCCACTCTTGGTTGGTGAAGAAATGTGCTGAGATTTTTATTCAAATGTGGTGGGTGGGAATAGTAGCAGGTAAAGCCATCAGGTTGTAGGTTAAGTTTGCTTCGGCGTCCTAACATTTTCCTATAAATAGAGGGCTAAGTTAGAATTGAAAATCGCACCAGAAACAAGTTTTCTCTCTTTCTCTCTCTAGATTATAGAGTGTATTTAGTGAGTATTTAGATACTTTGTGAGTTTCTGTTAATCAGTGCAAGTTTCCTTCAGCCTTATACCGATATTCCGATCAGAAGTACTGATATTTTGAGGTAAGGGGTATTATTTATTTCATATTCTGAAGAGATATTATTTTTCGTATGAATATGAATATTATTTCGTTCAATATTCTCAAGAAATATTATTTTCATTTAATATTCGTAAGGAATATTATATTCGTTCAATATTCGAAAGGAATATTATTTTCGTTTAATATTAAGAAGAGATATTATCTTCGCTTAAATGATATTTTCTTCAATATCATTTATCTTAGAAATATTGGTATGAACTTTTATCAAATTTGGAACTTTTTGTGTGTGAGTTACTATTCACGATATCTAGACTATTATTCACGAATCTGACTATTCACTTAGAAAATGAAATTTTCTTCTTTTTGTCCAAGTTGTCTATTATGGTTACTATCTTTGATTGTATCCATGTTTTTATCATTATTTTTGAATTCTGCTTCAAAATTGGTTATTTCGGAATATTATTGAACTTGGATAAACTGTAATACGAATCTTTAATATTTGATCTGTTATCTCACTGGATTCATTTTCTTTAAAATATTTTTCATCATCTTCAATCCTAAATGATGATACAAATGAATATCTTTGGCCTGTAGTGCAAAGATGAATGATTACCTAATGAATATCTTTGGCCAGTAGTAAAAGATGAGCAGTGTTGAGATGAACATGACCATTGGTGATATAAAATGAATATCTTTGGCTGTAGTGCAAAGATGAATATTGATTAAAGATGTATATTGATTGTTATTACAGGGATAAAATTGATGATGGACTTTTAAATCTTAGAAGATAGTAGAACTCATTCTCTACTTGACTCTTCTAATGGATTGATGTTTCCGCTGCAGTTGTTGATCTAAAACTTGTTGTCTATTATATTTTATCAGATTATTCCCTGTTGAAGACTAATGATAATTTGTTGTATATTATCTTAGTCATAATATTCTTTACTGGGCTAGTTGAGCTCACCCTTTTGTTCCATTTTTTTCTCAGGAGGTGAGAACATAGCAGGAACTAGTCGAGGTACGGAGTGATGGTTCTAGAAAGTTGTTTTAGCAGTCCTCACTATTTCTATAAAATAGTGTTGAATAATTGTAATGAGGACTTATTTGAGTTTTGATATTGTCTAGAAGACAATATTTGTATTTAAACTCACAGTATGTGTTGTCGCATTTTGCACGACAATTGTATTATTGAAGTTGTAGTTTTCTTTCTGTACCATGTATTTGGCGACTCAAAATGGGTGTTGTATACCTATTTTGGGGGAGTCACAGTTGGTATCAGAGCTTAGGGATATGGTCTCTGGCGGAGATCAGGGAATAGAACTAGGAGGGGAGAGATGAGTAAATCCTTCACTAGTGTGTCCTATCTATGCTTATTTGTTGGTCAGTCATAATATAGAGATATTATGTGATATGTTAACTTGATTAATTAACCCTTGTTTTATGGCAGTATTTTGAATGGCTGCTGGGAACGTTAACAATGGAGTGTATGAGACTGTGGAACAACCTTTAGTTACAAACCAGGAGAACGTGCAACAGGAAGGCAATAATCCTCCTGTAAACAACACTACCGAACAAATGATGAATGATGGGATGTTTAGAACTTTTTTGCATTTTATGCAAAACCGCATAAGGGAAACTCGTGTACGTATCTGGTGGAAATGCTTTTAATATGCGGCTTGTCACAAATGCAAGCGATTCAAAGAGTTGGGACCACGTAATTTAAGGGAAAGCGGATTCGATCATGGCGGAAACGTGGGTCAAGCAAATTACCAAGATATTCGATGTCTTGGGATACCGAGAGAGCAGAAGGTTCCATTCGCCACCTTTATGTTCCACGGTGGTGACTACTAGTGGGAGTCTGTGAAGCTTACCCAAACCACCGCACTCAATATGTCTTGGGAAACATTTCAGAAACTATTCAATGACAAGTACTTTCTCAAAGTATTCAATGCTATATGAAGGAGGTGGAGTTTATTAGACCGAACAAAAAACAACATGGCGGTGTCCCAAAGACGAGGCTTAAGTTTGCAGAGTTATCCAGTTTGCACCTCATTTGGTCGAAAATGAGGAACGAATGACAAGGATGTTTCTGAGAGGTCTAAAGCCCGAGATTTGGAAATATCTTATATCTCATAAATTTTCTTTATATTTAGATGTTGTAAATAGGGCTCAATTATTAGAGCGAGATAATGAGTATGTTCAACCGAGGGACCACAACCGGTCATATACTAAGTGGCAAGTAATCATCGAGCGATGATAACCAACGAGGAGGGAAAAATACGAACAAATGAGGTAACCACTCGGGTGGTCATCGTGGCCATGATAATAGGAGAGGTGAGTCAAGTTGAAATTTCAGAAAGAGGAGATTTAACAATGATGGGAAGACATCAGCAGCAGCACCAGCACCAACAACAAATTCTAGGGGAGGAGAACGACCGCCAGTTAGATATTACAAATGCGGGAAAGAGAGACATATCAGCCCAAACTATCCACAACAATCCAAGGTATGTTACAACTGTGGAAAGGTAGGTCACATAGCTCGGGATTGTTCTATAGCAAAACCAAGTTCAACGGGGATGGTGACTCAAGGGTCATTCCGGATAAGTCGAAATCGGCTGGTTCTGGAAGAGCGTTTGTCGTGACTGGCCAAAACGCGAGGAACCCGAACGAGGTGATTACGGATAAGATAATCTTGAACTCTTGCGAAGTTTATACCTTACTAGATACCGGTTCTACCCATTCTTTTATCTCTCCTGCTTGTGCTCAACGTTTAAACTTGACTCTGGAGAAATTAGACTTTGATTTATCAGTGGAGACTTCGTTGGGTGAAACTTTCGTTACATCCACAGTTTATAAATCTTGCATGATCCAAGTTGGCACTATCACATTACCTGTTGATCTTATCTATTTAAAGATACTTGCTTTTGATGTGATTTTAGGAATTGATTGGTTAACCACTCATCATGCCAAAATTGATTATTTTAGTAAGGTTGTTAGTTTTCATATTCCTAACCAACCTGTCACACGAATTCAAACAACGAAACCACTAAAATCAGTCACTATCATATCAAGCCATAAAGCTATTCGTTTATTTGAAAAATGGATGTCAAGCTTTCTTAGCCCATGTTATGGATTTGAACAAAGACAAGTCGATTTGAATAATATTTACATTGTTAGAGAATTTTCGATGTATTTCTCAAGAACTTCCGGTCTACCCCCGAATGTGATGTTGAATTCTTTATTGACCTTGAACCGGGTACAAAACCAATTTCTAAAACTCCATATCGAATGGCTCCTATTGAACTTCAGGAATTAAAATTCCAACTACAGGAATTGTTAGACATAGGTTTCATTCGTCCTAGTACATCTCCACAGGGTGCTCCTGTTTTTATTAAGTAAAGAAGAAAGGCGGGAGTATGCGACTTTGTATTGACTACCGAGAATTAAACCATGTCACCATCAAGAATAGGTATCCGCTACCTCGCATTGATGACCTGTTCGACCAGTTGCAAGGAGCACAATTCTTTTCAAAGATCGATCTTCATTCTTGATATCATCAGCTGGAGATTAAAAATGAGGATATTCCAAAGACTACCTTCAGAACTCGGTACGGGCATTATGAATTCTTAGTTATGTCTTTTGGATTGACTAATGCTGCTGCTGCTTTCATGGATATGATGAACCATGTATTCAAGGAATATTTGGATCAGTTTGTTGTTGTCTTTATTGATGACATCCTCATCTATTCCAAAAGCCATGAAGATCATGAGCACCATTTGAAGCTGATACTTGAAAGGCTTCATGAAAACAAGCTTTATGCCAAGCTGAAGAAATGTGAGTTCTGGCTTGAGGAAGTAGCATTCCTTGGGCAAGTGGTGTCAAAACATGGAGTATCTGTTGACCCGACAAAGATTAAAGCAGTACAAAGTTGGGAGCAACCAAAGTCGGTGACCGAAGTGTGTAGCTTTCTGGGCTTAGCTGGTTATTATCAGAGATTCGTGGAAGGATTTTCTCGAATCGCTACTCCGTTAACTCGGTGACTCGTAAAGATACAAAATTCAAATATAAAGCGAGGAATGCGAGAAGAGTTTCCAAGAGCTCAAGAGAAACTCATTTCAAGCACTGTTTCCGCAATACCATCTGGTACGGATGGATTTGTTATAAACAGCGATGCTTTAGGCAAAGGGTTAGGATGCGTTCTCATGTAACATGGGAAAGTCATAGCCTATATCTCACGACAACTAAAAGAATATGAGAGGAATTATCCTACTCATGATCTAGAGTTGGCAGCAGTCGTATCCGCGTTGAAAATTTGGAGACACTACTTGTATGGGGAGAAAGTGGAGATTTATACGGACCATAAAAGCCTCAAATATTTCTTCACCCAAAAAGAACTCAACATGCGACAACCACGTTGGCTTGAACTATTGAAAGATTACGATCACACTATTCAATATCATCCTGGACAAGCGAACGTAGTATGGTAGCGCATTGAGTAGAAGATCATATCTACAGCACGAAAAGCGATATTGTCAATGCAAAGGCCCATTCTGTATGACTTGCAAAGGATGGAGGTAGAATTAAAGACTCCAGGGACCCACATGATGATGGCGAATATACGAGTAGAACTGGCATTAATCGATAAAGTTAAAGCTGCTCAAGCTACGGACATGGAGCTGATGCGTATAAAGAAGAAAGTGCATAAAGGTATTAATTTGATATAATTCTCTGGTTATGGGTGAAATGTGCAAATTTTGAAAAATATGCAAGTTGTTATAAAATAATCATTGTTGTCTGGGAATATTCATTTGGTCGTGGAATATTCTTGTTGTTTGGGAATATTTAAACGACTGACAAGTAGCTTATTTGTGGGACCCATAATGTAATAATAGTTGGATGAAGAAAACGACAAGTTTGAGTTTTTATAAATAACTACAGTAGTTATTCTGAATTAACACTTGTTGGAATACCTTGGTGGTTAAAATATAGTAATACGCGTGGATCTTGCAGATTGATGAATTATTGATCCTTACGTGAAGGCACTACTCAATAATTGTTATAGTAGTTCTTATTCAATATTTTATTTTATTGATTCAATAATTGTGCGTTGATATTTTATATTTTGTTGTTTCAATAATTATCACTCGCACAGTGATTTCCCATTATCAAATCAATAATTCATATTATTTGAATAATATTATTAGATAGCATTATTCGCAATGGATAAAAGTTTCATCAAGGAGAGGTTTGGTCACCTAATTGCGCTACCAAGAAGGAGAAATTCTTATTGAAAGCCCCCTTTCTTTCCGGGAATAATTTGGTTGTCATAAATGTGATTACGTAATATTATTTGTGAATAATTAATTATTGATTCATATGATAAGGAAATATTTATTTTATGTGGATATAAATGATGGATTTATTTATGTGGTTATAAATGAAGGAATTAATGTTGAGGTGTTTTATCAAGATTTTTTGTCGGAATGAAGGTATTAAAAATTAAACCAAATGTTTTTGAGATATATTATGTGAGTTATAATTTTTAATGCATTGTTGGATCATTGTAATTTTTGGATATGTTATACATATATAAGTTGAGTATATGTCCACAAATTTTGAACCGTTAAAAATGAACGTATGATTTGTTATGAATTTTAAGAGGTGACTGGTTCAGAAAGTATCCGAATTTAGCATTTTGGTGGTAAAATCTAGAATTGGTGGGCCCCACTCTTGGTTGGTGAAGAAATGTGCTGAGATTTTTATTCAAATGTGGTGGGTGGGAATAGTAGCAGGTAAAGCCATCAGGTTGCAGGTTAAGTTTGCTTCGACGTGCTAACATTTTTCTATAAGTAGAGGGCTAAGTTAGAATTGAAAATCTCACCAGAAAAAAGTTTTCTATCTTTCTCTCTCTAGATTATTGAGTGTATTTTATGAGTATTTAAATACTTTGTGAGTTTCTCTTAATCAGTGCAAGTTTCCTTCAACCTTATACCGATATTCCGATCAGAAGTACTAATATTTTGAGGTAAGAGGTATTATTTATTTCATATTCTGAAGAGATATTATTTTTCGTATTCGTATGAATATTATTTCGTTCAATATTCGCAAGAAATATTATTTTCATTTAATATTCGTAAGGAATATTATATTCGTTCAATATTCGAAAGGAATATTATTTTCATTTAATATTCGTAAGGGATATTATCTTATTCTTAAATGATATTTTCTTCAATATCATTATGCCGAAATATTGGTATGAACTTTTTATCAAATTTGAAACTTTTTGTGTTGGAGTTACTATTCACGTATACGGCACTATTCACGTATACGACACTATTCACGAATACGACACTATTCACCGAAAAATAAAATTTTCTTCTTTTTGTCCAAGTTGTCTATTATGGTTACTATCTTTGATTGTATCCATGTTTTGATCATTATTTTTGAATTCTGCTTCAAAATTGGTTATTTCGGAATATTATTGAACTTGGATAAACTGTAATACGAATCCTTAATATTTGATCTGTTATCTCACTGGATTCGTTTTCTTTAAAATATTTTTCATCATCCTCAGTCCTAAATGATGATACAAATGAATATCTTTGGCCTGTAGTGCAAAGATGAATGATTACCTAATGAATATCTTTGGCCCGTAATGCAAAGATGAATAGGTGTTGAGATGAACATGACAAACTAGTGATACAAATGAATATCTTTGGCCTGTAGTGCAAAGATGAATATTGATTAAAGATGTATATTTATTGTTATTACAGGGATAAAATTGATGATGGACTTTTAAATCTTAGAAGATAGTAGAACTCATTCTCTACTGACTCTTTAATGGATTGATGTTTCATTGCAGTTGTTGATCTAAAACTTGTTGTCTATTATATTTTATCGATTATTCTCGTTGAAGACTAATGATAATTTGTTGTATATTATCTTAGTCATAATATTCTTTACTGGGCTAGTTGAGCTCACCCTTTTGTTCCATTTTTCTTCTCAGGAGGTGAGAACATAGCAGGAACTAGTCGGGGTACGGAGTGATGGTTCTAGAAAGTTGTTTTAGAAGTCCTCACTATTTCTGTAAAATAGTGTTTGAATAATTGTAATGAGGACTTATTTGAGTGTGGATATTGTCTTGAAGACAATATTTGTATTTAAACTCACAGTATGTGTTGTCGCATTTTGCACGACAATTTTATTATTGAAGTTGTAGTTTGCTTTCTGTACCATGTATTTGGCGACTCAGAATGGGTGTTGTATACCTATTTTGGGGGCGTCACATTTCTCATCGAAATTATCTCCAAACATATAAACAAAATTCATTTTCCAGAGAAAATCGTTCAAACTTTTTCGTATTTTGATTTTGCTTATTAGTGCCAAAGAGGAAAAGTATCCCATATTTCTATTCCATCCTATATTGGTTGTTGATTGCTAGTGTTTTTATTATCTGGATTTTTTTGCACTAAATTGGATGATGAGGAAGATGATGAATAGTGATGATGGTGCTAGGTTAGAGAGAGAAAGAGATACATAAATTTGGATAATCTGGATGTGTTTAATTTATTTAATTGTAATATAGTAATAAATTGTTAATATACCATAATATTTGTTTTCAATAATTAATAATTATTTGCCTAACATATATACACATTTATGTAAAAAAATATATTTTGAAAACATTTTAATTCTAAAATATTTTTAATTTTATTAATTACAAAAATAAGTAATAAAAAATTATTTGTTCCATGTATTTGGCTAACTTTTCTAATTTACATTATATTTTAAAATATTTTTCATTTTCTTCATAAATTAAATATATATTTCATTTATTTTCTTATTTTCTTGGCAAAATTTTCTAATTTATATTATTATATTTGTAAAGAATTTAATAAAAATTCATTTGATATTAATTACAAAATAATTGAATATAATTTTTATTTATTTTCTTTTTTTGGCTAACTTTTATAATTTATATTATTATATTTGTAAATAATTAACCAAAAAATCATTTGATATTAATTACAAAATAATTAAATATATATTTCATTTATTTTTTTTTGACTAACTTTTCTAATTTATATTATTATATTTGTAAATATTTAAACAAAAATTCATTTGATATTATTTAAACATATTTTATTTATTTATTTTGTTATTTTTTAGCAAACTTTTCTAATTTATATTATTACTTGTAAAGAATTAAATAAATATTCATTTGGTATTAATTACAAAATAATAAAATATATTTTTCATTTTTTTTCTTCTTCTTCTTTTTTTGCTAATTTTTCTAATTTATTTTAACATATGTTGTTTTATTTAGAATAAATCTTTCATTTTCTCCATTAAATTATTTCCTCAATTTTCATGTAAGAACGCCACATGGGATTTTATTTTACACATATGCAGCTGATGTGGCATTTTCGTTAAAAGTCAACAGACTAGACAGATTTTCTAACGGTTTGTTAGTAAAGTAAGGTATAGTGAGTTGACTGTACGAAAAATCGATTTAGTGACTCACGTGTAAGTTGACCTATATAGTACATTGACTAAATAAGCATTTAACCAAATTCTCTTCTTCAACCTCACGACCTCTAAATTTCTCTCCAACTTCCCTCTCAAAACTTTGTTCTCTCTCAAATTTTTCTAGAGTTCTCCCACTTTTCTTTCTCTGCTATATCTAACTCTTAGGCTTAGAAACAAAGTACGTAACTTACACCCATATAACTGATACATATAATACGTAATTAAAAAAACTGACAAACAGAATATCTCTGTTTAATTGGTTTGTCAGTTATATTTTTTTAAAAATTCAAAAGCCACTAAGGCTCATTTGGCAAAACATAATTAAAATAAAGACTTAAAAGCCTTAAGACTTGTTTGGTAAAACTACATTAAACCTCTTTTAATTTATTTTAATAAATCACTTACTATATAGTTTAATGGTTACACTTTATCTAATTAAATTCTAATATTCAAATTTAATTAAAGTTAACATCAACTTATTAAATCATATAGCCACATAAATCAAATTACTTCATTCATCAAATAATTATAAATTCAATATAAATTATAATTTTATCTATCAAATTAATAACTCTCTAATTTTATTAGAAAATTAAATTAGAATATTACCATTATGTAATATGATGATAAATTCACAATTCATTTAATTTAATCAACTCATTAAATTAAAATTTTAAATCACACAATTACCAAACATCAATTTAATAAATAAATTACACTAACTTAAATTAGTCCACCACCACAATTCATGAATTATTTATTTAACTAATAAATAAATAAATATTTATTTAACAATAAACGAATCAACTAAAATATGTATTTAATTCAATAAATATTTTAAATTACATATAAAAGTTCCGGATTGTTACATCCTTCTGTCCTTACAAGAATTGTGTCCCCAGAATCACAACTCAAATAATTCATTTGTCATAGATCTTTAATATTCCCACCTGTGAACTAGATTTATCTAAATCTAGCAATCTCTAACTTTTAAATAGTTCAAAAGTGACTAAACTAGAACCTTTGAAGCTAGAATGACTTTTCTTTCTAGTTTTTGTACATATTAATCTATCATCTGAGCCTAAGAACCATGAGGTCGAAGATTTAGCTTGCGAATCTAGATCTGGTTCCCACGATGAACCCTTTTTAGCTGTGCAGCCATCTTATAAATTATTTATGGTGTCCGAACATCTTTAGATGGCTTTCATGCCCATAAGGAGCCCGACACTGCTATGTATCTTATTTTCTCGAATATACTTCGCATCTCAAAAATAAAATCAATCAAGCCGAATACGGAATAAAATGGAAATATCAAAGGCCTCAATTACTATTAAGCATAATGGTTTGAAAACCTATTTTCCAAAATATCACTGCTATAACTTGCTTAAATTAAACTTTTATAGAAATCAAACCCTTTGTATATAGGTGCAAACGAGGCATAGCATTACTTTCAGATGAGAAATGTTAATAAAATCATAATAGACTATGTCTAGTAATAAAGATGAAAAGTGAAAATAAATAGACTATGTCTATAAGATGAGAAATGTTAATAAAATCATAATATAATATGATTAAAGAGAAGAATAAGAAGATCGTAAAATAAAACGATCGTAAGTATAAGGAGAAATGATTACGAAATAAGATCACGACGTGATCAGATTAAATTGTTGAATAACATTTGATATATTAAGTGATTGGTATGATATAGCTTGATGTTATAAAGAGAAGGTACTATAAAATGGTACAATGTAAACTCAGAAAAGAGTGGTAAATGTTAAGATGCAGATTAAAGAAAATTCGTATTAAGAAAAGAGAAAGTAAGATTGATGAGGGACTTCAATTGAGGACTCATGTCAGCAGCTGAGTTGTATGATTCTTTGTATGGGCAGGGAATTTGCACTTGGTTTAGAATCACTTAGCTTACTGGTCGATATAGTGGTTAGGTTGACAATTTCTTTGTATGGGCGGGGAATTGTCCGCTTAGCTTCCTATATTGATTAGGGCCGAGTTTGGTTTGACGACCACTTAGTTTTTTACACTGATAATCATTGAAATGTCTGTGTTGCGCTGTTTGTTATATACGGGTTGAGAAGGTGATTCTTTTCTCATGTGTATAACAGATAGATAGGTTATAAGTAGAGAATATCAGGTTAACTACGAGTTCTTAAAACTCATACTTATGGTATGTTCGCGACTCATAGTTGTATGAAATGTTTATGAACCCCTCAGCGAATGGACGCCAAAGGTCTGACTAGGACAGGTTCTTAAACTCAAATGATTGTGAAAAGTTCCTGAACTCATAATATGTGGTAAGTTTGATGAACTGGGTATGGCAAAGTTGTGAATGGAGAATTGAAGATGATAGAAATAGATAGGCTTATTAAGAAATGATCATTATAGAAATTAAAGTTGATGATGGAAGCATAGGTATTCCAAATCTTCTAGCTGTTCTAGATTTCAAGTTTTTGACATCAAGCTAAATTCGTACTGATGTGTTTTTAAAAAAAATGAATTTTGTTATCCTCAACACATGGTGACAAGTGTGTAGATGTGGACTTCGGGCCACTAACACATCGTTACTTGTTGTGGCATGATGACACCACTAATGATTTTTAAAGTTTTTTTGAACTGTTTAGAGAAGAGTCTATGCTAATAGATTCGGCTAGACAAAAATGATTTGAACTATTAAAATGTATTTTTATATCATTAATGCATCATGTAACCTAGTGCAAAGATGATAAAAATGATGGAGTTATCAATGCAGAATTACTTAGTGTCGGATGTGATCAAAAGATCGTCAGCCCACTATAGTATGATGTAGTATGACAAAGTCACAAAATGATGGAATCCTCTAACGGACTGTATATACAGTGCGGTATCATGACGTCAAAATGATTTTAAGAATTTTAAAGATAATTTATTGCCAACTGAATTTGGCCAGAAATGTTTCGATTGAAATTCGAATTATTGATATAAGTCTAAGCTATTTGATTCAGCTAGACAAATGTTTATGAAATTCAAAGTATTCTTTGAAAGCTTATCTTAGAACCAAATTTTTTGGTGCGGAATCTTATGATAAGTCCGAGGTGAACAACCACGAAAATGGGGATATACTAATTGGATAAAATATTCCAATCTGAGAACGCATATAGTCGTTCTGATTACTAAGGTACAACAGACTGATCCTCTAAAGTACCCGCATAGGTAGTCTACCTTCTTCGTGATTGTAAACATACCAAATATAAAATGTTTCAGAGGTAGAGTGCCTTTCTTTCGTAATTGAAAGAGGTAACAGGTAGAAATACCCCTAAACCTCAAAGTTCATAGTTTTTATGATCCCTCAGATAGATATGAAAAGTTTTTAAACTCTTCAGAGTAATGTTATGGTAGTATGTGATGATGAATATGAAATAGTGTGAACTCGTTGCGTACGAGTAGAATCTGAGAAGATTGAATAAAGGTTATTATGACAACCTAGTTTTGGTGAATGGTTAGAAGATGTAAACTCTTAGTGAGTAATTATTGTAAAATGTGAAGATAGAAGAGAAATCCTCAAATGAGGAAATTGTAAAGGTTAAGTTGAAAACCTAGTTTTGATCAATCGAATAAGCAGAGATTAGTATGCTTTAATTTCGGGGATGAAATTCTTAGAATAAGGGGTGAATGTGACAACCCAAAAATTTATAAAATCTTGAATGATTAGAATAAAAGTTAAAGAATAAAACCTAGAAAAGAATTTGAGGATTTATTTAAAATTTTCAAGTAAAACCTATATGGTTTGCTATTCGAATGAGAATAGAGAAAATATGGGTTACAAAATTCCAAAACCCTAGAAATGAATTATTATGTATTTGAAAGAATATCAAGAATAAGGTATTATGATACCTGTAAAATTTGATGTGAATTGAATAAGTATAAAGTCGTTAGTTAATACGATTAGCAATATGAAGTGAGTAATTTAAAAGTCAAAATTTGAGTTAGAGATAGAAATTTGAAGCACGGACTGCTCGGTTGCATCCGGAACGTCAAGTTTAGTCTGAATGGACAGTAAACACAAAATGTGTAAAAGTTGACTTTTGGTCAAAGTCAATAGTTGACTTTTTATGGAGAAAAGTCAAAATTAGTGTAAGAAGTGAAATATGTTATGATTATGTTAATTATGTATATGATTTAATAAATATACATTATATAATGTGAATACATTTATTTTGTATATAAAAGTGAATTAAGAATTAAGTTAGGTAACCTAATATATATATTAGGTGTGGTAATTAAATAACCTAAGAGGTTATAATATGGGAAGATATTAGTATATAAATATATATATATACTAACATTAAGAGATTTATTTTATATATCTCAAATAATTAATTTTATAACCAAGTCTAATTGAGTTTTAAATTAAAATGGCATAAGTAAGGAGTTTATTTTCTAGTGTGAGAAATAAAAACCCTAATTAAATGATTAGGGTAGAATAGAATTAAAATTATTGGACTATAATAATGTCATAGCCTAATAAATTATTTACAGTTCAAGAGAATTGGATTTAATGGACTAAGGAAGTTATATTATTTAAACAAACCCAATTAATTAATTAAGCATGAGACTTGTAGATAAAGTGGCTAAGGGCGATTAAATTATTTAATCTAGCCCAATATATTATGTATGTGACGAGTATTATATTGACCCAATTTAATTATGGTTGAAAACCCAAGTTGGTTGTTGTTAGTAAGTAAAACAAGTAAATTTGTTAGCTAAATGGAATTAATTAAGGGCCCAAACTAGGCCCACTTATGGGAGAACAATAATATTAAAAATTATATTAAGTTAAGAGATATATTTTTATTATCTCAAGTTATTAATTTTATAACTTAATTAAAACAAGTTTATTTGGGTTATAGAATTTAATGTACTAGAGTGATGATTTAAATTCTATATATTTGGAATGAATACCTTAATTAAATATTTAGGGTGGGTTAAGATGGAAAGGATTGGACTATGTAAATATTACATAGCCCAAAGGATTAATTGAAAGCCCAAAAGATTTAATAAGTGGCCCAATTTGTTTTAACCCAATTATTGAGGGCATTTTGGTCATTTAATAAAGAAATTAAATAAAAAGATATGAGGGAGATAAGAGGCCACATGTGGCCGAAAAAAAAGATAAAGAAAGAGAAAGAAAGAGGAAAAGTAAGAAGGAAAAGAAGAGAACGGGAAAAAGGAAAGAAGAAACCATGAAAAAGAGAGGAGAAGAATCACGACAATTAGCTAGAAGAAGAAGAAGAAGAAGAAGAAGAAGAAGAAAAAGAAGAAGAAGGAGAAGAAAGGTAAATCCTATGCTTTATTTCCTTTATTTTTCTTATTTGATAAAAAGGGGGTTTTTGATTTGGATGTTCAAACCCTTTAATTTGTGTGTTTTTCATGGATTCAAGTATGGATCTATCCATGATGGGTGTTGATTTTTGTTGGAATCAAAAAGGAAAAGAAAAATAATTTTTCTAGTTTTGAAACCCAAATTTCTATTTACTTTGAAATTCCACCATTTTAAATCTATAACTCCATTTTACGATCCGTCAAAGAGGGGTGCTAGATATATGGGTTTACTAGTTAACCCAAGTTGTAGGACTTAAAAATGTTGAGTTTTCATAGTGTAGTGACTGATTAAGCCAAAACAGTCCCGAATTTCTGATAAAAATACAAACTATTTTGGGGCATTCTGAAACGGGGGCAATTTCGTCCACTTTTTGTGCTTTAAAAATTCCAGAAAAATTTGGAGTAGTAATATCAGAAGTTTTGCAGGTTGTGTAAAACGTTGAGAATATTTGGCCATACGGTTTGAGAGTTATGGATTTTACAGTGAATGACAATTTTTATGAAGCCACCCAAATAACTCTCTGTGTATAAGTCCAAAAATTACAAAATATTTACTAGACGTACATGTGTATTCCATAAAACTTTTACTTGAGGTATAACCTTGGAGCGTAGAATATGATCCTTCTTATCCAAGATTTTAATAGGTAACTCTTCATACGTTAAATCTTCCTCTATCTCATCTGGTTCTAATTCAATAATGTGGTTCGGGTCTTTTACATATTTACGTAACATAGATATGTGAAAAATGTAATGAACACGAGATATACTTGGCGGTAAGGCGAGTCTATAGGCCACAGTTCCTACTTGATCAAGGATTAAAAATGGGCCAATGAATCGAGGGTTGAGCTTTTCTCTCTTTCCAAATCTCTTAACTCCCTTCCATGGAGCAACACGTAACAACACATGATCTCCAATATCGAATTCCACGTCCTTTCGATGAAGATCAGCATAACTCTTTTGTCGATCTTGTGAGGTTTTTATACGTTGTCAGATCGTTTGAATCTTTTCCGTAGTCATACGTACCAACTTTGGTCCCAACAATATTGCTTCATCCACCTTATCCCAACATACTAGAGAACGACACTTTCTTCCATACAACGCCTCAAATGGAGCCATGCCAATACTTGCTTGATAACTGTTGTTGTAGGAAAACTCCACCAATGGTAAGAACTTGTCCCAACTTCCTTTGTAGTCAAGGACACATAGTCTTAACTAATCTTCAAGAGTTTGAATAGTCCTCTCTGACTGCCCGTCTGTCTGAGGATGATATGCCGAGCTAAATCGTAAATCTGTGCCCATAGCTTTTGGCAAACTAACCCAAAATCTTGAAGTGAATCTTGGGTCTCAATCAGAAACTATGGATACTGGCATACCATACAGTCTTATAATCTCGTTTATGTACATATGAGCATGATGTTCAAGTGTATAAGTTTCTCGTATAGGTAGGAAATGAGCAGACTTGGTCAATCTATCAATAATGACCCAAATTGCATCTATGCCTTGAGAAAACTTGGGAAGACCAGTAACAAAATCCATGGTAATGTGATCCCACTTCCATTCTTGAATTTCAAGTGGTTGCAATGGACCTTTTGGTACTTGATGCTCCGCCTTGACTCGTTAACCAGTTAAACACCTTGAGATAAACTCTGCTATCTCTCCCTTCATATTGCTGCACCAAAATGCATGTCAAAGATCACGATACATTTTAGTACTCCCAGGATGGATTGCAAACGGTGTGTTGTGCGCCTCCATCATGATTTTATACTTTAAATCATGGTTGTTAGGAATACAAAGTCTGGAGTTGACTCCAAGTATTCCTTCTTCATCGATTCTTGCTTTCGGCATAGCACCTTCTTGCACTTTCTTCCTCATATGCATCAGCTTCAGGTTTGTAGCTTGAGCAACTTTAACTTTATCGATTAAAGTCGGTTCTACTCGTATATTCGCCATCATCACATGGGTCCTTGGAGTCTTTAACTCTATCTCCATCCTTTGTAAGTCATATAAAATGGGCCTATGCATTGACAATAATGCACTCGTACCTGCATATGATCTTTTACTCAATGCATCAGCTACTACGTTCACTTTTCCAGGATGGTATTGAATGGTATGATCGTAATCTTTCAACAACTCAAGCCATCGTCGTTGCCGCATGTTGAGTTCCTTTTGAGTGAAGAAATATTTGAGGCTTTTATGATCCGTATACATTTCCACCTTCTCTCCATACAGGTAATGCCTCCAAATCTTAAGCACAAAAACGACTGTTGCCAACTCTAGATCATGAGTAGGATAATTCCTCTCATATTCTTTCAGTTGTCGTGAGGCATAAGCTATGACTTTCCCATGTTGCATGAGAACACATCCTAACCCTTTGCCTGAAGCATCACTGTAGATGATAAATCCCTTCGAGTCGGATGGTATTGTCAGAACAGGTGCTGAAATGAGTCTCCTCTTGAGTTCTTGAAAACTCTTCTCACATTCCTCGCTCCAACCAAATTTTGTATCTTTTTGACTCAGCTGAGTTAATGGAGTAGCGATTTGAGAAAACCCTTCTACGAATCTCCGATAATAACCAGCTAAGCCGAGAAAGCTACGTACTTCGGTCACTAATTTAGGTTGCTCCCAGCTTTGGATTGCTTCAATCTTTGTCGGGTCAACAGATATCCCATGATTTGATATCACGTGCCCAAGGAATGCAACTTCCTTAAGCCAGAACTCGTATTTCTTTAACTTGGCATATAGCTTGTTTTCACGAAGCTTTTGGTGTATCAGCCCCAAGTGTTGCTCATGGTCTTCACGGGTTTTGGAGTATATGAGGATGTCATCAATAAAGACGACCACAAAGTGATCCAAATATTCTATGAATACTCGGTTCATCATATCCATGAAGGCAGAAGGAGCATTAGTCAATCCAAAAGACATGACTAAGAATTCATAATGTATGTACCGAGTTCTGAAAGCAGTCTTTGGAATGTCATCAGTTTTAATCTTCAACTGATGATATCCGGAACGAAGATCAATCTTTGAAAAGAATTTGGCGCCTTGCAACTGGTTAAACAGGTCATCAATGCGAGGCAACGGGTACCTATTTTTTGATGGTGACATGATTCAACTCCCGATAATCAATACAAAGTGGCATACTTCCACCTTTTTTCTTTACTAATAGAACAGGAGCACCCCAAGGAGACGTACTAGGTCGAATGAAACCGATGTCTAACAATTCCTGCAGTTGGGTTTTTAACTCCTGAAGTTCAATAAGAGCCATTCGATATGGGGCTTTGGAAATGGGTTTTTATCTAGGGTTCAAGGTCGATACCAAACTCGATTTCACGCTCAGGGGTAGGCCGGGAAGTTCTTCTGGGAATACGTCAGAAAATTATTAACAATAGAAATATCATTCAAATCGACGTATATTTTGTTTAAATCGTGACATGAGCTAAGAAAGCTTGACATCCGTTTTTCAATAAACGAATAGCTTTATGGCTTGAGATGACCGTGATTCATTTTAATGGTTTGGTCGCTTGAATTTGCATAATAGGTTGATTAGGAATATGAAAGCTAACAACCTTACGAAAATAATCAATTTTAGCATGATGAGTAGTTAACCAATCAATCCCTAGAATCACGTCAAATGCAAGTATTTTTAAAGAAATAAGATCGACAGGTAACGTGCGGTTACCGATTTGAATCAAACAAGACTTATAAATAGTGGATGTAATGAAGGTTTCTCGCAATGGAGTTTCAACCGATAAGTCAAAGTCTAATTTCTCTAGAGTCAAAGTTAAATGTTGAGCGCAAGTAGGAGAAATAAAAGGATGGGTAGAACCGGTATCAAATAAGGTATAAACTTTGCTAGAGTTTGTGATAAGCTTATCCGTGATGACCTCGTTCAGGTTCCTTGCTTTCTGGGAGGTTACGACAAACGCTCTCCCTTGAACTACCGACTTTGACTTTTCTAGGACGGCTGGTGCCTCCATCCCAGCTGGGCTTGTCTTTGGTGCACGACAAAATCGGGCTAGGTGACCTTCTCTTCCATAATTATAACACGCTTTGGACTGCATCGCGCAGTTTGGACTTATACATCCCTTCCCTCCGCATTTGAAGCATATGATAGGTGGTCGTTCTCCTTCCTTAACAACGGGTGCTGGTGCTGACGTCTTTCCATCATTGTTGAATCTCCTTTTCTTGAAATGTCCATTTTTACTGTCTTGGCCATGATTACCACCGAAGTGGTTACCATTTCTGGCATTTTGATTCCCTCCACGTTTGTTGTCACCGCTTCGATGACTGCTACCACTGGTATTATCATTTTGTCGACTGCTTTCTCTTGGTTGAGTTGACTCGTTATCGCGCTCCAATAACTGAGCCCTATTAACAACATCTGAATACAAACACAGTTTGTGAGAAATTAAGTATTGACGTATCTCGGGTTTCAAACCTCTTAGAAACATCCGCGTCATTCTCTCCTCATTATCAACCAAGTGAGACGCAAACCGGGACAACTCGGCAAACTTAGCTTCGTACTATGACATGATCATATTGTTCTGCTCCAACTTGATGAACACTACCTCTTTCATGTGATGAATACTTTCGGGAAAGTACTTGTCGTTGAATAGTTCTTGGAACTTCTCCCAAGACATCTTCAGTGCGGCAGGTTGAGTACGATTTACCGATTCCCACCAGTAATCTGCCTCTCCTCGCAACATAAAGGTGGCAAATGGAACCTTTTGCTCCTCAGAGCATCCCAAAACTCCAAATATCTTGGTGATATGCTTTATCCATGCTTCTGCCTTAAGTGGTTTTGGCTCTCCAATAAACTCTGGTGGTCCCAGTTCCTTGAACTATTTAGCGGTGACCGTTCGAGAGTTTCCAGTGTTTCCACCTATATTTTGGACAGGAGCCGCTCCCGCCTGATGTTGCATGAATTGTATAAAGCCTCTGAACATTCCATAGTTCATCATTTGGTCAGTGTTGTTGTTTGCATGAGGATTGTCGCCTTCCTGATGCACATTATCCTGATTATTGATATGTGGAGACTCAACGGTCTCCTATGCTCCATTACTATTCTCAACATTCTCGGAAGTCATTTTCAAATACTGCCACAAAACAAGGGTTAATTGACATGTCACATATTATCCCTATACTCTGACTGACAAAATAAATACCAAATAAACTTAGGTAGATCATACTAGCGAAGGAATTCCTCGTCTCTCCCCCTAGTTCTTATCTCACATCTCAGCCAGGGATCATATCCCTAAGCTTTGATACCAACTATGACGCCCCCAAAATAGGTATACATCACCCATCTTGAGTCGCCAAATACATGGTATAAATTTCAAATTAAACTTAATTATACAACAGTCGTGTAAGATACGACAAAACATAATCTAAGAGTTTTAATAAGAATATTGTCATCTAAACAATATCCACACTCAATGGAGTCCTCATTACATTTATTGTCACACTATTTAACAGAATAGTGAGGACTAATAATGCTATCATTTTGACTGTCACTCCGTTCCCCGACTAGTCCTAGCTATGTTCTCATTTCTTGAAGAGAATAGTGAAAGAAAGGGTGAGCTCAACTAGCCCAGTAAGAAATATTATGACTAAGATAATGCAGAATAATTTATCGTTAGCCTTTAACAGTGTTAAACTGATAAAATATAATAAACATCAAGTTTAACTGCAGCGGAACAAGCAATCTATTAGAAGAGTCAAGTAGAGAATAAAATCTACTATCTTCTATGATTTAAAAGGTTTTTCATCACTTTTATCGTTGAGACTCAGCTAAATAAATAAACCACATCATCCCTGCACTACGGCCAAGGATATTCATTAGTATCACGACCACAAATTATCCATGCACTACGGGCCAAGGATATTCGTGTATTCATCAATGATCATGATCATGCCAACAACTGTCCATCAATGCACTACGACTAATGAGGATTTTTACCACATCATTTGTAACATTACGGTCATGATTATACCGAATAATCCCTGGTTAAAATCATACCAAGTCCATCTATGCACTACAGGCCACAGATGACTTTCAACATATTATTAACAAGAGGACGATGACAATGATATAAGAATTCAATAAAACAAGTTCAATGATAAATTTTTAAAGATTTATAAGTTAATTTATCCAAAAATCAATAACGTCCAAATTGTCAACATGATACTATTTTGTGGACTGAAATTCAAGAATGCTCAGAAGAATATTTCCATGAAAAGATACTGGATGAAGAGCAAATATCAAGGATATTCCACTAATTTCATGGAGTATAGAAGCCAAAACTTTAACCAACTGAGTATAATAGAATATATGTGTTCACTTATGTCACACTCTATGTTTTGATGATGACCATATTAGTTAACTAATTCTGTTATATAACATTTCAGGATCATCAAGGAAGAAGGTCCAAAGTCAAGATGCCTTTGAAGAAAGAAAAGCTAAATTGAGTCTTAGGAATATATGTAAGATCTTAGCTTTTATTACTTTCCAAAATAAGGCTATAGGACATTTGCATTACATACATATACTTGCATTCATATTTGATGCTGCATGATTAATAATATGCATGGCCAAATTTGCTCAATATAAGGAATCAAATCTTGTTGAATAGACCCACACGGTAGAGCATGAAATGGGGTAGATAAATTTTCATAAGTTATGCATTTTATCTCTCCATCAATCTAAGATCACGGTTAAGACAACAAATGGGATAGCAGGAGTCTTGCATTACAATTCAAGGAATGTAATTGGTTATCTCCAATGGTCCAATACATATGGACACCGGTCAGTAGATAATTATGGTAAGCACAAATCATGACATCATAGATCTTGCATCATAAATCATGCTACACAAACTATGCGTCATAAAACAAGGGTCTTAATTCTAGGCAAGTAAATTAAGAAATTTAGTTGATTAATTACCATATGCTATACAGGAATCATGAGCCATGATTTGGGAAATCTAATTGGTTGAGTCTAACGGTCCAATATAGATTGAGAAATATGGAAACTTTCTTGTAAATATGTATGGTATTATAAAGTGTTGATTTTCGGGTTTTTAGAAATTGGGACAGGCCTAAATCAATTAGTCTTAAAAGTATTGACAGCGTGATATCTCATGGAAATCAAGCTGTGTATATCATGATTGAAATAGACTGCAAGATTTGTGCTAAGTGGTTTTGAACGTGTATATTACTGCATCAAACATGTGCAACAGAAATATTCTCGAGAGGTCTATATAAACAGAACTCGTTAACATATTCAAACACGAAAAACATACACAACACGATATAGCATACAAGCTACGAAATTGTTTTTCACTGAGACAGACATTGATTGCATTAAGAACAGAGTTGCAGCTACGAAGAACATATAGAATATATTTTGGTAATATTCTTCTTGCATATCATTTCATTCCATACTAGAGCCTTGAGTTGGTGAGTAATATATTGCTTGATCATTAGACCTCTAGTATGTATTTTACTTTTCATATCTTAATCATTATTACATGTAATTCTGTTTTGAATTGGTAAATTATTACAGTCAAGTTTAAGGGTAGCATAGGTGCTTAAGAGTGCATAGGTGCATAGGGAACAAAGGTGTTCAAATTGCTAGAACTTTTATTGTAATTGAAAGAGTTTAATAAAAGTGAGTCTCCAATACTAGTTGGTATTGGACGTGGATTAGGCTACTATTCTAGAGGGTAGTAGTTGAACCACGTAAAAAATTCGTGTTTGTGTGATTGATTACATTTGAATATCTTGTTATTTATTTGCATTATTTATCCAAAGAACCTGGTTATTCTATTCATATCTAATTTGGTAATCCAAATTCACGCATTAAACACCCAAAGTATTTTTGATAAGAAATAAAAATTGGACATAGTTTCAGGCTACACTTATTCAACCCCCCTTCTAAGTGTACCTATTTAAATTTCATTTGGTATCAAAGCTTGGCTCTACTTATCTTGGTCTTAAAGGTGACTTGTAGGAAAGATTTTGACATGGCACAACTTGAAGCGCTTCATCACGAAGGTCAATCAACAACCGACCTCCACTACTCTTTTCGAACCGAGAACTATAACTTCTAGAAATTTTGGATGAGGATATATCTCAAGCGAGACCCATGGAATGGTGGGTGGTAGAGAATGGACCAAGAATCCCAAGGAAAGATGATGGTACTCCAAAAACTCTACTCGAGATGGACTCAAATGAAACATACATGGTGTCATATGATTCAAAAGCAATGAACACTCTTCTCAAAGGGCATGGTGCAATCCCAAATAGATAAAGTTTCTTCATGCAACACATCAAAGGAGATATGGGATACCCTAGTGGTAAGTCACGTAAGGAACTTCCAAAGTACGAGAAGTTAAGCTTAAGTATGCTCATGCATGACTATGAAATGTTCAAACCGGAAAGAGATTTAAACAATCAAAATGGCTCAAGCACGATTCTTGGTACTTATAAATTCTTTAAAGTTGCTTGACAAGTCAATTCCACAAAGTGAAATCAACCATAAGTTACTTCGGGCTATGCCCAAAAGGTTTGCATCTAAAATTACTACTCTTCAAGATTCCGTCAATATTTCTTCTATGGATACATTAACTCTCTTTGGTGAACTGGAAGAATATGAACATCAATTAAAAAGATATGATGACGAGGAAGAAGTTCCTCGAAAGAAGGTACTAGCTTTAAATGCTGGAATTAAAGAAGAGCTTGAGAATAACTCGAATGATGAAATAACCATGATGTCAAGAAGATTTAAGGGCCTACTTCAAAGAAAGAATCAAAGGAAAAATGCATTCAACGCAAACAAATTCAAAGCAAAGCCAACCGAAGAAACCTGTTTCGAGTGTGGACGACCAGGTCACTTTAAAAAGGATTGCTTCCAACTCAAAAACAAAGGAAAGCAAGGCAATAAGGAGTTCAAAAAGCATAAAGCATTCCTAACATGGAGTGATGATGAAGAATCCGAAGTGGAAATAGATGCAAACGATGAACTGGCTCAAATATGCTTCATGGGACTTGAAGGTGAATCCAGTGAGGTACCTCTTTTGATGTTATTACTTTGAAACAAGAAAATGAAAAACTAAAAGAAAAAAATATGCACTTAAAAGATCTAGTAAACACTTTAATGGGCGAAGTGGAAGCACTAATAGATGAAAAGAAAGAATTAGAAAAGGTAACACACACAAATGAGGAAAAGTTATTAACAGCAAAGAATGGATATTTAGATAATTTCAATAAAATACTGTTCAACAAGGTAAAACAGCTAAATAATGAAGTTGAAAAACTAAATAATGAGATAAAAATGAGAGACGTGTGCATTGATGCATTTGGTAATGAATCGACTAATAAAACACCTCCAACTAATGATCTACAAAAAGAAATAGAATCGTTAAAAATCTATCTAGCTAAATTTGTTCATGGGGAAGAAAACCTAAATGTCATGCTAGGAAAACAAAGACCCAGTAGGTTACAACCCAATATATAGAAAAGAAGTTAAAATGCAAAAATCTAAATCATCGTTTAAATTAAATTATTGCACGCCTTTCACTTCTTGCAAAAATTGTGGCATTAAAGGACATCTAGAGATAAACTGCTCAAGAAAGAAAAATCGAAGTAAAGCCGTATGGATAAAGAAAAGTGATGTGATTTCAACTAACACAAGTGGACCCAAAAAGATATGGGTGCCAAAAATATAAATTGTATTTCTCTTATACAGGTATGTTTCAAAGCCAAAGTATCTTCTCAAAAGTGGATCCTTGACAGTGGATGTTCACGTCATATGACGGGAGACAAATCTAAGTTCATGGAACTAAATGTCAAAAAGAAACATGGAACTGTCACATTCAGTGATAATCGGTCATGCGAAATAATTGGGAAAGGTAAAATCGGTAATGGTAAGGTTAACATTAATAATGTACACCTTGTTAACGGACTAGAATTCAATCTTATCAGTGTTAGTCAATTAATGGATAATGGACATCAAGTAAAGTTTGAAAAAGATAAATGTACAATTTCACATGGTACTAACAATGGTGCTTTAGATGCCCAAAGAGAAGGGAATATATATACTCTTGAATTTGAGCGACATGAGGAAGAATTATGTCTTGCAACTGCTCAAGATGAAGCGAATTTATGGCATAGAAGGATGGGACATGTTCATATGGACCTCATCAAGAAGTTGTCATCAAAGAACTTAGTAAAAGGATTACCCAAAGTGAATTTTGAGAAAAAAGGTATATGCGAACCTTGTCAACTTGGAAAACAAGTAAGAACATCGTTCACAGCCAAAAATATGGTATCAACTTCTTCTCCCTTACAATTGCTTCATCTCGATTTATTTGGACCTGAAAGGCATGTTAGTCTAAACGATAAATTCTATGCTTTTGTGATAGTCGATGATATCTCTAGATATACATGGGTACTATTCCTTAGAAAAAAAATGAGGCATTTAAAGAATTTGAAAAACTGATTAAAAATTTGGAAACGAAATACAGTCTTAATCTTATAAGAATCAGAAGTGACCGTGGAACTGAATTTCAAAAGGATTTTATTACATTCTGTAATCAAGAAGGAATAACTCATGAATTCTCAGCACCTAAAACCCTTCAACAAAATGGAGTGGTCGAAAGAAAAATCGTACGTTACAAGAAACAACTAGAACACTAATTCAAGAAAGTAAACTCCCAAAGAAATTTTGGGCTGAAGTTGTAAACAGATCATGTTATGTACTAAATAGAGTGTTAATCCGCCCAAATCTTTTGAAAACACCATATGAATTATTAAATAAACGACTTCCTAATATAAGCTATTTCAAAATCTTTGGATCTAAATGTTTTATTCTTGACACTAGTGGGAACTTAGGCAAGTTTCTTATGAGGGAATGTTCATTTGCTATGCACAAAATAGTAGAGCATATCACATTTATAATGTGCAAAAGCTATGTATCAAAGAATCTATACATATCAAATTTAATGAACTTAACCATGATATTCCAAAAGATAGAGAATAAGATGCAGGAATTTTAGAGACTGCTGCAAATCCATCATACCACATAAAGCAAAATAGCAAGACTATGGAACCGATCCAGCAAGCTAGGTTAGAAGAACAGCAAGATCAAGACTCTATCCAAAGAAGTGAATACTTAAAATCAGAATATATCCAAAGAAGTTGAAATTGATGAACAACAAGACAACAATTCTGAATCTACTGAAGAAATAATACATGATGCTCAACTTCCAAAATCAGCAAGATACATCAAAAACCATCCTCCTGAGAACATCATTGGAAACATAAACGACAAAGTTATAACAAGAAGAAAAGCACATAATATGTGTGCTTTCTCAACATTTCTATCCCAAATTGAACCGAAGAACGCCAAAGAAGCCATACTTGATGAGAATTGGCTTCTAGCTATGTAGGAGGAACTACAAAAATTTTAAAGACATCAAGTGTGGGAGTTAATCCCTCCCCCAAAAGATGTGTCCATCATTGGAACTAAATGGGTCTTCAAAAACAAGCTTGACGAGTACAGAACAATTATAAGAAACAAAGCGAGATTAGTTTCTCAAGGATATAACCAACAATAAGGAATAGACTATGAAGAAACATTTGCCCCAAAGTAGCCCGCTTGGAATCCATTCGTATACTACTAGCATTCGTTTGTTTCAGAAAGTTCAAGCTACACAAAATGGATGTCAAAAGCGCCTTCCTCAACGGGTACATAAATGAAGAAGTCTATGTAAAACAGCCACCTTGATTTGAGCATGACAAGTTCCCGCATTACGTATACAAACTCAAGAAGGCACTCTATGGACTCAAACAAGCTCCAAGGGCTTGGTTCGAAAGATTAAGTAAGTATCTCCTATCAAATGGGTTCATACGAGGTAAAATCGACTCCACGCTATTTAGTAAACGTCAAAATAAAGATATTATTATTGCACAAATTTATGTAGACGATATAATATTTGGTGCTACTAATAATTTTCATTGTGAGTGGTTTTCCAAATGCATGCACAAAGAGTTTGACATGAGCCTTATGGGAGAGCTCAACTACTTTCTAGGCCTTCAAATTAAACAAAATCATGAAGGTATATTCATACATCAAACTAAGTACACAAAATAGTTACTTAAGTGATTCGGGTTTGATAATTCAAACTCAAAGACCACACCAATGAGTACATCAATAAAACTCATAGCAGATGAAAAAGGTACGGATGTAGAGGTAACAAAATATAGAGGTATGATTGGATCCCTACTATATTTAACTACTTCTAGACCTGATATAATGTACAATGTGTGTCTATGTGCTCAGTTTCAAGCTAAACCCAAAGAATCCCACTTACAGGCTGTTAAACAAATATTTAAATATTTGAGTGGTACTACTAATTTAGGATTATTCTATCCAAAATGAGACAATTTTGATCTAATGGGTTATTCAGATGCTGACTATGCCTGTTGTCAAATAGATAGAAAAAGCACAAGCGGTGCATGTACATTTTTGGGACAAAGTCTTATCTCATGGCACAACAAAAGCAAACGTCAGTCGCTCTATCCACAACTGAGGGTGAATATTTAGCAGCAGGAAGTTGTTGCTCCCAAATTTTATGGATGCGTCAAACACTGTGTGACTTTGACATCATATGTGAAAATGTGCCCATATACTGTGATAATACAAGCACCATAGCCATCTCTAAAAATCCAGTACTACATTATCGCACAAAACACATAGAAATACGCCACCATTTTCTTAGAGAAAATGTGTCCAAAGGGTTAATAAAATAAATATTTTTTCCCACTGAGCATAAACTAGCAGATATATTTACAAAACCTCTAGGGGAAGAAAGATTCAGTACTCTAAGGAGAGAACTCGGAATGTGTCTAATACAAATATAAATCGAGTGGGTTAAAGATATTAGACAGCCATATTACTGGCGTATCTATTCAGCCATAATTATGCCCATTGAAATCTATTCAGATTCTCTTTCCCAAAGCCGGCTTCACCACTTCCTATATCTCGATAACGTGTTCTCTACATAAAAGACCAGACGTCGCCTTACCCTTTTTCTCTGTCTTTGACTCTCCAGTCTCTGAATATCTCACATCCCCCTCCTCCATCTAAATCGACTCAAATCCTCTCTGCAACAATGAGAATAGGCGCGACAAACAACTTCGTGATGAGTCAGAAGACGAAGTCTCACCTCCCTCTCCACCATCTAAACCACCGGTCACTCGACGACTGAAACGAAGGCCATCCTCTGTCACGATCATCTCCGGTGGATCATCCCCAGCCGAATCTGAAGCTAGTCTACCTTCTCCACCTCCAATCGGGACATCGACAGGTCACAAATGACGTAAGATCACTGACCCCTCACATAGCTCGCCTTCGATACCGGTAACTCTCTCTCCGTCTCCTTGCATGATGTACCTGACGATTTTTTTAGAGGCTATAATTTCGAACTCCGTTTTAAAACCTCTATCTGCCAAAAATCCTTTGTCTATGAAAAATCGATCGACATGTTTTACTACCAAAACTCGCCCCCTTCATCGTCTCTTTGAGTCATGTGGTCTGTCTTCATTAAAGATCTCCCCCAGAGCCTACCCAAAATTAGTTCATCAGTTTTATACCAATCTTGAGAATAATAACGATTACTTCACTTTATTTGTCAAAGGTAAATCTTTGTTCTTCACAGCTATGGATTTAGGGAGTATACTGTCAATTCCACACACCGGTGACTGCCCCTTCACCCTTAAAGGACCAATCTCTACTCCCCTGTCTCCCCTAGTATAGCTTTGCATTGTCATGGATAACCTAACAGTGTCCTCCATCACCCTCCCTAAAAGCACCGAAGTGTCTCCTCTTGCAATAGTTCTCCACAAAATGTTACGATACAATCTCCTCCCTCGTCTCGGTGGTGGTGCTGAATTCACGTATCAGGATTTGGTCTTGGTAGCCTTAATATTGACCGGCAAAACATTTAATTTTTCACTGATGATGCTCAAACACATGATTCACTGTGTCAAACATTCCAAAAAATGTCTGCCCTACAGCTGCTTCTTCACCAAACTATTTATTCACTTCCAAATTCCACTCGACGATGAGGGTTCCATTCAATTAACTGATTCTATCGATTCTACCTATCTCAAAGGGACTCATATCACTATGCTTAAAGGAAATTTCATCCGTGTGGTACCCGAAATTCCCAAACCCATACCTCCTACTTCCTCGCCTTCCTCCCCTGACATTCTCACTATCCTTCACACCATTGCAAATAATCAAGCCTAAATCACTTCTGATGTCAAAGATATTCAACTCCGTTTCTCCGTCCTTGAAAAAGGAAAACTTCCCATCCGTCATGCTGATCTTCAGGCTATGTCTCGCAATGTGGAAGATGAGTTCATAGACCTTCAAGCTTGATTCGAGTTGCATACTCGCGCGATGGTCGAAGCCCTGCAACGGAAGATGAACCGCAACGCCTGCCAATTAAGCACAGAGCTTAAGTTCATCAACCATTAAATTGGGACTCTTGGACGATTTACAGAGCGTCGCATGAATGACCTAAATGAGGAGCTGCAAGCAGACCAAGTCCAAGCGCGCATACCTGAATGGCCCCAATGCAATTGGATGGCAGAATTTCAAGGCGACTTTCTAGACCTGCCTCTCCCACCTCCCACTTTCATTGCTTGTCCTCTCCGATTTGCCAACTCACCGTCCCTTTAGGAGATCGAACATTGCAGGCGTCACCGGCCCTATTTCACAGCTCGCGAGGCCAATCACGTTAATCTTGATGAGGAGGATGCTTAGACACCCTGCCCCTCTTTGGCTTCTAGACACACCTTTTTGATAGATGCCAAAGGGGGAGAAGAATTATAATTATGCCTGCTTCCCAAAGACAATCTTTTAACTTTTCATGCATAATAACTTATGTTGTTAAGACTATGGTTTAAATCTGTTGATGGATGATGGTTTAAATAGTTTACTATAATTTCTTCTTCTGCTTATCATGTTATGGACTAACCAGAAAATGTAGGGTTACTGTTAAACTTTTCATAACTTGCAAAATATAGAGTTGCTCAAACACTGCACATATGCAGTCAATGGTATGCATGAACATTGGGGGAGCTATAACTCTCTTGAAGTACAAAGTTTTAAGGGGAGCCATAATTATCTTGTTGTCATCATCAAAAAGGGGGAGAATGTTGACTTACGTCACACTCTATGTTCTGATGATGACCATATTAGTTCACTAATTCTGTTATATAACATTTTAGGATCATCAAGGAAGAAGGTCCAAAGTCAAGATCCGTTTGAAGAAAGAAAAGCTAAATTGAGTCTTAGGAATATATGTAAGATCTTAGCATTTATTACTTTCAAAAATAAGGCTCTAGGACATGTGAATTACATACATATACTTGCATTCATATTTGATGTTGCATGATTAATAATATGCATGGCCAAATTTGCTCAACCTAAGGAATCAAATCATGTTGAATAGACCCACACGGTAGAGCATGAAATGGGGTAGATAAATTTTCATAAGTTATGCATTTTATCTCTCCATCAATCTAAGATCACGGTTAAGACAACAAATGGGATATCAGGAGTCTTGCATTACAATTCAAAGAATCTAATTGGTTATCTCCAACGGTCCAATACATATGGACACCGGTCAGCAGATAATTATGGTAAGCACAAATCATGACATCATAGATCTTGCATCATAAATCATGCTACACAAACTATGCCTCATAAATCAAGGGTCTTAATTCTAGGTAAGTAAATTAAGAAATTTAGTTGATTGATTACCATATGCGGTACAGGAATCATGAGCCATGATTTGGGAAATCTAATTGGTTGAGTCTAACAGTCCAATATAGATTGAGAAATATGGAAACTTGCTTGTAAATATGTATGGTAAAATAAAGTGTTGATTTTCGGCTTTTTAAAAATTGGGACAGGCCTAAATCATTTAGTCTTAAAAGTATTGACAGAGTGATATCTCATGGAAATCAAGCTGAGTATATCATGATTGACATAGACTGCAAAATTTGTGCTAAGTGGTTTTAAACGTGTATATTACAACATCAAACATGTGCAACGAAAATATTCTCGAGAGGTCTATATAAACAGAACTCGTTAACATATTCAAACACGAAAAACATATACAGCACGATATAGCATACAAGCTACGAAATTGTTTTTCACTGAGACAGACATTGATTGCATTAAGAACAGAGTTGCAGCTACGAAGAACATATAGAATATATTCTGGCAATATTCTTCTTGCATATCATTTCATTCCATACTAGAGCCTTGAGTTGGTGAGTAATATATTGCTTGATAATTAGACCTCTAGTGTGTATTTTACTTTTCATATCTCAATCATTATTACATGTAATTCTGTTTTGAATTGGTAAATTATTACAGTCAAGTTTAACGGAAGCATAGGTGCTTAAGAGTGCATAGGTGCACAGGGAACAAAGGTGTTCAAATTGCTAGAACTTGTATTGTAATTGAAAGAGTTTGATAAAAGTGAGTCTCCAATACTAGTTGGTATTGGACGTGGATTAGGCTACTATTCTAGAGGGTAGTAGTTGAACCACGTAAAAATTCTGGTGTTTGTGTGATTGCTTTCTGTGCTTGAATATCTTGTTATTTATCCAGCAACCTGCATTCTATACATATCAGTAAAACTGGTTAACTCAATAATATCCTAATTTGGTAATCTAGCTTGCTGCATTAAACATCCAAAGGATTTTTTGATAAGAAATAAAAAACTTGGACATAGTTTGTGTCTACACTTATTCAACACCCCCCCTTCTAAGTGTGCCTATTTAAATTTCATTTGGTATCAAAGCTTGGCTCTACTTATCTTGGTCTTAAAGGTGACTTGTAGGGAAAGATTTTGATATGGCACAACTTGGAAGCGCTCATCACGAAGGTCAATCAACTAACCGAATTCCACTACTCTTTGGAACTGAGAACTATAACTTCTGGAAATTTTGGATGAGGATATATCTCAAGCGAGACCCATGGGAATGGTGGGTGGTAGAGAATGGACCGGTAATCCCAAGGAAAGATGATGGTACTCCAAAAACTCTACTCGAGATGGGCTCAAATGAAACATACATGGTGTTATATGATTCAAAAGCAATGAACACTCTTCTCAGTGGCATGGTGCAATCCGAAATAGATAAAGTTTCTTCATGCAACACATCAAAGGAGATATAGGATACCCTAGTGGTAAGTCACGAAGGAACTTCCAAATTACAAGAAGTTAAGCTAAGTATGCTCATGTATGACTACGAAATGTTCAAACTGGAAAGAGACGAAACAATCAAAATGGCTCAAGCACGATTCTTGGTACTTATAAATTCTTTAAAGTTGCTCGACAAGTCAATTCCACAAAGTGAAATCAACCGTAAGTTACTTCGGGTTATGCCCAAATGGTTTGCATCTAAAATTACTACTCTTCAAGATTTCGTCAATATTTTTTCTATAGATACATTAACTCTCTTTGGTGAACTGGAAGAATATGAACATCAATTAAAAAGATATGATGAAGAGGAAGAAGTTCCTCGAAAGAAGGTACTAGCTTTAAATGCAGGAATTGAAAAAGAGCTTGAGAATAACTCGGATGATGAAATAACCATGATGTCAAGAAGACTTAAGGGCCTACTTCAAAGAAAGAATCAAAGGAAAAATGCATTCAACGCAAACAAATTCAAAGCAAAGCCAACTGAAGAAACCTGTTTCGAGTGTGGAAGACCAGGTCACTTTAAAAAGGATTGCTTTCAACTCAAAAACAAACGAAAGCTAGGCAATAAGGAGTTCAAAAAGCATAAAACATTCCTAACATGGAGTGATGATGAAGAATCTGAAGTGGAAATAGATGCAAACGATGAACTGGCTCAAATATGCTTCATGGGACTTGAAGTTGAATCCAGTGAGGTACCTCTTTCTGATGTTATTACTTTGAAACAAGAAAATGAAAAACTAAAAAAAAAATATGCACTTAAAAGATCTAGTAAACACTTTAATGGGCGAAGTGGAAGCACTAATAGATGAAAAGAAAGAATTAGAAAAGGTAACACACACAAATAAGGAAAAGTTATTAATAGCAAAGAATGGATATTTAGATAATTTCAATAAAATACTGTTCAACAAGGTAAAACAGCTAAATAATGAAGTTGAAAAACTAAAAATTGAGATAAAAATGAGAGATGTGTGCATTGATGCATTTGGTAATGAATCGACTAATAAAACACCTCCAACTAATGATCTACAAAAAGAAATAGAATCGTTAAAAATCTCTCTGGCTAAAATCTAAATCATCATTTAAATTAAATTATTGCACGCCTTTTACTTCTTGCAAAAATTGTGGCATTAAAGGACATCTAGAGATAAACTGCTCAAGAAGAAAAATCAAAGTAAAGCCGTATAGATAAAGAAAAGTGATGTGATTTCAACTAACACAAGTGGTCCCAAAAAGATATGGGTACCAAAAATATAAATTGTATTTCTCTTATACAGGTATGTTTCAAAGCCAAAGTATCTTCTCAAAAGTGGATCCTTGACAGTGGATGTTCACATCATATGACGGGAGACAAATCTAAGTTCATGGAACTAAATGTCAAAAAGAAACATGGAACTGTCACATTCGGTGATAATCGGTCATGCAAAATAATTGGGAAAGGTAAAATCGGTAATGGTAAGGTTAACATTAATAATGTACACCTTGTTAACGGACTAGAATTCAATCTTATCAGTGTTAGTCAATTAATGGATAATGGACATAAAGTAATGTTTGAAAAAGATAAATGTATAATTTCACATGGTACTAACAATGGTGCATTAGTTGCCCAAAGAGAAGGGAATATATATACTCTTGAATTTGAGCGACATGAGGAAGAATTATGTCTTGCAACTGTTTAAGATGAAAGCGAATTTATGGCATAGAAGGATGGGACATGTTCATATGGACCTCATCAAGAAGTTGTCATCAAAGAACTTAGTAAAAGGATTACCCAAATTGAATTTTGAGAAAAAAGGTATATGCGAACCTTGTCAACTTGGAAAATAAGTAAGAACATCGTTCACAGACCAAAAACATGGTATCAACTTCTTCTCCCTTACAATTGCTTCATCTCAATTTATTTGGACCTGAAAGGCATGCTAGTCTTAACGGTAAATTCTATGATTTTGTGATATTCAATGATTTCTCTAGATATACATGGGTACTATTCCTTAGGAAAAAAGATGAGGCATTTAAAGAATTTGAAAAACTGATTAAAAATCTTGAAACCAAATACAGTCTTAATCTTATAAGAATCAGAAGTGACCATGGTACTGAATTTCAAAAGGATTTCATTACATTCTGTAATCAAAAAGGAATAACTCATGAATTCTCAGCACCTAGAACCCCTCAACAAAATGGAGTGGTAGAAAGAAAAAATCATACGTTACAAGAAACAACTAGAACACTAATTCAAGAAAGTAAACTCCCAAAGAAATTTTGGGCTGAAGCTGTAAACAGTTCATGTTATGTACTAAATAGAGTGTTAATCCGCCAAATTCTTTTGAAAACACCATATGAATTATTAAATAAACGACTTCCTAATATAAGCTATTTCAAAATCTTTGGATCTAAATGTTTTATTCTTGACACTAGTGGGAACTTAGGCAAGTTTCTTATGAGGAAATGTTCATTTGCTATGCACAAAATAGTAGAGCATATCACATTTATAATGTGTAAAAGTTGTGTATCAAAGAATCTATACATATCAAATTTAATGAACTTAACCATGATATTCCAAAAGAAAGAGAAGAAGATGTAGGAATTTTATAGACTGCTGCAAATCCATCATACCACATAAAGCAAAATAGCAAGAATATGGAACTGGTCTAGCAAGCTGGATTAGAAGAATAGCAAGATCAAGACTCTATCCAGCAAGCTGAATACCAAAATCAGGAACATATCCAGCAAGCTGAAATGGATGAACAACAAGACCACAATTCTGAATCTACTGAAGAAATAATACATGATGTTCAACTTCCAAAATCATCAAGATATATCAAAAACCATCCTCCTGAGAACATCATTGGAAACATAAACGACAAAGTTATAACAAGAAGAAAAGCACAGAATATGTGTGCTTTCTCAGCATTTCTATCCCAAATTGAACCGAAGAACGCCAAAGAAGCCACACTTGATAAGAATTTGCTTCTAGCTATGTAGGAGGAGCTACAAAAATTTTAAAGATGTCAAGTGTGGGAGTTAATCCCACCACCAAAAGATGTGTCCATCATTGGAAATAAATGGGTCTTCAAAAATAAGCTTGACGAGTACAGAACAATTACAAGAAACAAAGCAAGATTAGTTTCTCAAGGATATATGAAACCACAAATGGATTTTTGCCGCCATGCGGTAATCCACGTAGACAGATTATTCCAACAGAATAATAAAGAATGGAATAACAGAAGAATTCACCAGGCGTGCGTAATCCATACAGACATGTTATTCAAACAGAATAATAAAGAATGGAACCAGGTCATGCGTAACACGCACAGACAGGATGTTCCAACAGAATAATAAAGAATGGAACCAGGTCATATGTAATCCGCACAAACAGGATGTTCCAATAGAATAATAAAGAATGGAATAACAACAAAATTCACCGGGCATGCGATAGACCGCACAGACAGGTTATTCTAATAGAATAATAAAGAATGGAATAACAACCCTTATGAGTATTGAAAGAAAATAACTCTCTTCATGAATACGAAAGAATAATACCCCTTACCTTAGAAAAACCGGATACTGAAATAGTGAGGTAGCAGACTTCTCTTCTTCTTTCTCTCCATAATTTCTCTCTATAATAATTGCTCTAAGGCTTTTGTGAATTGATGAGAAATGAAGGAAGAATGAGCTTCTATTTATAGGAAAATATAGTTTCGATAATTGCACGTTTTGGGGCTCGAAATATTACAGTATAATACCTTCCTCTTTTTCTTCATTTTTAATTTAGTGCTGCAAGTATTATCAATCTTGCACCACCTCCCCTAATAGTACATGAATGTGAATTAATAGTACACAATGTGAACAAATAGTTATAAACATGTGAAATAATAGCAATTAATTGCTCATTTATCTGATTAATTACCGATTGGTCAATATAACCTCCAGATATCAATTATTATCGAAATAAATGTCGATTTCCACTAACACTAATAATCCCAACACAATAGAACTATCAATTTCATCTTTAATCAACATAAACTTATTCATCATTAATATTATAACTCACAATATTTAACAACCAGGTTGTTCCCAGGAAAGAGGGGGCTTTCCGATAAGGATTTCTCCTTATTGGCGCGCAATTAGGTGACCAAACCTCTTCTTGACAGAACTTCTAGACATTATCAATATTGTAAATAATAATATGAATAACTTTGTCATCTCAATTATTGATTTAATAATAATTAATATTATGCAGATGATACTGTGACAATAATTGAATCAATAATACGAGAGATAAGATGCAGTAATTACTGTAGCAATAATTGAGTATAACTGAGTGACTTCTCACGTAAGCATCAATAATCAATACCGCGTGCTACTATGCAACCATGCGTATTACTATACTTTTACTACCGGGTAGTTCAACTGCTTAACGGTAACACTTTCGCCGTTATTTTTATAAAAAGATAATTCGTCATTTTCTAACTACGACATAAATACTTCCGTTGTAGGGGTCCACTAATGATTGTCTTGCCGTCGTCATTGAATATTCCTATTAAAATGAATATTCTCACCAATCGAATATTATATAACTACTTGCTTACTTTGCAAAATTTGTAAATATTTCCCACAACTATAACATTATATCAAATCTACACCATAATATTCAAAAATATATTTCAAGAAAATTATTCTTTATTCATAAAAGTTGGGGTCTTACATCATCATCAATATTTTATCATTGTAACACAACTCAATAAATAATCCACATCACTGAATTATCCATGCACTACGGGCCAAGGATATTCATTAGTATCACATCCACGAATTATCAATGCATTACGGGCCAATGATATTCGTTATTATCACCAATGGTCATGATCATGCCAACAACTATCCATCAATGAACTATGGGCCTATGATGACTTTTACCACATCATTTGTAATATCACAGGTCATGATTATACCGATACTTAGTCATAATCATACCAATCAACAGTCCATTTATGCACTACGGGCCAAAGATGACTTTCAACACAATAGAAGCTTGAGGATGATGACAATGATATAAGAATTCAATTAAATGAGAACAAGGATAAATTTTAAAGATTTATAATTCAATTTATCCAGAATTCAATAACGTCCAAATTGTCAACATGATACTGCTTTGTTGAGTAAAATTTAATAACAATATTGTATCAAAAATAATTTGGACAGAAAAAAATCAATTTTTTCCATGAATAGTACCACGGCTGAATAGTACCCGAGTGAATAGTACTTCGTGAATAGTACCCCGTCATGAAAAGATTAAAATTTAACAAGAATGTTCAAAAAAATATTCTTGTGAAAAGATACTAGATGAAGCGCAAATTTCAAGGATATTCTACTAATTTCAAGTAGTATAGAAGTAATACTTAACAAAATGAGTGTAGAATTCACAATCTGAAACGAATAATATTACTTACACACTACAGAGTATGGAAGAAAATATTATTTCATACGAATATTAAACAAAAATAATATCACTTACCTTAAAAGGACAGTATTTCTGACTGGTAGGATGGAGATATTTCTTAAGAAAACTTACAGTGTTTTCTACACTCAAAGCTTCCTTAAACTATAAAGAAATACGCTCAATATTATAGAAGAAGAATTCTCTGATTCTGGTGTGATTTTCATTTCTAAATTAAGCATCCTATTTATAGGAGAATGGAAGGATACTATTTGAATTTAGAAAATTACGGACGCACAATAGGAAATATTTGCCAGTGCAATCTAAAGAATTTGTTTTTTATTTTACTATGTTGCATTATAAAGTACTATGCAGTATTATGCAACACTATGCAATCAAATAAAATATAATATATTATATTTTTCATAAAAAACAAAACTCATATATAATAATAATAATAATAATATAATAATAATAATAATAATAATAATAATAATAATAATAATAATAATAATACCCCATGACCAATTCCCCCCCCTCCTCCTCCCTCCTCCCCATAAAATATTATATATATATATATATAAAATAAAAATTGAGATAACTTTCTACCAATAATTTTGAAAAATTGGTAAGTGGGGGTCTATATTATAAGCCAAATTTACAACAAATACTTCATAAAAATATCTCTCTATTTATCATAATTCATTTGGCTTCTCAAAACACATTTTTAATAACATTTATTCATCATTAATATCATAACTTGCAGTATTAACAACCAGATCATTCACATGAAAGATGGAGTTTTTCGATAAGGATTTCTCCATATTGGCACGCAATTAAGTGACCAAACCATTTTCTTTGACATAACTTTCTAGACATTTTAAAAAATGCAAATAATAATATGAATAATTTTGTCGTCTCAATTATTGATTTAATAATATAAAATATTGTGACAATAATTGAATCAATAATGTGAGATAGTATGCAGCAATTATTGTGACAATAATTGAATAAAACTGAGTTGCTTCTCACGTAAGCATCAATAATCAAGATATTGTACACTACAATGTGTTACTATGTAACCACGCGTATTACTGTACTTTTATCACCGGATATTTCAACAGTTAACTGTAAAACTTTTGCCAATATTTTTGTAAAAAGTTATTTCTGTCGCTTTCTAACTCCGACAGTAATTCCGTTATGGGGTCCACCAATGATTATGTCGTCGTATGAATATTCCCTGATAAAATGAATATTTTATGACAACTTGTTTACCTTGCAAAATTTGTAAATATTACCCACAACTATAACATTTTATCAAATCCACACCATAATATTCAAAATGATATTTATAGGAAAAAAATTAATCTTTATTCATAAAAGTTGGGGTCTTACAACCTCCCCTTCTTATGTAATTTTGTCCTCAATATTGGTGTACGTGTCTGGTATGTCGAAGAGGTGAAGAGACCTTGATTTCATTTCAGATTCGAACTCCCAGGTTATTTTCTCAACATTGTGGTTTCTCCACAAAACTTTAACTTGAGATATAACCTTGGAGCATAGTGATAAGTTTGTTTTATACATACTTATCCGGTGTCTATTACTTGAATTAGTTGCTTAAACCTATGTTTTATAGTTACTTTGCATGCATTGTGTGTTCATTTCATACATTTTATGTTATTTTATAGGCTATGACAAAACATTGGTATAAAGAAGCAAGGAAAAATGCAATTTGGACATCTTTTGGACTAAAATATGCAAACAAATGTAAGAAGGGAAGATTGTAGGGCTTTTAACACCACGTTGGATGCATGTTCTTGGCTTGGAACTTGGATTTTATTGTAGTTCTTTTTCTTAGCTTTCTGAAACATCTTGAATCATCCCAATCGGAGCTCGGATGCGAGAGTTATGGCCTTTTTATCAACAAAAATCAAAGCTCAAAGTTGTCTTGCTTGCAATTTATATATCATCTACTTCAATCCCGATTTCGATCTTGATCCAGCCAGAATCTATCAATTCTCAAAGAATAAAGGTTGTATATCTCGTCGATATATTCGATTTGATAGGTGGTAGGCCATATAACTCTTAGCGGATTAAACGTTATGCATGTTTTACCAAAGGACGTCGTAGTAGAAAACAAAGCAGTGCCGGGCGCGCTAGGCCAGCAGATTCTCTGCTATAGTAGCGCAGGGGCGCGCCCAAAATGGCCTAGGAACAGCGTTGGGCGCACCAGTCGGCAGGGAGAGAGTTAATTTGGGTGTTATGTTGTCCAATTTGAGTTAGAATAGGATTGTAAGCTGCCTAACTTGCTAGGGTGTCCATTAGAACTATAAATACTTGATTTTAACTTGGATTGGGAGGCTAGTTTTGAAGGATTCCATTAAATTAGATTACAGTAGATTAGGAGCAAAACCCAAGTTCTTATTAGAGTTGGAGATTGAAGCAACTTGGAGACCATTGAAGATCAAGAGCATGTGCTTGAGGAAGATTGAGATTTGCTAACAACAGATTTATTCTTCACTCTACTTTTATTTTTGCCTTTAAATGTTTATTCAATTGTGGATTCTTAGTTTTAATTCATTAATCATAAACTAATTCTTTGTTTGAGATTACAATGGATCTTATTGTGTAGTTTATTTTAATATGCTTCGCTATTAATTATTATGTTCTATTGTGAGGATTGTCTAATGTGATTTGGACTTAATTGTTTAATTGATTGGCCATCAATTATCGTGATAATCTATAGGAAATCGGAAGATGAGTATAAATTTAGATCTGATCATGATAGCATGTGTTTGTGATTTCTTCATAGATGGAATTCATGATTTGTGTTTAGGATAGAGATATGTCTTTACGCCATATGTAATCTTATAGAGAACTTGTGCTTTAAATCCTTTTTAATTGTAATTCACATAGAGATATAGTGGATTAGTTAATTAGGGTATCTTACCTAATTCTATCATTTGTGGATTTAAGTGAGTATGGGTATTATGCATCGAGAGGTGGTTTTATCTGCTTTAGTGTTCTTGATTAACAATTCAGGATAGAGAATAATTGATGAGAAGTGTGTTAACTTAAATGAAGTTGTGATTTTAAATCTCCGTAATCTTAATTTAACTAGTGGAATTTAATAGTAGTTTAATTATATAATTTGAAATTTATTCATATAAATAAGATTGAGTTGATTACGGGTTAGTACTCGGTGATTTTTATTAAACAATTCCTCGTGGGAACGATACTCTATTTACACTTTATTACTTGTTGACTACGTATACTTGCATGTTGTGCGTAATTAGATTTTACCCAACAAGTTTTTGGCGTCGTTGCCAGGGAATTTATTTAATATTTATTTATCAATATTAATTTCAATCAAATTAGTCTTAATTTAAATATTTTTATTTTTATTTTCAATTCTCATCCTATATTTCTCTCTTTTCAGGTACCATGGATGACTTTGCGTATCAATGGCCATACACGAACATGACTCAACCAAGGGAAACAAGGATTGATGGACTTAATACATTTTATGTAGAGTCGGTACAAATTGAGGCAAATTCGAAGACGTTGGATGTTATCGCAGCCCAACAGAGTCGAAGGATGGCAAACATGACTCAACCAAGGGAAATAGCGATTGATGGACTTAATGCATTTTCTGCAATATCAGCACATATTGAAGAACTTTCGAGGACGTTGGACGTTATTGCAGCCCAAAGGAGTCGAAGGATGGCAATTACGTGTGCCTATTATGCTAGCAACCAACAAAGTCATTAATGCACCGTCTGTTTTGAACCAGTACAATATAGTGGTGATTACCTCAACAACTATATTGATCCTAATTATCACCAAGATTCGTCATGGAGCTACAATTATGAAGACCAATACTTGATGAGTGGGATTTATACATGTGATTCAGACCCTTTGTGACTTAAGATATTACATGTTTTCTGTGATTTAATTAGCTTTTATTTATATGTTGTTGTTATTATGTTTAATTTGTATAATGCAGGGCTTTACAGATCTTTACCAGCTTTCAAGGACATTTTGCCTATACTGGCGCCGCAGCGCCAGAGTTATACTTAGAGCCCGCACCGCAGCGTCAATGGTAGGCATACTCTCTATTAATTGGTGCTGATGTACACCTACCTATGGCACCCAAAGATTGCCTTCACAAGATCATTTCAGCACCCCAAATACCAAAGCTAAGCGTCCAAACACCATATCCATGGCAAGTAAAGACCGAAAGTGCAAGATCGCTCTTCTTCATAGCAGTCAAGATCTTCCTGTCTTGGTGACGTCATCCTCACAATAAAGACCAAAGGCTCTATGTAAGACCCCAACTTATTATAAATAAAATCGAATTTCCTCTAATTATTAGTGTGAATAATAAGGTATTAATTTGATATAATTCTCTGGTTATCGGTGAAATGTGCAAATTTTGAAAAATATGCAAGTGGTTATTAAATAATCATTGTTGTCGGGGAATATTCATTTGGTCGTGGAATATTATTGTTGTCAGGGAATATTCGTACGACGGCGCAGTCATTTATGGGCCCTATAACAGAATAATTGTCGAATGAAGAAAACAACAAGTTTGAGTTTTTATATATAACGGCGTAGTTGTTACCGTTAACACTGTTGGAATACCCGGTGGTTAAAATACAGTAATACGCGTGGATGCACAGTATTGATGAATTATTGATCCTTACGTAAGAAGGCACTACTCAATAATTGTTATAGTAGTTACTGTTCAATATTTTATTTTATTGATTCAATAATTGCTACGTTGATATTTTATATTATTGTTGTTTCAATAATTGTCTTTGCACAGTATTTCCCATTATCAGATCAATAATTCATATTATTTGAATAATATTATTAGATAGCATTATTGGCAATGTCTAGAAAGTTTTGTCAAGGAGAGGTTTGGTCACCTAATTGCGCGCTACGAAGAAGGAGAAATTCTTATTGGAAAGCCCTCTTTCTGAGGAACGACTTTTGGTCATTCATAAATGTGATTCTATAATATTATTTGTGAATAATTAATTATTGATTCATATGATAAGGAAATATTTAGTTTATGTGGATATAAATGTTGGATATATTTATTGTGGTTAAAAATGAAAGAGTTAATGTTGAGGTGTTTTATCAGTATTTTTGTCGGAATGAAGGTATTAAAAAATTAAAACCAGTGTTTTTTCGGATATATTGCATGAGTTATAATTTTTAATCCGACCGTTGGATCGTTGTAATTTTTGGATATGTTATACATATATAAGTTGAGTATATGTCCACAAATTTTGAACCGTTAAAAATGAACGTATGATTTATTATGAATTTTAAGAGGTGACTGGTTCAGAAATTATTAAAGTATCCGAATTTAGCATTTTGGTGGAAAATTCTAGAATTGAGTGGGCCCCACTTGTGGTTGGTGAAGAAATGTGCTGAATTTTATTTCAAATGTGGTGGGTGGGAATAGAAGTAGGTAAAGCCATCAGGTTGCAGGTCAAGTCTGCTAACATTTTCCTATAAATAGAGGGCTAAGTTAGAATTGAAAATCACACCAGAAACATAAGCTTTCTCTCTTTCTCTCTCTAGATTATTGAGTGTATTTTGTGAGTATTTAGATACTTTGTGAGTTTCTATTCATTAGTGCAAGTTTCCTTCAGCCTTATACCTATATTCCGATCAGAAGTACTGATATTTTGAGGTAAGGGGTGTTATATTCTTCTTAAAATGATATTTTCTTCAATATCATTATACCGAAATGTTGGTATGAACTTTTTATCAAATTTGGAACTTTTTGTGTCGGGATTACTATTCACGATTACGGCACTATTCACCGAAAATTGAAATTTTCTTCTTTTTGTCCAAGATGTCTATTATGGTTACTATCTTTGAATGTATCCATGTTTTGATCTTTATTCTTGAATTTTGCTTCAAAATTAGTTATTATGGAGTTTTATTGATCTTGGATAAACTGTTATACGAATCCTTACTATTTGTCCTTCTGTCTCACTAGATTCATTTTCTTTAAAATATTTTTCATCATCCTCAGTCCTAAATGATGATATTACTGAATATCTTTAGCTTAGAAGCAAAGATGAATGATTAACTCGATGAATATCTTTGGCTCGTAGAAATGCGAAGATGAGCAGTGTTGAGATGAACATGACCAATCTGGTGATACAAATGAATATCTTTGGCCTATAGTGCAAAGATGAATATTGATTAAAGATGTATATTGATTGTTGTTCTGAGGATAAAATTGATGATGGACTTTTAAATCTTAGAAGATAGTAGAACTCATTCTCTACTTGACTCTTTGAATGGATTGTTTATTTTATTGCAGTTGTTAATCTAAAACTTGTTGTCTATTATATTTTATCGATTTTTCCTGTTGAAGACTAACGATAATTTGTAGTATATTATCTTAGTCATAATATTCTTTAATGGGCTAGTTGAGCTCACCCTTTTCTTTTTGTTCCATTTTTCTCGTGGAGGTGAGAATATAGCGAGAACTAGTGAGTACACGGAGTGATGGTTCTAGAAAGATGTTTTAGCAAATCCTCACTATTACTCGTTAAATAGTGTTTGAATAATTGTAATGAGGACTTATTTGAGTGTGGATATTGTCTCAGAAGACAATATTTGTATTTAAACTCACAAAGATATGCGTTGTCGCATTTTGCGACAATTGTATTATTGAAGTTGTAGTTTTCTTTCGTGCATCATGTATTTGGCGACTCATAATGGGTGTTGTATACCTATTTTGGGGGCTTCACAGTTGGTATACGAGCTTAGGGATATGGTCTCTGGCGGAGATCGGGGAATAGAACTAGGAGGGGAGAGATGAGTAAATCCATCGCTAGTGTGTCCTATCTAAGCTTATTTGTTGGTCAGTCATAATATAGGATATTATGTGATATGTTAATTTGTTTAATTAACCCTTGTTTTATGGCGTGATTTAAGAATGGTTCTTGAGAACGTTAACAATGGAGTGTATGAGACTATGGAACAACCTTTAGTTACAAAACCAGAGAACGTGCAACAGAAGGCAATAATCCTCCGTAAACAACACTCACCGAACAAATGATGAATGATGGGATGTTGAAGTTTTTGCATTTTATGCAAAACCGCACGAGGAAACTCATGTGCATAGAATACGGTGGAAATGCTAGCAATGCGCATGACTTGTCACTGACCAAGCGATTCAAAGAGTTGGGACCACTGAATTTAAGGGAAAGCCGGATCCGATCATGGCAGAAATGTGGGTCAAGCAAATTACCAAGATATTCGATGTCTTGGGATGCACAGAGGAATGAAGAAGTTCCATTCACCACCTTTATGTTCGCGGTGAGGCGGACTCATTGGTGGGAGTCTATGAAGCGCACTCGACCAACCGCACCAACATGTCACGGGAAACATTTGAGAAACTATTCAATGACAAGTACTTTCCGAAAGTATTCATCTATATGAAGGAGGTGGAGTTTATCGACCGAACAAAACAAACATGACGTTGTCCCCAAAGTACGAGATGAAGTTTGCAGAGTTATCCAGGTTTGCACCTCATTTGGTCGAAATGAGGAACGAATGACAAGGATGTTTCTGAGAGGTCTAATGCTTAGAGATTCGACAATATCTTATATCTCATAAATTTTCTTTATATTCAGATGTTGTAAATGAGGCTCAATTATTAGAGCGAGATAATGAGTATGTGCAACCGAGGGACTACAACTAGGGGTCATACTAAAGGACAATGATCATCGAGCGATGATAACCAACGAGGAGGAAAAATACGAACAAAGGAGGTAACCACTCGGGTGGTCATCGTGGCCATGATAATAGGAGAGGTGAGTCAGTGGAAATTTCGGTAAAGAGGAGATTTAACAAACGACGGAAGACATCAAAGAAGAAGACCAAAGACCAACAACAAATTCTAGGAAGGAGAACGGCCTTGATTAGATGTTACAAATGCGGGAAAGAGGATGTATCACCCAAAACCGTCACAACAATCCAAGGTATGTTATAACTGTGGAAAGGAAGACCACATAGCTCGGGATTGTTCTGTAGCAAAACCTAGTTCAACGGGGATGGTGACTCCAAGGGCTGTCCCGGAAGAGTCGAAATCAGCGGTTCCTGGAAGAGCGTTTGTCGTGACTGGCCAAAACGCGAGAAACTCGAATGAGGTGATTACGGGTAAGATAATCTTGAACTCTTGCGAAGTTTATACCTTACTAGATACTGGTTCTACCCATTCTTTTATCTCTCCTGCTTGTGCTCAACGTTTAAACTTGACTCTGGAGAAATTAGACTTTGATTTATCAGTGGAGACTCCGTTGGGTGAAACTTTCGTTACATCCACAGTTTATAAATCTTGCATGATCCAAGTTGGCACTATCACATTACCTGTTGATCTTATCTCTTTAATGATACTTGCTTTTGATGTGATTTTAGGAATTGATTGGTTAACCACTCATCATGCCAAAATTGATTGTTTTCGTAAGGTTGTTAGTTTTCATATTCCTAACCAACCTGTCATACAAATTCAAACAACTAAACCACTAAAATCAGTCACTATCATATCAAACCATAAAGCTATTCGTTTATTGAAAAATGGATGTCAAGCTTTCTTAGCCCATGTTATGGATTTGAACAAAGACAAGTCAGATTTGAATAATATTTATGTTGTTAGAGAATTTCCTGATGTATTTCTCAAGAACTTCCGCCTACACCCCGTAACGTGATGTTAAATTCTTTATTGACCTTGAGCCGGGTACAAAACCCATTTCTAAAACCCCATATCGAATGGCTCCTATTGAACTTCAGGAGTTAAAAGTCCAACTACAGGAATTGTTAGACATAGGTTTCATTCGTCCTAGTACATCTCCTCGGGGTGCTCCTGTTTTATTCGTAAAGAAGAAAGATGGGAGTATGCGACTTTATATTGACTACCGAGAATTAAACCATGTCACCATCAAGAATAAGTATCCGCTACCTTGCATTGTTGACCTGTTTGACCAGTTGCAAGGAGCACAATTCTTTTCAAAGATCGATCTTCGTTCTGGATATCATCAGCTGAAGATTAAAACTGAGGATATTCCAAAGACTGCCTTCTGAACTCGGTACAGGCATTATGAATTCTTAGTCATGTCTTTTGGATTAACTAATGCTTCTGCTACTTTCATCGATATGATGAACCGTGTATTCAAAGAATATTTGGATCAGTTTGTTGTTGTCTTTATTGATGACATCCTCATCTATTCCAAAAGCCGTGAAGATCATGAGCACCATTTGAAGCTGATACTTGAAAGGCTTCATGAAAACAAGCTTTATGCCAAGCTGAAGAAATGAGAGTTCTGGCTTGATGAAGTAGCATTCCTTGGGCACGTGGTGTCAAAACATGGAGTATCTGTTGACCTGACAAAGATTGAAGCAGTACAAAGTTGGGAGCAACCAAAGTCGGTGACCGAAGTGCGTAACTTTCTGGGCTTAGCTGGTTATTATCGGAGATTCATGGAAGGATTTTCTTGAATCGCTACTCCGTTAACTCAACTGACTCGAAAAGATACAAAATTAAATGCGGGAGCGAGGAATGCGGGAAGAGTTTCCAAGAGCTCAAGAGGAGACTCATTTTAAGACTGCTCGCAATACCATCCGGTGCGGATGGATTTGTTATATCTGACGATGCTTGAGCAAAGGGTTAGGATGCATTCTCATGCAACATGGGAAAGTCATAGCCTATGCCTCACGACAACTCAAAGAATATGAGAGGAATTATCCTACTCATGATCTAGAGTTGGCAGCAGTCATATTCGCGTTGAAAATTTGGAGACACTACTTGTATGGGGAGAAAGTGGAGATTTATACGGACCATAAAAGCCTCAAATATTTCTTCACCCAAAAAGAACTCAATATGCGGCAACGACGTTGGCTTAAACTATTGAAAGATTATGATCACACTATTCAATATCATCCCGAAAAGCTTAACGTAAGAGTCGACGATTGAGTAGAAGATCATATGCAAGTACGAGTGCAATATTGTCAATGTAAAGGCCCATTCTGTATGACTTGCAAAGGATGGAGGTAGAATTAAAGACTCTAGGGACCCACATGATGATGGCGAATATATGAGTAGAACCGACTTTAATCGATAAAGTTAAAGCTGCTCAAGCTACGGACATAGAGCTGATGCGTATGAATAAGAAAGTGCAAGAAGGTGCTATTTCAGAAGCAAGAATCGATAAAGAAGGAATACTTAGATTCAACTCCAGACTTTGTGTTCCTAATGATTCTGACTTGAAGCATAGAATCATGATGGAGGCACACAACACACCGTTTGCAATCCATCGTGGGAGTACCAAAATTTATCATGATATTCGACATACATTTTGGTGGAACAATATGAAGAGAGAGATCGCGGAGTTTATCTCGAGGTGTTTAACTTGTCAATGTGTAAAGGCGGAGCATCAAGTGCCAAAGGGTCCATTATAACCACTTGAGATTCCAAAATGGAAGTGGGAACACATTACTATGGATTTCGTTATAAGTCTTCCCAAAGTTTCTCAAGGCATAGATGCGATTTGGGTTATTGTTGATAGATTAACCAAGTCTGCAAATTTCTTACCGATACGTGAGACTTATTCCCTTGAACGTCTTGCTCGTATGTACGTGAATGAGATTGTGCGATTTCATGGCATGCCAGTATCCATAGTTTCGGATCGTGACCCAAGATTCACTTCACGATTTTGGGTTAGCTTGCAGAAAGCTATGGGCACGGATTTACGATTTAGTTCGGCATAACATCCTCAAACAGACGGACAATCAGAGAGGACTATTCAAACCCTTGAAGATCTATTAAGACTTTGTGTCCTAGATTTTAAAGGAAGTTGGGATAAGTACTTGCCAATCGGTGGAATTCTCCTACAACAACAAAGTTATCAAGCAAGTATAGGCATGGCTCCATTTGAGGCGTTGTATGGACGAAAGTGTCGTTCTCCAGTATGCTGGGACGAGGTGGGAGAAGCAACGTTGTTGGGACCAGAATTAGTACGCATGACTTCATAAAAGATCTAAATGATTCGATAATGTATTCAAACCTCACAAGATCGACAAAAGAGTTATGCTGATCTTCATAGAAAGGACGTGGAGTTTAATATTGGAGATCATGTATTGTTACGTGTTGCTCCATAGAAGGGAGTTACAAGATTTGGAAAGAGAGGAAAGCTCAATCACGATTTGTTGGTCCATTTGAGATTCTTGACTGAATAGGAAATGTGGCCTATAGACTCGCATTACCTCCAAGTATGTCTCGTGTTCATAATGTTTTTCACATATCCATGCTTCGTAAATATGTGAAAGACCCGAACCATATTATTGTGTTAGAACCAGACTAGATAGCCAAAGATTTAACATACGAAGAAGTACCTATTAAGATCTTGGATAGGAAAGAGCATGTCCTACGCACCAAGGTTATACCACAAGTTAAGGTTTTGTGGAGAAACCATGCTATTGAAGAAATAACCTGGGAGTTGGAATCAGAAATGAAAGCGAGGTATCCTCACCTTTTGAAACACAGTGTACGTATGTCAATTTCGACGACGAAATTTTCATAAGGAGGGAGGTTGTAAGACCCCAACTTATTATAAATAAAATTGAATTTCCTCTAATTATTATTGTGAATAATAAGGTATTAATTTGATATAATTCTCTGGTTATGGGTGAAATGTGCAAATTTTGAAAATTATGTAAGTGGTTATAAAATAATCATTGTTTTCTGGGAATATTCATTTGGTCGTGGAATATTCTTGTTGTCGAGGAATATTAAATTTGACGGCGCAAAATCATTTATGGGCCCCATAATGTAATAATTGTCGGATGAAGAAAATGACAAGTTTGAGTTTTTATAAATAACGACAGTAGTTGTTACAATTAACACTATTGGAATACCCGGTGGTTAAAATACGAATGTCTGGCGTGGATGCATAGTATTGATGAATTATTGATGCTTACGTAAGAAGGCACTACTCAATAAATTGTTACGATGAGTTCTTCGTTCAATATTTTATTTTATTGATTCAATAATTCTTTGCGTTGATATTTTATATTATTGTTGTTTCAATAATTATCACTACACAAGATTTCCCATTATCGGATCAATAATTCATATTATTTGAATAATATTATTAGATAGCATTATTGGCAATGTCTAGAAAGTTTTGTCAAGGAGAGGTTTGGTCACTAAATTGCGCTTGAAGAAGGAAAAATTCTTATCTGAAAGCCCTTCTTTCCCAGGAACGACTGTGGTTGTCATAAATGTGATTCTCGTAATATTATTTGTGAATAATTAATTATTGATTCATATGATAAGGAAATATTTATTTTATGTGGATATAAATGTTGGATATATTTATTGTGGTTAAAAATGAAAGAGTTAATGTTGAGGTGTTTTATCAAGTATTTTTTGTCGGAATGAAGGTATTAAAAAATTAAACCAAGTGTTTTGAGAGATATATGCGTGAGTTATAATTTTTAATCCGACCATTGGATCGTTGTAATTTTTGGATATGTTATACATATATAAGTTGAGTATATGTCCACAAATTTTGAACCGTTAAAAATGAACGTATGATTTATTATGAATTTTAAGAGGTGACTGATTCAGAAATTGTTAAAGTATCCGAATTTAGCATTTTGGTGGAAAATTCAAGAATTGAGTGGGCCCCACTTGTGGTTGGTGAAGAAATGTGCTGAATTTTATTTCAAATATGGTGGGTGGGAATAGTAGTAGGTAAAGCAATCAGGTTGCAGGTCAAGTCTGCTAACATTTTCCTATAAATAGAGGGCTAAGTTAGAATTGAAAATCACACCGAAACATAAGCTTTTCTCTTTCTCTCTAGATTATCGAGTGTATTTTGTTAGTATTTAGATACTTTATGAGTTTCTATTCATCGGTGCAAGTTTCCTTGATTTTATACCGATATTAGATCGTAAGTAATGCGATATTTTGAGGTAAGGGGTGTTATATTCTTCTTAAAATGATATTTTCTTCAATATCATTATACCGAAATGTTGGTATGAACTTTTTATCAAATTTGGAACTTTTTGTGTCGGGATTACTATTCACGTATACGACTATTTATTCACGATTCACGACATTTATTATTTTGAAAATTGAAATTTTCTTCTTTTTGTCGAAGATGTCTATTATGGTTACTATCTTTGATTGTATCCATGTTTTGATCTTTATTCTTGAATTTTGATTCAAAATTAGTTATTATGGAGTATTATTGATCTTGGATAAACTGTTATACGAATCCTTACTATTTGTCCTTCTGTCTCACTGGATTCATTTTCTTTAAAATATTTTCATCATCCTCGGTCCTAAATGATGATATTACTGAATATCTTTGGCCTGTAGTGCAAAAGATGAATGATTAATCATGAAATATCTTTGACCGGTAGTGCGAAGATGACCAGGTGTTGAGATGAACATGACCAACTAGTGATACAAATGAATATCTTTGGCCAGTAGTGCAAAGATGAATATTGATTAAAGATGTATATTAATTGTTGTTACAGGGATAAAATTGATGATGGACTTTTAAATCTTAGAAGATAGTAGAACTCATTCTCTACTTGACTCTTCTAATGGATTGTTGTTTCCGCTGCAGTTGTTGATCTAAAACTTGTTGTCTATTATATTTTATCTGATTTTTCCCTGTTGAAGACTAACGATAATTTGTAGTATATTATCATAGTCATAATATTCTTTACTAGGCTAGTTGAGCTCACCCTTTTCCTTTTTGTTCTATTTTTCTCAGGAGGTGAGAACATTGCAGGAACTAGTCGGGGTACGGAGTGATGGTTCTAGAAAGATGTTTTAGCAGTCCTCACTATTTCTGTAAAATAGTGTTTGAATAACTGTAATGAGGACTTATTTGAGTGTGGATATTGTCTAGAAGACAATATTTGTATTTAAACTCACAGTATGTATTGTCGTATTTTGCACGACAATTGTATTATTGAAGTTATAGTTTGTTTTCTGTACCATGTATTTGGCGACTCAGAATGGGTGTTGTATACCTATTTTGGGGGCGTCACACTCTACATGGAGTCGCGCTGTAGCGTGACCTCCAGTGTTTTTAAGACTACGTGGCGCCGCAGCGCCACTTGATAGTTCAATGCTTGCGCCGCAGCGCGAGCTCCAGTGTCCAGACATTAAGAGTGCTTTTAATGACCTAATGAGACACACTGAATACTTAGCAGCCACCTGCGATAGATATTCAGACAGTTAGCTTAGATTAGATTTTATTCCAGTATTTATTTCTTAGAAGAGAAAGTAGCTGCTAAAAGGAGAAACATTTATTACATCCGACAAATCTTAGGAGCTAGACAGTGAAGAGAAGATTTGGAGGAAGAACACTTCAAAAACAGGGGTTTTCTTATTCCAAATCTCCCATTTATTTGTGTATTACTGAGAATATGGAATGTATTGAAAATGTGTTTTAGTACCATGTTATTGAACTAATTCCATTTTTAGGATTGCAATGTAACCTTTTGTTTAGCTTAATTAAATGTCTCTCCTATTTTATATAATGAATCATTTTGGAATGGGTTATTGTATTTCTTGCTTATGGACTGATTTCTTGATAGAGTTATTGGTATTGATATTAATGGATATTAAAAAATGAATGTTATTATCTAACCTTTAAATACAACGACACATGATATGACCATGCCTATGGAATGTGTGCATAAACTGCTAATAGGATAGACATATCTCTATTTGCCTTATGTAGCCTTGCGACTTAGATTAGCGACCTTAGCCTAGTTATTTTCACCAATAGACATATTGTGATTTATCTCGCTAGGGATGTGTGTTGATCGATTTCACAATCAAAATATACGTGCAAGTATACACGGTCAACAAGTAATAAAGTGATAAGAAAAGTATCGTTCCCACGAGGAATTATTTAATAAAAATTACCAAGTACTAACTCTTAACCAAATCAATTTTATTTAAACAACCATAAATTGTGATTTTTCTAATTAAGAAAACTAAATTAATCAATTAAAACTAGATTACTCTAAAATTAATTCAAATAAATAAAGATTAAGACTTCAATATCCCCAATTATGAATTATAAATCAATTATCCAATTATCTCAATTATTATGCCTACTGAATTGTTAACAGGAATTCTCAAATGCCAAAAGTCCTTTTCCAAGTGATCAATTGCCTTCTATTTAATCCAGATTAATCTTGCTACATTCCTATGCAAAACAATTGAATTAAACTCTTTCCAATCCCAATTCCTTATGTGTTACATGCGGTGAACAGATATTTCCATTCAATTCACAAACCTAATTATTCACCATGCAAATAACTAAGTCACATGTTATCATGCCCAGTTCTAACCCTAGAATTCCTCTTCCAATTCCTTATAGAGTAACAAGGTAATTACTGATCAAATAATTAAGCAATAAGCACAAGACAAGATAAACAATTCACTTTGACACAAATAATTGGAATAAATCGAATAACTAATTTATAGACATAAAAGGTTCAATTGAAATCTTAGTAAAAGAGTTAGTTCATAATTAATGAATTAAAACCAAGAATCCACAACTGAATAGACATTAAAAGATAAAAGTATGATAAGAGAATAGAATAGAATCATTGTCAAGAAATCGATGATCCCTCTTGCTCGCTTCGCTGCTTCTTGCTCTTGCGCTTCTCTTGGTGTTCTTCAATTTGCTTCAATCTCCAATGGCTAATTAAGAATTAGGGTTTATATTCTAATTTAATGGAGTGTTATATCTAGTCTAACCTATGTAATCTCCCTTTATTTTATGCCTTACATCAAATATTTATAGATTACAAGTCCAATTTTGAGCTTAGGAACAAACCTAATCCAATTTGGAGTCAAAAAGGTGTCAAAATTCGCCCAAAACACGTCCAAGCCGCAACCAACCTCTTCCCCAGTGCCCCAGCGCCGGGCTTGACGCTTATACACTGCTATCTAGTGCCCCGGCGCTGGGCATATGCCTATTTTGGGCACCCCGGCGCTGGCCCCAAGTTCTGACATTTTCTGCTCCGACATCCTTTGGGAAAACGACCATAATGTTTGATCCGGGAGGTGTTACGGGGCCTGCCACCTATCAAATTGAAGATATCGATGAGATCTACAACTTTAATTCTTTGAGGATTGTGAAATTCTTGGCGGATAAAGGCTGAAATTGAGCTGGAAGTAACAGCTATGCAAATGACCACCCAAAATCATGACGTTCGACGTCCGTTGGTACAACGATCATAACTCTTGCATCCGAACTCCGATTATACTAGTTTCAAACAAAAAAAGATTCAATTCATAACAAGAAATCACATCAAAGCTCTAATAGTCAGTATTATACTTTTCTACCCAATTCCAATCTCATCATTGGCCAAAATAAACTTAACTATAACAAACCGCTGGACTTATGCAAAATGAACATAGTAACTAACTATTATTTTTGGATTTTTTTTTATATAATGAACCTAAACTATATTAACAACATATGCAAAATAACATAACATAAACATGAAACTAAACATGCAATAACGAACTAATCTAAACTCCCCCAAACTTAACAATTACAATGTCCTCATTATAAGAATATAGCGATAAATAGAAGAGAACTTCCCTGTAATCTGCTAAGCGTGAGGTCTTTGAGTGGCGATGGTAGCGACGATCATTTTCCTATCCATTGAACCTCCAATACACGCAATGAAGAGAGATAACATGTATTAGATTATAAGAGAACTTACTAAGCAAATTAATTCTATATACTAAATAAACTAGTAAAGCATATAAATATACAAATTCACGGGTTGCTCCCGATCGGTATTGATTTATAGTCTTTCGGCTGACTTTAATCGGTCAATGCTATCCAATTCCACTTCGAAAGTTTAGGAACCCTCCATCCATCGGAAATAATATAGCTTTAGGTAGGTTCCCATTTACAATAGCCATTGTATTAAAGTCACCTAACATGCTTTGTTTAGATAAGATCACATTAACGAACGTCCAACATCTATGTGTTTTTTTCATTGTGTCTGTGAATAGATTCTGGCATTGAGGCTTGTCGGACACAACAATCTCTTCTTCTATCTTCTCCAACTCATTGAACCATGACTTGAAGTTGTACTTTCGCTTTTTACGTCATAAGGAGTATTTAGATGACATGACTACCTAGCGGACATGGTTTTGCAAATCTAACCGGATTCTTGAACTTTGGCGGAGAAGGAACTTGGGGCACTAATAACATCGGCTCCTCCTCGTTGGTAATCATAGTTAGTTCTTCACCGACCTTATTTTCATTATCCCTACTTGTCTCCTCTTTTTCAACATCTCGTGTCTCATCCAGTTGTAGATTTGGCTCGGGCACTTCATCAATTTCATCATCCATGTCATAAAGCCAAGTGTTTGGAGGAAGGTTGTTTATGACTTTGGTCATTTGCTCTATCTGATCTGCAAGATTTAGAATTGACCCCATTTGATTAATCCCTCTCTCTTCGAACTTGGACCACAATTCCTCCAACCTTGAATTTTCTTCTTTTAATAGAGGTTGATATGAGAATTTCGGCGTGTATGTTGGATTTGGAGTAGAGTATTGGTCTTGATAGTTGTAGCTCCATGAAAAATCCGAGTGATACCCCCAAACTTGTTCATAATTATCATATGCATACTGATTGAGGTAGTTGCCACCATACTGTACCGACCCAAGATTGATGGTGCATTGATTACTCGGGAGATTGTCAGCACAATAGTTACACATAACTGCCATCCTTCGACTCTGTTGGGATGCGATAATGTCCAACTTCCTCAAAAGTTCTTTAATTTTGTCTTTGACATTGCGGAAAGTGTCGCGAGTCTATCAATCTCCATCCCCTTGGTTGAGTCACGTTCGTGTATGGCCATTGATACTCAAAGTCATCCATGGTACCTAAAATGAGAGAAATATAAGAAGAGAATTAAAAATAAAAATAAAAATATTTAAATTAAGACTAATTTGATTGAAATTAATATTGGTAAAAAAATATTAAACTAATTCCCCGGCAGCGGCTCCAAAAACTTGTTGATCGATTTCACAATCAAAATATACGTGCAAGTATACACGGTCAACAAGTAATAAAGTGATAAGAAAAGTATTGTTCCCACGAGAAATTATTTAATAAAAATTACCAAGTACTAACTCTTAACCAAAACAATTTTATTTAAACAACCATAAATTGCGATTTTTCTAATTAAGAAAACTAAATTAATCAATTAAAACTAGATTACTCTAAAATTAATTCAAATAAATAAAGATTAAGACTTCAATATCCCCAATTATGAATTATAAATCAATTATCCAATTATCCCAATTATTATGCCTACTGAATTGTTAACAGGAATTCTCAAATGCCAAAAGTCCTTTTTCCAAGTGATCAATTGCCTTCTATTTAATCCAGATTAATCTTGCTACATTCCTATGCAAAACAAATGAATTAAACTCTTTCCAATCCCAATTCCTTATGTGTTACATGCTGCGAACAGATATTTCCATTCAATTCACAAACCTAATTATTCACCATGCAAATAACTAAGTCACATATTATCATGCCCAGTTCTAACCCTAGAATTCCTCTTCCAATTTCTTATAGAGTAACAAGGTAATTACTGATCAAATAATTAAGCAATAAGCACAAGACAAGATAAACAATTCACTTTGATACAAATAATTGGAATAAATCGAATAACTTATTTATAGACATAAAAGGTTCAATTGAAATCATAGTAAAAGAGTTAGTTCATAATTAACGAATTAAAACCAAGAATCCACAACTAAATAGACATTAAAAGATAAAATTATGATAAGAGAAGAGAAAAGAATCTGTTGTCAGCAAATCTGATGCTCCCCTCTTGCTCTTGCTCTTGCTCTTGCTTTTGCTCTTCAGTGTTCTTCAATTTGATTCAATCTCCAATGGCTAATTAAGAATTAGGGTTTATATTCTAATTTAATGGAGTGTTATATCTAGTCTAACCTATGTAATCTCCCTTTATTTTATGCCTTACATCAAGTATTTATAAATTACAAGTCCAATTTTGAGCTTAGGAACAAACCCAATCCAATTTGGAGTCAAAAAGGTGTCAAAATTCGCCCAAAATGCGTCCAAGCCACAACCAACCTCTTCCCCAGCACCCCAGCGCTGGGCTTGTCGCTCAGACACTGCTCCCCATCGCCCCGGCGCTGGGCATAGGCCTATTTTGGGCGCCCCGGCGCTGGCCCCAAGTTCTAACATTTTCTGCTCCGACGTCCTTTGGGAAAATGGCCATAACTTTTGATCCTGGAGACGTTACGGGGCCTGTCACCTATCAAATCGAAGATATCGACGAGATCTACAACTTTCATGCTTTGAGGATTGAGAAATTCTGGGCGGATGAAGGCTGAAATTGAGCTGGAAGTAACTGTTATGCAAATGACCACCCAAAACCATGACGTTCGACGTCCGTTGGTACAACGATCATAACTCTTGCATCCGAACTCTTATTGAAATGATTCAAAATGTTCCAGAAAGCTAAGACGATGCTCTTCAATGTAAGCTAAGTTCCAAATGAAGAACATGAAGTAAACATGAAAGCCCAAATGATGTCCGGTTTGCTTTTCTTTGCATTTTCTTTGCTTTTCTTACCAATAGTCGCTCACACCGCTCCCAAACGTATAACCTACAAAATGAACACAAAATGCATGAAAAGTAACTAAGACACATAAATATAAGCAACTAATTCAAGTAAAAGATATTGGATAAGTGTATATAAAATCCAGTTATCAATGTGCATTTGACCTTCGTCAGAAGCTTATGCGTATTTACTGTTCTCGGTTGACCATTCCTTGATTCGTTTGTAATGTGGAGAGTTAGGAGATTAGGCAACGCATTAGGGGAAAAATAATCCTATCTTGACTTCCTAGTACAACTACTTCTCTTATTGTTACAATTTTAATCACATAGTTTAACCAATCATCTTATTTCACTTGTTTAGATAAGGTAGTAAAGATTTTACCTTAGTATTTGATTATCTTTTAAGACTTTGTCCTCGTGGGTTCGATACTCAACTTATCATATATTACTTGTGGACCACGTATGCTTGGGTGCAATTTAGCAATAGCAAAATTGACCAACAATACTACGCTCCAAATCTATCATACACACCGGAATGTTCATTGCCACCTCCATTGCCACAAAATGAAAAAACAAATCCGATAGATGTAATATTGAAGGGCATAGCAGACCTAGAGGAGATGAGGATTAGCCAAGAGCTGTCAAACCAAAATTTTAATAATCAGATGGAACAACTCGTCACTACCTAAACCAATGGTCCTCAATGCATGACTTTCGAGACTGAAACAGAAAATTCAAGGTTGGGGTTATTATTGTCCAAGTTCATAGTAAATGAGGACAAGATGAGTAATCAAGCGAGGTCAATTCAAAATCTTACGGATCAGATAGAGTAAATGACCAAAGCCGTAAGCAACCTTTTTCCAAACACTTGGCTTTATGACATGGATAACGAAATTGACAGAGAATCCAAACCAAATCTGCGACTGGATGAGCCACAAGATATCGAAAGTGTGGAGACAATTGGAGATAATGAAATAGAGGTTGTCAAAGATCTTAATGGGTCTCCACCAAAGATCAAAGAGTCAGTCAGATTTGCAAAATCATGCCCACTTGATAGTCATGTCGTCGGCGAAGTTCTTAAATGACATAAGAGAGAGTACAATTTTGAATCCATGGTGGGACGAGAAAGAGAAGATAGACGAAGAACCCATGGTGTGTCACAAGATTTCATGCCCCAAAGTGATCACATACACAATGGAAAAAACACCTAGTTGTGGGATGTTCTTGATTGAGATCATACCAAATCAGAGCATGCTAGGTGACTTTGATGCATTGGCCATCGCCTACAGGAACCTCTAAAAGGATAATTTGTTTCCAATGGATGGAGGGTTCCTCAATTATCAAAGAGGAGTCGGATAGCGTTGACCAGACAACGTCTGGCTGAAAGACTACAAATTAAGCGCTTATTGGGAGGCAACCCAAGTTTAATTTTTAGTTTTTTTTTGGTTTCATAGTATTTAATAAATTTTTATGTCTTAGGATCTAACAAGCTTGCTTCTTTTGTGTTCACATGTTAGTTAAGTCCAACTCAAGTATGGTGCCCGATTTATTCCATTGTGACTAACCTATTCTTAAGACTTCGCAGACAAGGAGATAAATTGCTATATATCAGGGAAGTCCTCTCTTTTAATTTTTTCCTATCTTAGCCATTGAGGACAATGTATGTTTTAAGTTTGCGGGTATTTATCATGTTTAGTACTTACTTGGACAATGTTTTGATGGAATTTGATTTTGTCCAATGGGTGGTTGATATTGTTAACTCTTGGAGAATTGATGAGCATGCTTAGTCTATATTTTAACTCATTAGTTGGTTTTCACAATACTTTCAAATTTTTTGAAAATTTTTACACATCCATTTGTTTAGCTAGTTGCGATTGAAATTTTTTTGGCTAAATGCTTATGAAAGATACCATTGCAACTTGAGAAATCTTATTTGAGCATCATTCGAAGTGAAAATTAGGTACTCACATAAGTTTAGGGAAAATCTTGGGGTATTTTTGAAAAATAATTATTGGAACCTTCCCGAGTTGAATAATTGAAGCATGTGGTGGGTTGGGATGGAGCGTAAAATGCACTCCCCATAAACACAAGCACGAGATAGAGCGTAAAACGCACTTATTCAATGAATAGTGGAAAATGAGATGGAGCGTAAAACGCACTCGTTTAATGAAAAGTGGAAAGTGAGATGGAGCGTAAAACGCACTCACTAAACAGAGAAAAGAAAATATGTATGTTTGAAATATTTGGAAAGGGTTCATATGTGCTTAAATATTTGAATATCCGGTTGATCCTCAAAGAAAAAAAAGAAGAATTTTTTTTGTGCTTTGTCTATTTTAGCGGTGATTGATGTGATAAGAAGTTTTGAGAGTTGTTTTTGAAAATCTTTTATGAGTGATGGTTGATCTTAGCTAAATCATGACTAGTTTGAACATATGGATGCACACACACACTTAAAGGAACATGAGTAGATGTGAAATTAATGAAAGTTGTTTAAATTGTAGACATGACATTGTTTTGAAGTTTTCTTTGAGTTATTATTTGAGGTAACCTTTGAGGCCATTGTTCAAATTCATATCGATTCATTGTTTAAGTGGATCATTACTAAAGAATGAATCTGTCTAATTTGTGTTTTTGCTTGAGGACAAGCAAATGTTTAAGTTTGGGGGGTATTTGATAAGTAGGTTTTATACCTACTTATCTGTTATCTATTACTTCAATTAGTTGCTTAAACCTATGTTTTATAGTTACTTTGCATGCATTGTGTGTTTATTTCATACATTTTATGTTATTTTGTAGGCTATGACACGACATTGGCATGAAGAAACAAGGAAAAACGTAATTTGGACATCTTTTGGACTAAAATATGAAAGCAAATGCAACAAAGGAAGATTTCAGGGATTTTAACACAAAGTTGGATGCATGTGCTTGGCTTGGAACTTGGATTTTATTGTAGATCTACTTCTTAGCTTTTCAAAACATCTTGAATCATCCCAATCGGAGCTCGGATACAAGAGTTATGGCCTTTTTATCAACAAAGATCAAAGCTCAAAGTTGTCCTGCTTGCAATTTACATATCATCAACTTCAAGCCCGATTTCAATCTTGATCCAATTAAAATCTGTCAATTCTCAAAGAATCAAAGTTGTAGATGTCGTCAATATCTTCGATTTGATAGGTGGCAGGCCCCATAACTTTTAGCGGATCAAAAGTTATGCATATTTTACCAAAGGACGTCGCAGCAACAAACAAAGCGGCGCGGGGCACGCCATAAATGAACTACAAACGGCGTGGGGCACGCCGAAGCCGATGATTCTCTCTCTACTACAAGATGGCATGGCGTGCCCAAAATTGCCTAAGAACAATCTTTGGGCGGCCGATTGTGGGGAGAGTTAATTTGGGTGTTATGTTGTCCAATTTGAGTTAGAATAGGATTGTAAGTTGCCTAACTTGCTAGGGTGTCCATTAGAACTATAAATACTTGATTTTAACTTGGATAGGGAGGCTAGTTTTGAAGGATTCTATTAAATTAGATTAGAGTAGATTAGGAGCAAAACCCTAGTTCTTATTATAGTTGGAGATTAAAGCAACTTGGAGACCATTGAAGATCAAGAGCCGGAGCTTGAGGAAGATGGAGATTTGCTGACAACAGATTTATTCTTCACTCTACTTTTATTTTTGCCTTTGAATATTTATTCAATTGTGGATTCTTAGTTTTAATTCATTAATCATGAACTAATTCTTTGTTTGAGATTACAATGGATCTTATTATGTAGTTTATTTTAATATGCTTCGCTATCAATTATTATGTTCTATTGTGAGGATTGTCTAATGTGATTTGGACTTAATTGTTTAATTGATTGGCCATCAATTACCGTGATAATCTATATTAAATCGGAAGAGGAGTATAGATTTAGATCTGATCATGATAGCATATGTTTGTGATTTTTGCATAGATGGAATTCATGATTCGTGTTTAGGATAGAGATATGCCTTTACGCCATATGTAATCTTATAGAGAACTTGTGCTTTAAATCTATTTTAATTGTAATTCAAATAGAGATATAGTGGATTAGTTAATTATGGTGTCTTACTTAATTCTATCATCTGTGGATTTAAGTGAGTATGTGTATTATGCATCGAGAGGTTGTGACGCCCCCAAAACAGGTATACATCACCCATCTTGAGTCGCCAGATACATGGTACATAAATTCAAATACAACTCAATTATACAACAATCATGTAAAATACGACAAAACATAGATGAGAGTTTAAATAAGAATATTGTCATCTAGACAATATCCAGACTCAATGGTGTCCTCATTACAATTATTATCACATTATTCCATAGAATAGTGAGGACTACTAAAGCCATTTATCCTGGACCATCACTCCATTCCCCGACTCGACCCAGCTATATTCTCATTTCCTGAAGAGAATAATGAAAGAAAGGGTGAGTTCAACTAGCCCAGTAAGAAATATTATGACTAAAATAATGCAAAATAAATTATCCTTAGCCTTCAACAGTATAACAACTGATAGAATATAATAGACAATAATTTTTAGATCAACAACTGCAGCGGAAATAAGCAATCCATTAGAAGAGTCAAGTAGAGCATAAAATCTACTATCTTCTACGATTTAAAAAGTTTTTCATCAACTTTATCGCTGAGACTCAGCTTAATAAATAAACCACATCATCCCTGCACTAAGGCCAAGGATATTCATTAGTATCACGACCACAAATTATCCATGCACTACGGGCCAAGGATATTCGTGTATTCATCAATGATCATGATTATACCGAATAATCCCTGGTCATAATCATACCAACAACTGTCCATCAATGAACTACAGGCCAATAAGGACTTTTACCACATCATTCGTTACATTACGGTCATAATTATACCGAATAATCCATGGTCATAATCATACCAAGTCCATCTATGCACATAAGTCAAAGATGACTTTCATCACAATATAAAACATGAGGATGATGACAATGACATAATAATTCAATAAAACAAGTTCAAGGATAAATTTTAAAGATTTATAATTTAATTTATCCAAAAATCAATAACGTCCAAATTGTCAACATGATACTTCTTTGTGGGGTAAATTTTAATAATAATATTCATGTACCAAAAATAATTTGGACATAAAAGAAATATATTTTTTGGGTGAATAGTACCCCGTGAATAGTACTTTGGGAATAGTACCCCGTGAATAGTACCCGGAAACACCTAAAAGTGCCCCGAATAAGCGAGAGTGAATAATACTAGAGTGAATAGTGCTTAGGATGAATAGTAACTCGTAAAAGAAAAAATACCAAAGAAAATGATATTTCATGGCGAAAGTACAATGTAAATGATATCTCATACAATTATAATAGAATATCTAAAGCTCAAATGGATTTTCACCGCCATGCAGTAATCCACGATATCTGAGATCATTTCCACAATTTAATAAAGAATGAATATGAAGGATCATTCACCGTGCATGCGGTAATCCACATCGATAGGTTATTCCAGCGAGAATAATAAAGAATGGAACCGGGTTATGCGTAATTACGCACGCATGAGGATATTCCAACAGAATAATAAAGAATGTAAGAACCAAGTCACGCGTAATCCAATGCAGACGGGATATTCCAAAGAATAATAAAGAATGGAATAACAACAGAATTCACTGGCATACGATAGGCCAGACATATCAAAGTTATTCAACGAGAATAATAAGGAATGGAATAATGAAGAATTTCACCATGTATGCGGTACTTATGCGCCAAACCGAGTTATTCCAACATAAAAATAAAGAATGGAATAACAACCCTTACGAGTATTGCAAGAAAATAACTCTCTTCATGAATACGAAAGAAAAATACCCCTTACCTCAAAAGAAGACTGCATATTGGAATAGTCAGGTAGCAGACTTCTCTTCTTCTTTCTCTTTATAATTTCTCTCTATAATAATTTCTCTATAGCTTTAGTGAATTGGTGAGAAATAACGGAAGAATGAGCTTCTATTTATAGGAAAATATAGTTTCGATAATTACACGTTTTGGGGCTCGAAATATTATAATATAATACCTTCCTTTTTTTCTTCATTTTTAATTTAGTCCTGCAAGTATTATCAAACTTGCACCACCTCCCCTAATAGTAAAAAATGTGAATCAATAGTAAATCATGTGACTCAATAGTTCTAAACATGTGAACAAAATAATTACAGTATAGTACCTTCATCCATACCTCAATTTTTAACTTAGTCATGCAAGTATTATCAATCTTGCACCAACTCCCCTAATAGTAAATGAATGTGAATAAATAGTACACAAATGTGAACAAATAGTTATAATCATGTGAGTCAATAGCAATTAATTGCTCATTTATCTGGTTAATTACCTGATTGGTCAATATAACCTCCAGACATCAATTATTATCGAAATAAATGTCGATTTTCACAAACACTAATAATTCCAACACAATGGAACTATCAATTTCATCTTTAATCAACACGAACTTATTCATCATTAATATTATAATTCACAATATTTAACAAGCAAGTGTCGTTCCGGAGAAGGGGGGCTTTCCGATAAGGATTTCTCCTTATTGGCTCGCAATTAGGTGACCAAACATCTCCTTAACAGAACTTCTAGACATTGTCAATATTGCAAATAATAATATGAATAACTTTACCGTCTCAATTATTGATTTAATAATATAACATATTATACAGATGATACTGTGACAATAATTGAATCAATAATATGAGATATATGATGCAGCAATTACTGTAGCAACAATTGAGTATAACTGAGTGACTTCTTACGTAAGCATCAATAATCAATACTGTGTTACTATGTAACCACGCGTATTACTGTACTTTTACTACCGGGTAGTTCAACAGTTTTAACGGTAACACTTTCGCCGTTATTTTTATAAAAAGATAATTTTGTCGTATTCTAACTACGACAATAATTCCGTTGTGGGGTCCACCCATGATTGCGCCATCGTACGGATATTCCCCGACAAAAAGAATATTCCCCGACCAAACGAATATTTTATAACAACTTGCATACTTTGCAAAATTTATAAATATTACCCACAACTATAACATTATATCAAATCCACACCATAATATTTAAAAAAAAATATTTCGAGAAATTTAAATCTTTATTCATAAAATTTGGGGTCTCACAATCTCACCTCCTTATGAAATTTCGCCCTCAAAATTTACGTACGTACCTGGTATGCCGAAGATATGAGGATACCTTGACTTCATTTCAGATTCTAACTCTTGAGGTATAACCTTTGAGTGTTAAATATGATCCTTTTTATCCAAGATTTTAACACGTATCTCCTCATACGTTAAATCTTCTGCTATCTCGTCTAGTTCTAATTTAATAACGTGGTTCGGGTCATCCAATATTTACGTAACATCGATACGTGAAAAAAAAATGTTATGAACACGTGACATACTTGGCGGTAAAACAAGTCTATAGGCCACAGTTCCTACTCGATCAAGGATTTCAAATGGGCCAATAAAATCGAGGGTTGAGATTTCCTCTCTTCATCGATTCTTGCTTCTAGAATAACGCCCTCTTGAACCTTCTTCTTCATCTTCATCAGCTCTAGGTGTGTAGCTTGAACGGCCTTAACTTTATCGATTAAAGTCAATTCTAATCGTATATTCGTTATCTTTATGTGGGTCCCTAGAGACTTTAACTCTATCTTCATCATTTGTAAGTTATACGAAATAGGTCTTTGTGTTAACAACATCGCACTCGTAAATGCATACAAACTTCAACTCAACGCATCAGCTACCACGTTCATTCTTCCACGATGATATTGAATGGTACGATCGTAATCTTCAACAGCTCAAGCCAACGTCTTTGGCGCATAATACGTTGGTTTTTGGTGAAGAAAATATTTGAGGGTTTAAGAAATGGGTTTTGTACTGGGGTCAATACAAAATTCGATTTCACGCTTTGGGGTAGGCTAGTAAGTCTTCAAGAATACGTCAGGAAATTTATTAACAATAGAAATGTCATTCAAAACTCTGACTGTCATCCAAGACTTGGATAGCACATGTAATGAAGGTTTCTCCTAACGGAGTTTCAACCGATAAGTCAAAGTCTAATTTCTCCGGAGTGAAATTTAAACGTTGAGCGCGAGCAAGAGAGATAAAAAATGGGTAGAACCGATATCTAATAAGTTATAGACTTCACAAGAATTTAAAATTAACTAACCTGTGCTAACTTCGTTCGGGTTACTCCTTTTTGAGAAGTCACAAAAAATTCTCTTCCTGAAACCACCGACTTTGTTTTGTCCGTATCCGCCTTTGGTGCCACCATCCTAGCTGGACTTGACTTTGGTGCACGACAAAATCGGGCTAGGTGGCCTTCTTTTCCACAATTGTAACATGCTTTAGACTACATCGTGCAGCTTGGACTGATATGTCCCACCCCTCCACATTTGAAGCATACAATTGGTTGTCGTTCTCTTTCCTTGAAAATGGGTGTTGGTGATGCTATCTTTCCATCGTTGTTGAACCTTCTCTTCTTGAAATTTCAACTCCTATTATCTTGGCCATGATTACCACCAAAGTGGTTACCATTCTTGGCATGATAATTTCCCCCACGATGGTTATCATTGTTCCGATGTTCGTTGCCACCGGTATGATTATTATCGTGTTGTTGCTCGTTACCTTTTGGTTGTGCTGACTCATTATCGCGCTCCAATAACTGAGCCCTATTCACAACATCTAAATATATAAATAAAGTTTGTGAGAAATGAGATATTGAAGTATATCAGGTTTCAAACCTCTTAGAAACATTCGCGTCATTCGCTCTTCATTATCGACCAAATGGGATGCAAACCGGGATAACTCCTCAAATCTAGCCTCGTATTGCGACACAGTCATATTATTTTGCTCCAACTTGATAAACTCCACCTCCTTCATGTGACGAATACTTTCGGGAAAGTACTTGTCGTTGAACAGCTCTTGGAACTTCTCCCAAGATATCTTGAGTGCTGTCGGCTGGGTACATTTTACAGATTCCCACCAGTAATCCGCCTCTTCACGTAACATAAAGGTGGCGAAGGGAACCTTTTGCTTTTCAGAGCATCCCAAGACATCAAATATCTTGGTGATCTGCTTTAACCACGTCTCCGCCTTAAATGGTTCTGGCTTTTCCAAAAACATCGGCGGTCCCAACTCCTTGAACTGCTTAGCAGTGACCAGCCATGGGTTGCAATTGTTTCCACCTGCATTTTGAATAGGAGTCTCTCTCACCTGATGTTGCATGAATTGCATAAAGCCTCTGATCATCCCATCGTTCATCATCTGATCGGTGTTGTTGTTTACCTTAGGATTATTGTATTCCTGTTGCACATTATCCTGGGTATTGATCGTTGGTGACTCAACGGTCTCATGTGCTTCATTGCTGATCTCAACATTTTCAGAGGTCATTCTCAAACACTGTCACAAAACAAGGGTTAATTGACATATCACATATTATCCCTATATTCTGACCGACCAATTAAATACCAAATAAACTTAGGTAGGTTGTGACGACCCCAAAATAGGTCCATTCCATCCAACCCATTCTGAGTCGCCAAATACATGGTACAGAAACAACTACAACTTTATTATCACAACAATAAAACTGTGAGTTTAAATACAAATATTATCTTCTAGACAATATTTATACTCAAATAAATCCTCATCACATTTATTGATACATTATTTTACAATAATGGTGAGGACTACTAAACAACTCTCTCTAGAACCTTCATTCCATACCCACTAGTACTCGCGCTACATTCTCGCCTCACGAGAAGAAAAATGGAACAACAAGGGAAAGGGTGAGCTCAACTAGCCCGAAGAAGAATGTTATGACTAAGATAATATACAACAAATTATCGTTAGTCTCCAACGAGGAAAAATCGATAGAATACAATAGACAACAAGTTTCGGATCAATATTATGGTGAAATAATAATTCATAGAAGAGTTACGTGAGAGAATGAAATCTACTATAATCTATGAATTTAACGGTCCATCATCAATATTTTATCCTGTAACATCAATCAATATTCATCTCAAATCAAATATTCATCTTTGCACTCTTCTGCCAAAGATATTCATCAATCGGTCATATTCATCTCAACACTGTTCATCTTTGCACTAAAGGCCAAAGATATTCATCGATCGGTCATGTTCATTTAAACACCGCTTCATCTTTGCACTACAGGCCAAAGATATTCTTCAGAAATCATTCATCTTTGCACTAACAGGCCAAAGATATTCAATAATATCATCATTTAAGACGGAGGATGATGAAAAATATTTTAAAGAAACGAATCCAGTGAAACAAAATGACAAGGATTAAGGATTCGTACTTGGTTTTATCCACGTCCAAAAATACCTCAAAAATAATCATAGTGGTGTAAAATTCAAGAATGATCAAAAACATGGATACAATCAAAGCTAGTATCCAGAATAGATATTTTAGACGAAAAGAAAAATTTTCATTTTTCGGTGAATAGTGCCGTATATCGTGAATAGTGCCGTATACGTGAATAGTAACTCTGACACCAAAAGATAGAAATTCCACAAAAAACATCTTCACGCTTCATGAATAGTACTCGTGAATAGTAACTCGTGAATAGTAACTCATGAATAGTAACTCGTGAATAGTAACTCATGAATAGTAACCCCGACATGAAAAAGTTCCAAATTTGATAAAAGTACCAACCAATATTTCAAAGATAATGATATTGAAGAATTAATATCATTTGAGAAGAAAATAACATCCCTTACCTCAAAGAATCGAAGACTTGCCGGAAGGAAAGGTCGGAAGTGATCTTTGAATGAAACTTGTCTTTGAACAAAGAACTCTCAAAGTATCTAAATACTCACAAAATCGCTCAATAATATAGAGAGAGAGAGAGAAAACTTTGTTTCTGGTGTGATTTTCAATTCTAACTTAGCCCTCTATTTATAGGAAAATGTTAGCCCGCCGAAGCAAACTTGACCTGCTACCTGATGGCTTTACCTGCTACTATTGCCACCCACCACATTTGAAATAAAATTCAGCACATTTTTCACCAACCACAAGTGGGGCCCACTCAATTCTAGAATTTTCCACCAAAATCAATTATAAACCTAATTTCCGAATCCGACACCTCTTAAAATTCACAACAAATCATTCGTGCATTTTTAACGGTTCAAAATTTGTGGACATATACTCAACTTATATATGTATAACATATCCAAAAATTACAACGATCCAACTGGTCGGATTAAAAATTATAACCCCATAATATATCTCAAAACCCACGATTTGATTTTTAATACCTCCAATCCGATAAAATCTTGATAAAACACCTCAACATTAATTCCTTCATTAATAACCACATAAATAAATCCATCATTTATATTCATATAAAATAAATATTTCTTATCATATGAATCAATAATTAATTATTCACAAATAATATTCTGTAATCACATTTATGACAACCGGCCGCTCCTCAGAAAGAGGGGCTTTCAATAAGGATCTCTCCTTCTTTGGGCGCGCAATTAGGTGACCAAACCTCTCCTTAGATGTAACTTTCTAGACATTGCCAATAATGTTATCTAATAATATTATTCAAATAATATGAATTATTGATCCGATAATGGGAAATATTTGTGCGTTGACAATTATTGAACAACAATAATATAAAATATCAACGCAAAGAATTATTGAATCAATAAAATAAAATATTGAGCAGTAATCTCTTGTGAAAATTATTGAGTAGTGCCATCTTACGCACGAATCAATAATTCAACAATCACATGCAATACTGGTACCACTCTTTGCTGACCCGCGTATTCTTGTATTTTAACCAACCGGTATTCCAACAGTCTTTACTTGAATAACTACGCCAAGTTATTTTTAACCAACTTATATTTGTCGTTTTCTTCATCCAATCGCTTCAGTTATGGGCCCACACATGGGTCGCTGCCAGTCGCATACGAATATTCCCAAACGATCATTGAATATTCCACGACCAAACGAATATTCCCGACAAAATGAATATTTTATAACCACTTGCTTATTTTGAAATATTTGCGTATTTAACCCTTAACTATCCACATTAATCAAATCAACCCTTACTATTTCAAAATAATAAATAAATGAAATTCCTTTTATTTAAAAAAATTTGGGGTCTTACAACCTCCCTCCTTATGAAATTTCGTCCTCGAAATTGACGACGATACTGGTGTTTGAAAAGGTAAAGATACCTCGCTTTCATTTTCGTTTCCAACTCCCAGGTCATTTCCTCAATAGCATGGTTTCTCCACAAAACTTTAACTTATGGTATAACCTCGGTACATAAGTCATGTTCTTTCCTCTACAAAATCTTGACAGGTACCTCCTCGTACGTTAAGTCTTCGGCTATCTCGTCCGGGTTCTAACTCAATAGCGTGTTTCGGTCGTCCACATATTTATGTAACATCGATACTTGAAAAAGCGTTATGAACACGCGTCATACTTGGTGGTAAAAGCGAGTCTATAGGCCACGTTCCTATTCAATCGAGAATTTCAAATGGATTAATAAATCGAAGGTTTGAGCTTTCCTCACCTCACCGATTCTCGCTTTTAAAATAACAACTTCTTGCACCTCCTTCTTCAAATTCATCATTTCCAAGGTAGCGTGTAGCTTGAACGACTTTAACTTTATCGATTAAAGTTGATTATACTCGTATATCATCACGTAGGTACCTAGAGTTTTCATCTCCATCTCTATTATTTGTAAATTATCTGAAATTAGTCTTTGACAATATCGCACTTCGTGCTTGTATACGATCTTCTACTCAACACGTCGCCTACCACGTTCGCTTTTCCGGGATGGCATGGTCGAACATGTCTTTGAAATGAGTCTCCTCTTGAGTTCTTCAAGCTCTTCCCACATTCCTTGCTCCATTCGAATTTTGTATCTCTCTACGAGTCACTCGTTAATGGAATAGCGATTCGAGAATATCCTTCAACGAATCTCCGATAATAACCAACTAAGCCTAGAAAGCTACGTATTTCGATTCATCGACTTAGGTTGCTCTCAATCGTGACTCATATCCCAATCTTGGATAGCACGTCACAATGACACCTATCGATTTACTATCCTTGCGAATATGGCGTCCCCTATAGAGAGTAAAGCTTAGGTGAATTCCACAAAGGAAGTCACAAGATAAAGGCTCGGTACCAAATTTATAATTGAATTTTTAACTCACGAAGTTCAATAGAGCCATTCGATATGAGATTTTAGAAATGAGTTTTGTCTTAGGGTTCAAAGTCGATACAAAATTTAATATCGAGCTTTGGGAGTAAGCCAAGAAATTCTTGAGGAAATACGTCGGGAAAATCAATAACAACAAGAATATTATTCAAATCGGCGTGTCTTTATTCAAATCCATAACATGGACTAAGAAAACTTGACATCCGTAATAAACGAATGACTTCATGGCTTGATATGAAAATGTTTGACTACAATGGTTTGATCGCTTGAGTTGAATAACGAGGTTGCTTAGGAATATGAAAACTAACAACCTTACAAAAGCAATCAATTTTGGCATGATGAGTAGTTAACCAATCAATCCCCAAAAGCAAGTATCTTTAAAGAGATAAGGTCGGCGGGTAAGGTAATGGTGCCAACTTGAATTAAACAAGATTTTTAAACAACGGATGTAATGAAAGTTTCTCCCTAGCGGAGTCTCCATAAATAGGTCAAAGTCTAATTTCTCGTAGTCAAGTTCAAGCGTTGAGCGTAAGCAAGAGAGATAAAAGAATGGGTAGAACCGGGGTATCTAGTAAGGTATAAACTTCGCAAGAATTTATAATTAACTAACCCATGCTAACTTCGTTCGGGTTCCTCGTATTTTTTGACGGTCCACGACAAACGCTCTTCCAGAATCGTTGACTTTGACTTTTACGGGACATCCTTTTGAGTCACCGCCTTTAATCGCACTAGGTTTCGATATCGCTGATCTCGAGCGATATGTCCTTCTTTTCCACAATTATAGCATACCTTAAAGCTGTTGTGGGCGGTTTGGTGATATATCCCTCTTTCCGCATTTGTAACATCGACCGATGGTCTTTCTCCTCCCTTGGAACCGATTGCCATTTGGCGCCGGCGTCTTCACATGGTCGTTGTTGAATCTCCTCTTTTAAAATCTCCTCCCAACTCGCTTCTTCTATTTTCATGGCCACGATTACCACCAGAGTGGTTACCACCTTTGTCCGTATTCTTCTTCTTTCTCCTTTGGTTATCGTTATTCGATGACTACTATCTTTGGTATGATCCTCGTTATGGTCCCTCGGTTGAACGTTTTCGTTATCTCGCTCTAAAAAGCGAGCCTCATTTTAAACATCCGAATAGAGAGAAAATTTATGAGAAATGAGATATCGACGTACGCCGGGTTTCAAACCTCTCGAAACATCCGCGTCATACGTTCCTCATTCTCCACCAAATGAGGTACAAACTGGATAACTCATGAACTTCGCCTCGTCTTTGGGACACCGTCATGTTATTCTCGCCCAATCTAATAAACTCCACTTCCTTCATATAGCGAATACTTTCAAGGAAGTACTTGTCATTGAATCTGCATTTCAAACGTCTCCCATGACATCTTTGAGTGCAAATGTTGAATGGGTACGCTTCATGATTTCCACCGATGAATCGCCGCCACGGAACATAAAAGTAGCGAATGGAACTTTCGTTCCTTCGTGCATCCCAAGACATCGAATATCTTGGTAATTTGCTTGACCCATGTTTCCGCCATGATCGGATCTGGCTTTCCCTGCACTCGGTGGTCCCAACTCTTTGAAGCGCTTGGTTGTGACCACCAGTGAATTGCTATCATCTCCTCCTCCGTATTTTGAACACGAGTCTCCTAAATGCGATTTTGCATGAAGCGCAAAAGCTTCTAAACATCCCTCGTTCATCATCGCTTTCGGTGGTGTTATTCACGGGAGGTACATTGCTGACTGTTGCACGTTCTCCTCGTTGTTAAATACAGTGCATCTCCACGGTCTCATTTACACCACTATTAATATTCTCGATCGACATTCTCAATTCTTGTCATAAAACAAGGGTTAATTAAAGAAATCAATCACATAATATCCTATATATCTTGACAACTAACAAATAAGCTTAGGTAGGACACACTAGCGAAAGGATTTACTCGTCTCTCCCTCCTAGTTCTATTCCCCGATCTCGCCAGAGATCATATCCCTAAGCTCGATACCAACTGTGGCGACCCCAAAATAGGTCCATTCCATCCAACCCATTCTCGAGTCGCCAAATACATGGTAGTGCGAAACAACTACAACTTTATTATCACAACAATAAAGCGTGAGTTTAAATACAAATATTATCTTCTAGACAATATTTATACTCAAATAAATCCTCATCACATTTATTGATACATTATTTTACAATAATGGTGAGGACTACTAAACAACTCTCTCTAGAACCTTCATTCCATACCCCCACTAGTACTCGCTACATTCTCGCCTCCACGAGAAGAAAAATGGAACAACAAGGAAAAGGGTGAGCTCAACTAGCCCCAAGAAAGAATGTTATGACTAAGATAATATACAACAAATTATCGTTAGTCTCCAACAGGAAAAATCGATAGAATACAATAGACAACAAGTTTTAGATCAATATTCGCAAAATGAAATAATAATTCATAGAAGAGTTACGTAGAGAATGAAATCTACTATAATCTATGAATTTAACAAATCCATCATCAATATTTTATCCCCAGTAACATCAATCAATATTCATCTCAAATCAAATATTCATCTTTGCACTACTGAGGCCAAAGATATTCATCAATCGGTCATATTCATCTCAACACTGTTCATCTTTGCACTAAAGGCCAAAGATATTCATCAGTCGGTCATGTTCATTTAAACACCTGTTCATCTTTGCACTATAGGCCAAAGATATTCTTCAGAAATCATTCATCTTTGCACTACTGAGGCCAAAGATATTCAATAATATCATCATTTAAGACCGAGGATGATGAAAATATTTTTAAAAAAGCGAATCCAAATGAAACAAAATGACAAGGATTAAGGATTAGTACTTGGTTTTATCCACGTCCAAAAATACCTCAAAATTAATCATAGTGGTGTAAAATTCAAGAATGATCAAAACATGGATACAATCAAAGCTAGTATCCAGAATAGATATTTTAGACGAAAAGAAAAATTTTCATTTTTGATTGAATAGTGCCAGATTCGTGAATAGTCTTGAGTATCGTGAATAGTCTGCCGTATACGTGAATAGTAACTCAGAACACCAAAAGATAGAAATTCCACAAAAAACATCTTCACGCTTCATGAATAGTACTCGTGAATAGTAACTTCGTGAATAGTAACTCATGAATAGTAACTCGTGAATAGTAACTCATGAATAGTAACCCAGAGCATGAAAAAGTTCCAAATTTGATAAAAAGTACCAACCAATATTTCAAAGATAATGATATTGAAGAATTAATATCATTTGAGAAGAAAATAACATCCCTTACCTCAAAGAATCGAAGACTTGAGGAAGGAAAGGTCGGAAGTGATCTTTGAATGAAACTTTGTCTTGAACAAAGCAACTCTCAAAGTATCTAAATACTCACAAAATACGCTCAATAATATAGAGAGAGAAAGAGAGAAAACTTTGTTTATGGTGTGATTTTCAATTCTAACTTAGCCCTCTATTTATAGGAAAATGTTAGCACGCCGAAGCAGACTTGACCTGCTACCTGATGGCTTTACCTGCTACTATTGCCACCCACCACATTTGAAATAAAATTCAGCACATTTTTTCACCAACCACAAGTGGGGCCCACTCAATTCTAGAATTTTCCACCAAAATCAATTATAAACCTAATTTCCGAATCCGACACCTCTTAAAATTCACAACAAATCATTCGTGCATTTTTAACGGTTCAAAATTTGTGGACATATACTCAACTTATATATATAACATATCCAAAAATTACAACGATCCAACGGTCGGATTTAAAATTATAACCCCGCAATATATCTCAAAACCCCCGATTTGATTTTTAATACCTCCAATCCGATAAAATCTTGATAAAACACCTCAACATTAATTCCTTCATTAATAACCACATAAATAAATCCATCATTTATATTCATATAAAATAAATATTTCTTATCATATGAATCAATAATTAATTATTCACAAATAATATTACGTAATCACATTTATAACAACCGGTAGTTCCCGGGAAAGGGGGCTTTCCAATAAGGATCTCTCCTTCTTGGCGCCGCAATTAGGTGACCAAACCTCTCCTTACGACAGAACTTTCTAGACATTGCCAATAATGTTATCTAATAATATTATTCAAATAATATGAATTATTGATCGATAATGGGAAATATCGTGCGTTGACAATTATTGAACAACAATAATATAAAATATCAACGCAAACAATTATTGAATCAATAAAATAAAATATTGAGCAAGAACTCATTGTGAAAATTATTGAGTAGTGCCATCTTACGTGCGAATCAATAATTCAACAATATTGTCGGCAATACCGTACTCTATTGCAACCACGCGTAGACATCGTATTTTAACCACCGGGTATTCCAACAAATCTTAACTGGTAATAACTACGCCAAGTTATTTTTAACCAACTTATATTTGTCGTTTTCTTCATCAATCGCTTTCCGTTATGGGTCTACACATGGCTTGGCTAGAATAAATACGAATATTCCCGACAGTCATTTGAATATTCCACGACCAAACGAATATTCCCCAAACAAAAATGAATATTTTATAACCACTTGCTTATTTTGAAATATTTGCGTATTTAACCCTTAACTATCCACATTAATCAAATCAACCCTTACTATTTCAAAATAATAAATAAAGGAAATTCCTTTTTATTTAAAAAAATTTCGGGGTCTTACATAGGTCATACTAGCGAAGGAATTTCCCGTCTCTCCCCTCCTAGTTCTTGTCTCCCATCTCAGCCAGGGATCATATCCATAAGCTTTGATACCAACTGTGACGCCCCCAAAATAGGTATACATCACCCATCTTGAGTCGCCAAATACACGGTACATAAATTCAAATACAACTTAATTATACAACAGTCGTGTAAAATACGACAAAACATAGCCGAGAGTTTAAACAAGAATATTGTCATCTAGACAATATCCACACTCGATGGTGTCCTTATTACAATTATTATTGCATTATTTCGTAGAATAGTGAGGACTACTAAAGCCATTTATCCTGGACCATCACTCCGTTCCCCGACTCGTCCCAGCTATATTCTCATTTCCTGAAGAGAACAATGAAAGAAATGGTGAGCTCAATTAGCCTAGTAAGAAATATTATGACTAAGTTATTGTAGAATAAATTATCCTAAGTCTTCAACAGTATAACAACTGATAGAATATAATAGACAACAATTTTTAGATCAACAACTGCAGCGGAAATAAGCAATCCATTAGAAGAGTCAAGTAGAGCATAAAATCTACTATCTTCTATGATTTAAAAAGTTTTTCATCCACTTTATCGCTCAGACTCAGCTTAATAAATAAACAACATCATCCCTACACTATGGCCAATGATATTCATTAGTATCATGACCACAAATTATCCATGCACTACGGGCCAAGGATATTCGTGTATTCATCAATTGTCATGATTATACCGAATAATCCCTGGACATAATCATACCAAGTCCATCTATGCACGTAAGTCAAAGATGACTTTCAGCACAATTTAAACATAAGGATGATGACAATGACATAATAATTCAATAAAACAATTTCAAGGATAAATTTTAAAGATTTATAATTTAATTTATCTAGAAATCAATAACGTCCAAATTGTCAACATGATACTGTTTTGTGGGGTAAAATTTAATAATAATTTTCATGTACCAAAAATAATTTTTGACAGAAAAGAAATATATTTTTTGGGTGAATAGTACCCCGTGAATAGTACTTCAAGAATAGTACCCCGTGAATAGTACCCCAACACAAAAAGTGCCCCGAATACCCGAGTGAATAATACTAGAGTGAATATTAATCGGGTGAATAGTAACCCGTGAATAGTAACTCGTAAAAGAAAAAATACCAAAGAAAACGATATTTCATGACGAGTACAAAAGAAATGATATCTCATACAAGTATAATAGAATATACGAAACTGTAAATGAATTTTCACCCGCTATGCGGTAATCCACATATACAGATCATTTCCACAATTTAATAAAGAATGAATACGAAGGATTATTCACCATGCATGCGGTAATCCACATAGATAGGTTATTCCAACAGAATAATAAAGAATGGAACCAGGTTATGCGTAATTCGCACAGACAGGATATTCCAACAGAATAATAAAGAACGGAACCATGTCATGCGTAATCCGCACGGATATGATATTTCAACAGAATAATAAAGAATTGAATAACAACAGAATTCACTAGGCATGCGACAGACCGCACAGACAGGTTACTCCAACAAAATAATAAAGAATGGAATAACAGAAGAATTTCACCATGTATGCGTTACTTCGCATAGACAAGTTATTCCAACATAATAATAAAGAATGGAATAACAACCCTTACGAGTATTGAAAGAAAATAAATCTCTTCATGAATACGAAAGAATAATACCCCTTACCTCAAAAGAAGACTGCATACTGGAATAGTAAGGTAGCAGACTTCTCTTCTTCTTTCTGTCTATAATAATTTCTCTATAGCTTTAGTGAATTGGTGAGAAATGAAGGAAGAATGAGCTTCTATTTATAGGAAAATATAGTTTCGATAATTACACGTTTTGGAGTTCAAAATATTACAGTATAATACCTTCCTCTTTTTCTTCATTTTTAATTTAGTCCTACAAGTATTATCAAACTTGCACCTCCTCCCCTAATAGTAAATAATGTGAATCAATAGTAAATCATGTGACTCAATAGTTCTAAACATGTGAACAAAATAATTACAGTATAGTACCTTCATCTATACCTCAATTTTTAACTTAGTCATGCAAGTATAATCAATCTTGCACCAACTCCCCTAACAGTAAATGAATGTGAATCAATAGTACACACATGTGAACACATAGTTATAATCATGTGAATCAATAGCAATTAATTTCTCATTTATCCGATTAATTACCCGATTGGTCAATATAACCTCCAGACATCAATTATTATCGAAATAAATGTCGATTTTCACTAACACTAATAATTTCAACACAATGGAACTATCAATTTCATATTTAATCAACACGAACTTATTCATCATTACTATTATAATTCACAATATTTAACAACCAGGTCGTTCCCAGGAAAGAGAGGGCTTTCCGATAAGGATTTCTCCTTATTGGCGCGCAATTAGGTGACCAAACCTCTTCTTGACAGAACTTATAGACATTGTCAATATTGCAAATAATAATATGAATAACTTTGTCGTCTCAATTATTGATTTAATAATATAACATATTATACAGATGATACTGTGACAATAATTGAATCAATAATATGATAGATATGATGCAGCAATTACTGTAGCAATAATTTAGTATAACTGAGTGACTTTTTACGTAAGCATCAATAATCAATACTGTGTGCTACTATGTAACCACGCGTATTACTGTACTTTTACTACCGGGTAGTTCAACAGTTTTAACGGTAACACTTTCGCCGTTATTTTTATAAAACGATAATTCTGTCGTATTCTAACTATGACAATACTTCTGTTGTGGGGTCCACTAATGATTTTGCCGTCGTATGGATATTTCCCAAAAAAAAAATATTCCCCGACCAAACGAATATTTTTTAACAACTTGCATACTTTACAAAATTTATAAATATTACCCACAACTATAACATTATATCAAATCCACACCATAATATTTAAAAAAAATATTTCGAGAAATTTAAATCTTTATTCATAAAATTTGGGGTCTCACAGAGGTGGTTTTATCTGCTTTAGTATTCTCGATTAATAATTCAGGATAGAGAATAATTGATAAGAAGTGTGTTAACTTAAATGAAGCATTAAGTGAAGTTGTGATTTTAAATCTCCGTAATCTTAATTTAACTAGTGGAATTTAATAGTAGTTTAATTATATAATTTGAAATTCATTCGTTTAAATAAGATTGAATTGATTACGTGTTAGTACTTGGTGATTTTTATTAAACAATTCCTCATGGGAACGATACTCTACTTACGTATACTTGCGTGTTGTGCATAATTAGATTTTACCCAACACGTAGAATATGTTCCTTCTTATATAAGATTTTAACAGGTACATCTTCATACGTTAAATCTTTCGCTATCTTATCTGGTTCTAATTCAATAATGTGGTTTGGGTCTTCCAAATATATACATAACATAGATATGTGAAAAATGTTATAATCACGAGACATACTTGATGGTAAGGCGAGTATATAGGCCACAGTTCCTACTCGACCGAGGATTTCAAATGAGCCAATGAATCGAGGATTGAGCTTTCTTATCTTTCCAAATCTTGTAATTCTTTTCCATGGAACAACACATAACAACACATGCTCTCTAACATTGAATTTCACATTCTTTCAATGAAGATCAACATAACTCTTTTGTCGATCTTATGAGGTTTTTATATGTTGCCAGATCATTTGAATCTTTTCCATTGTCATGCGTACCAATTCCTGTCCCAACAATGTTGTTTTACCCACCTCATCCCAACATACTGGAGAACAACACTTTCGTTCATACAACTCCTCGAATGGAGTCATGCCTGTAGTTGATTGATAACTATTGTTGTAGGAGAATTCCACTAATGGAAAGAACTTGTCCCAACTTCCTTTGAAGTCTAGGACACATAGTCTTAATAGATCTTCAAGAGTTTGAATAGTCCTCTCCGACTGCCCGTCCATTTGAGGATAATATGCTGAACTAAATCATAAATCTGTGCTTTGCAAACTAACCCAAAATCGTGAAGTGAATCCTGGGTCTCGATCAGAAACTATGGATAATGGCATACCATGTAGTCTTATCATCTCATTTATGTATATATGAGCAAGACGTTCAAGTGAATAAGTTTCTCGTATAGGTAAGAAATGAGCAGACTTGGTTAATCTATCAACAATGACCCAAATTGCATTTATTCCTTGAGAAGCATTGGGAAGACCAGTAACAAAATCCATGGTAATGTACTCCCACTTCCATTCTGGAATTTCAAGTGGTTGCAATGGACCTTTTGGCACTTGATGCTCCGCCTTGACTCATTGACAAGTTAAACACCTTGAGATAAACTATGCGATCTCTCTTTTCATATTGCTCCACCAAAATGTATATCGAAGATCACGATACATTTTGGTACTCCCATGATGGATTGCAAACGGTGTGTTGTGCACCTCCATCATGATTTTATACTTCAAACCAGAGGCGTTAGGAACACAAAGTCTGGAGTTGACTCGAAGTATTCCTTCTTCATCGATTAAAGTACTTTCTTCCTCATACGCATCAGCTCCAGGTCCGTGAGTTGAGAAGCTTTAACTTTATCGATTAAAGTTGATTTTACTCATATATTTGGCATCATCACGTGGGTCCCTGGAGTCTTTAACTCTATCTCCATCCTTTGTAAGTCATATAAAATGGCCCTTTACGTTGACAATATCACACTCGTACCCACATATGATCTTCTACTCAACGCGTCAGCTACCACGTTCGCTTTCCCAAGATGGTATTGAATGGTATGATCATAATCTTTCAATAGCTCGAGCCAATGTTGTTGCCGCATGTTGAGTTCCTTTTTGGTGAAGAAATAATTGAGCCTTTTATGATCCGTATAGATCTCCACTTTTTCCTCATACAGGTAGTTTCTCCAGATTTTAAGCGAAAAAACGACTACTGCCAACTCTAGATCATGAGTAGGATAATTCCTCTCATATTCTTTGAGTTTTCGTGAGGCATAGGCTATGACTTTCCCATGTTGCATGAGAACACATCCTAATCCTCTGCCTGAAGCATCACTATAGATGACAAATCCTTCCGAATCAGATGGTATTGTCAGAACAGGTGCTGTAATGAGTCTCCTCTTGAGTTCTTAAAAACTCTTCTCACATTACTCGCTCCAACCGAATTTTATATCTTTTCGAGTCAGCCAATTTAATGGAGTAGTGATTCGAGAAAATCCTTCCACGAATCTTTGATCATAATCATCTAAGCCCAGAAAGATACATACTTCGATCACTGACTTACTTATGTTGATCCCAGCTTTGTATTGCTTCATTCTTCGCTGGGTCAACAGATATTCCGTGATTTGATATCACATGCCCAAGGAATGCTACTTCATCAAGCCAAAACTTGTAATTCTTCAACTTGGCATATAGTTTATTTTCACAGAGCTTTTGGAGTATCAGCCTCAAGTGTTTCTCATGATCTTCACGAATTTTGGAGTATATGAGGATGTCATCAATAAAGACAACTACAAAATGATCCAAATATTCCTTGAATATTCAGTTCATCATATCCATGAATGCAGCAAGAGCATTAGTCAATCCAAAAGACATGACTAGGAATTCGTAATGCACGTACCGAGTTGTGAATGTAGTCTTTGGAATGTCATCAATTTCAATCTTTAACTGATGATATCTGGAACGAAGATCGATCTTTGAAAAGAATTTTGCACCTTGCAACTGGTCAAACAGAACATCAATTCGAGGCAACGGGTACCTATTTTTGACGGAGACATGATTTAACTCCCGATAATCAATACAAAGTCATATACTCACATCTTTCTTCTTTACAAATAGAACATGAGCACCCCAAGGAGACGTACTATGACGAATGAAACTGATGTCTAATAACTCCTACAGTTGGGTTTTTAATTCCTGAAGTTCAATAGGAATTGGATATAAGGCTTTGGAAATGGGTCTTGTACCGAGTCCAAGGTCAATACAAAACTCGATTTCACGCTCTAAGGGTAGGCCAGGAAGTTCTTCAAGAAATACGTTCAGAAATTTATTAACAATAGAAATATCATTCAAATCTGACGTTATTTTGTTTAAATTTGTGACGCTCCCAAATCCGGGCTCTTCCAACCCGACATATGGTGCTCCATGGTGCTATAGTTCACACAAACATTCAATCGAAATGCCTCAAAAGAACGAATATGCCTTATATATATATTCCAAAATAGATCTACCATTTCCCAAGTTCTTTATAACCGTTACATTTGTTCTTGTTATAATATCAAATATAATCATTACAAACCTATACTATTACATATGTATTCTACAAGTTCGCTTTAGCCTTCACTTTATCCTTGACGAATCCTGCGGTCCATTCGGTCTAAGCTGCATTTATATGGTTCAAGCAAGAGTGAGCATAACAAGCTCAGTAAGTACAACAATTTCATTTTTAATGTATACTTAAAACATAGGAATCGTATATCTTCAATAACTGGATAGTAGTTACAAAGTACGATCAATAACTCAAAATAGCATTCCTTTTTCCTTCAAAATGTTTTACAATAACAATATTCAGTAAAACATCAATTCTGGTTATAGACCATGAGCGTTTCACAATTTCTTTGAAAAGGACAACTCGGCACGAAGTCTGTAAGTCCGACATATCATACGAGCACTTCTAGGTGATCAGCCTATAGTACTCTATGTTGATCAACACTACATCCATTAAACGTGTGTACGTTTAAGTTGTGGATACCTCACATGCCCATCGAATACTCGATGAAATATACATTTGTTTATTCATATACAGGCTTACCTTGAATCTGTACCAAACAGTTGGCGTAGGATAGCGTTAGCAATTCTATATTGAAAGACTTTTAAACAATTCAATCAATCTATCAAGATTAGTCTATCCGAGCTAAAACTGGCATTAACTCTTTCTTTAAAACCATACATGCATCTCATAACTTGAATCATTTGAAAACATGGCTAACACGAAGGTTAGACAAGCGTTTTACGAAAAACTTGCCTTCAACGTCTACTATAGTAAAATTATGTTTCCTTTGAGTCTTTACGGTCTCTACAATACATAATCACATAACATACCACATTAGGTCATGAATGAACATACGTAGTTCCTAAAGAATCTTACCCTTCTTCTCAATTTAATCTCGTATTAGATTTGTTATTTATTGGTTCCAACTTGCCGTCGTTCTTTTACATCGTTCATACCAACTTCGTTCTGTTTTATAACTTAACTAAAATTATTTCATTAATACAACTCAGTTCGAGTTAATTATCCTTCCACACGGCTTACTAACGTCCTTACGTTATTAACTTGACACTTAATCGGCATTGGTTAAGTACATTCATTGAATACCATTTATGTTCAAATCCAACTTATCTTTAACCTTTAGTGTATTACTTAAGGTTTACAATGATGCTACATTAAGTTTATTAATGTATTAGTTCATTACTAATCACTTATCTTTATTTCCTTACTTGTAATCTTTTATTATTGTGCATGACCTAGTGATGGCACTGCTGCGCCAGCTTTTCCTCTTGGGCTCGTATTTGCCATACCTGGCTTTTAGTTCTAAATTTTGGTCACTACATTTGTGGTGGCCATGCTTAGAAGTAATTAGTTGCCAACACTGCATACCAATTAACAGGGGCTAAGGTCCGGTCTCGTCATTGCTGGTTTGGGCCATTTCTACCTTTTGAGTCGGGCCATGCTACCGACTCTGTGTATCAGACAATTTTGACAGATTTTCTTTTAAGTGAGATTCCCGAGCTACTAACTTCTTCGTTATAAGTCCGAATTGGCTCGTTCAAGAGCCTACGGTTCACAAATTACGTATTCTACGTGTTCATGCAAAAATTTTATCTATTCGACTTTGTTTATTAAAATTCCACCTATTAGTCCATTTTTAACGAAAATGATAAACGTTCGTGAACGTTCAACGCTCGTTTCTTCGTTCTAAGTCGGAATCTGACCATTTTTGAGTCCGCAACTCTATAATGCCAAATAAGACTTGTCTCCATTGAAAACCTATGTTTCCAAGCTCAATATCAAAATTCGACTTCAATTCTGAGAATTTCACGAATTCGACGATAGTCGTCTAATCGTGTGAATTCCGGCGAAACTTCGTTACTTAAGATTTGTTCTTCGTTTCAAATGGATTCAATTCATCATACTATCCTCTTGACATACATGCTTCATTAATTTATAAACATGACAAGTTATTACTTACTCTTGATGACTTTGTAACTTATTAAAGTATAAAAATACTTATGTTTCCATTTCTCATGACTTATGTCTTCTTTTCATATGCCTCATTATGGTTAATGACTTTTAACCATTATTCTTACTTTTTATTATCATACTAACTTTATTAATGTAAACATGTTACAAGTTCTCACAAATTCTTATACTTTCATTATTGATATTCACAAGTTCTTAACTTATATGATTACAAATATCTTATTCATGACTTATACGGCTTATTAAGACTTAAGCCCTTTTATTTATCATTCCTTAGCATGCTAGTTCTACCAATACCCCCTTCTCTAATAATGGAAGAGAAAGAGAAACATGGTTTAAGAATACTTACTCTTGAATAACACTTGGTAAATCTTTAATCTCTTTCTTGCTTCTTGAATTAACAAGGCTAATCTTCTAGCTTTTCTTGCTTTTTCTCTCAAACCAATAAGCTATAAGTTGTTGGTTGGAAATCTAACAAGGGAAGTCTAACTTTATATGTGCTTATTCTCTCAAGCAAATAAGCTCTCAACTTTATAAGTTAGATGAAATGAAACAACCAAACAAATGAATCCAAGCTTGCTATTTATAGGATTTCCAAGGTTAGGGTAGTTTAGTCTTTTAGGCCACTCCACCTCCTTACTATTCATTACTCGTGTGATTAAGTTAACTTGCTCACCACCTAAACTTGGCCATCAAACTTACTTAATCATTAAGTATACTTGTTAATCACATAACTATGCCTTTAAGTCACATTACTTGCTCACCACAACACTTATCCATTAAGTCACTTTACTTGCCCACCACTTTGGGTCATCCATGTTCTCATGGGTTGCCCCATGGATCACCCTTACCCATTGAATTAATATTTTGGGCTTAAGGTTTAATTAGCTTACTTATAATTTTGGCTTACATTAATTCACTTTGGGCTTCTCATTACATATGCTTGGGCTTGCTCCTTAATTTCTATTGGACTTAACCATTCTTACATTTGGGCTTTGTCAATTCTCATTGGACTTTAATATTTCCTACAAAATCCTACAAATTCAATACATTAGGCTTAAAGCCTTAGGACATATACTTTACGTATAATTCTTGTATCCTAACTCGTATACTAATTCATGATATACGATATACCATCATTCATACATACTTGTATAATTCCTCGTATCATACTCGTATACTCTACCTCGCACAATTTACTTATCATACAATTATTACCCTAACTTCTTAACGCTTGATTTTCCTAACGTTCTAAAATTAAGTCCACAGGTGAAATATTACATTTTCCATAACTGAAATATTATTGGATATTCTATCTCACCTCGATATTCTATCGTTACGTATTTCTCAGAAGTTCAAAAATAATTCCCGAGCATAAATGCGTGAATAGTGTTTTTCGGAAAATTTCTCGGAAAGCTTTTATTTTTCGTCTTGGAAATTCAAACACTTTAATTCTACCACGTAGCCAAAATCCTACGACATTCTGATATGTTTAGGTCATAGAACGACCTTCAATTAGCTTGCTCCCATAAATAATCAATTAAATTCATTTAATCCTTATAATTAAATAAAATTTTAATTATTCTAAAAATTCAATTTACTCGGGCGTTACATTCTTCCCCCTTATAAGGATTTTGTCCCCAGAATCTCGCTAATATTTATATACACAAATGAGGAAAAGTTTTCTTCATTTTAAATCTTAAGTTCTCACAATGCTTCTTTGCCATTGTGGTTCTTACATTCACCTTCACCGAAGGTATTATCTTATTTTACATGACTTGTCACTTCCTATCAATAATTTTAGTTGGAAGTTAAACACTTACTAACATATTACGCGATCTTCCTTTTATTAGTTCTTCTTTTAAAATTATTTGGAATTCAAATTCCTTCTTCAAAACAAGACTATACTTAGTCTTCTATTTATCCTGTGTCCTCTTCTCCATTTTCTTGTACTCCTCGTTACTTAGTAGTAATTACTTAACTCGTTTGATTTCATGGATTGAGTCTACATTGTGCAGAATATTTCTACCCCATAATTTAACTTCTAACTCTATTCTCGCCATCACCGTTATTAACTCATTTTGAGTCGCTAACTTTGATAGCTTTTCCTACCCTTCCTACTTAACGCGTCGGCTACAACGTTTACCTTCCCTGAATGATATAAGATATCACAGTCCTCTCTCTACTGCATTTTCAACTTTTTCTGTGTGGAGATATATTTCAGACTCTTAGAGTCCATGTATATCTCACACTTCTCCGTATAAATACTATCTTCCGATTTTTAATTCAAAACTATAACTGCCAATTCTAGGTCATAAGTAGGATAGACCTCCTCATAATCCGTTAAGTGGCGTGATACATACACAATGACATTGCCATGCTATAAGAGCACGCAATCATGTCATCCATGCAGAACATCAAGATACACTACAAAATTTCCCATATCATCTTATAAAGTCAATACATGTGCCTTACTTAACCATTTCTTAAATCTTGTGATGTTAATGGTACCTTCAACCCTAGCACCTCACATAAGAACCTATCTATTTATCACCGACTTGTTCGACGCTCCTTACAGAAAATCTAATCTCAGTACATTATGTCATGAATAAACATATGAATGATATTCATGTTTACATATGATTTGATTATGATATATATATGTGAATGAATAATATGTAAGTATGCTTGCATTAAGAAAAGTTGTAAAGTCCTTTGATAGATAATAGAAGTATATGTACAAGGACTTAGAATGAATTGATCAAGAATGTTAGGTTGATCCTACATATGCAAAATAGCTTTGTAAAGTCCTTGAAAAGAAATGATATACAAGTACAATAAAAATAGAAAGATCAATCATGTTAGGTTGATCTTATGATGTAATAGATAGGCTTGTCTGATCATCGAGTACTGCACCAGAGATCATAGTCTGCCAGGAGAGTCAAGGATAACTCGAGAGCTATCGAGGCATAATCGTAGTCTGCAAGATAGTAGATCTCGGAGTTCGTAGACTACCATGGGAAACGATGAAGGATCGTGGTATATCGAGAAGAGCTTCCTCGGGATCGTAGTATGCTGAGGAAGTCATGTTCAGAATCGTAGAGACAGTCTGCCAAAGAGTCGACCGATCATCTGCTGAAGCCAAGACAGAAACGTATACTACACTCGGAGTCGTAGAGTCTATCGATGCCGAAGCCATGTCAAGGATCATAGACTACACTATGAGTTCGTAGAGTCTATTGATTACATGCAGATATCGTAGTCGAGCAAGATCAGATGAAGACAACAAGCACAAGGAAGAAATCGTAGAGTGTCAAGATCTGATCTCAGGATCGTAGTTCCTGCACGGCCGAAGCTGAATCATAGAGTGCAAAACTACGACCTCAATAGAAGTGCTCACAATGCATAGACAGAATCGCAGAGCAAGTACCTCTGTTTGGCACTTCAAAGATACATCTGATAAGTGGATTTTATATACACTTATCCGGTATCTTTTACTTGAATTAGTTGCTTATATTTATTTGTCTTAGTTACTTTTCATGCATTTTGTGTTCATTTTGTAGGTTATACGTTTGGGATCGGTGTGAGCGATTATTGGTAAGGAAAAGCAAAGAAAATGCAAAGAAAAGGCAATCCGGACATCATTTGGACTTTCATGTTACTTCATGTTCTTGGCTTAGAACTTAGACTACATTGTAGAGCGTCTTCGTAGCTTTCCGAAAAATCTTGAATCGCTCTAATCGGAGTTCGGATGCAAGAGTTATGATCGTTGTACCAACGGACGTCAAACTTCGTTGTTTTGGTAAGCCATTTTCATAGCAGTCCCTTCCAGCTCGATTTCAACCTTCATCCGGCCAGGATATCTAAATCATCAAAGAATGAAAGTTGTAGGGCTCGTCCATATCTTCGATTTGATAAGTTGCAGGCCCGTAACTCTTCCCGGATCAAAAGTTATGGTCATTTTACAGAAGCATTGCAGTGAGAAAATCACCGTCATGCGGGCATGGAATTCCATGCACCATGAGACTTACAATAGCAAAAGACGCGATTTTTCGACTTTCGGCGGCCGCCATTTAGTTAATTCTCGCGTGGCCGCACGACTTCGGCTGCTGACCAACGCTGACTTTTCATTAAATAGTGCAATTGAAGCGTAATTGAGGGGGGATTCAATTAGGGCTTATATAATAGACATATTATGATCATGTAAAGCAGATTCCACCCCTTGGGGGCTGAAGTTACTTCCATCTTCTCTCTTTAATTTCAATAATAGAATAGAGTAGATAAGTGTAGGTATTTTCTAGAGTTGATTGGATTGGAGATTTGAAGCAATTGGAAACCATTAGAGATTCAACCTTGGCTCAAGAGAATAGATTTGCACTACAATTCTCTACCCTTATTCTCTCTTTGATTGCTTATTGTATCTCATGATGTGTCTTCAATATGTGGATAATAGCATTAATTCAATTATGACTTAACTTCTATTCTGAAATTGCAATGGATTCTATGGATTAGTTATTTCTGATATGTTTCATTGTTAGCCTTATTGATTTCTATGGGTTTGTCTATTAAGATTCATGCTTAATTGCTTAGTTGATTGGCCATCAATTACTGTGATAACCCATATGAACTTGAAAGACGGAGTATGGGTTTAGATCTGATCTTGATAGCTTGTGATTGCATATTCTACATTGTGATGGGATGTATTATTTGTGCTTAGGATAGACATATACCGAAGCACCATTCGTAGTCAATTGAGAACTTGGGCTTAAACCCTAATTATTTGTAAATCACATAGACATATAGTGGTTTAGGTAATGTGGTTGTTCACGTGTGTTCTATCAATTGTGGATTATATGTGATATGGGTATGGTACATTGAAAGATGGCTATACTTTACTTTAGTGTTCTCGACTAACAAACTGGTACAATTAGTTTGGCTTAACATGAAATGTATGGATTTGAATGAGTCAATAGATGAAATTGTAATCTCAGGTCTTCATTATCTAGTTTCACTCTAGGGATAGTTAGGTTTGTTTAATTTTCATAGTTTAAATATAAAATATATTATCCTTCGTTTAAAGAAGACTGAAAAGGTTACGGATTAATGCTTGGTAAACTTTATTAGTTAATTCCCTATGGATCGATACTTGACTTACTCTGTATTACTTGTTGACGCTTGTATACTTGCATGAGTTAGAGCTCTTTTGTTAGTTGTAAAAAAGAGGCAACAACATCCTACCTGAAGGGAACCAGAGAGCACTCAACGAATGACATGCAAGCTAAAAGAAGATCTAAGCACCAACCCAATCAGCATCAAGATTGAGTTGTGAAGCCATTCGAGATGAAGTCTTCCACAAGATAATTATAAGAAGACTTTAATCGACTAAGGGAAAGTCGCCAAGTGCGATGGTTGTCAAGTGAACAGAAGACAACGATCTTGGAAGCAACCGAGATCGTAGTGTTTTCCAAACAAAGAAAGAACTGATGGAAAGTGAACCGAGATATTAGCCTCTGAAGAACAACGCTGAAGTGATTAAGTGTAGGGTCAGTCCATTGATGATAAGTGAACAGGAAATCACAAGGAGAAAGCGAGCTGGACGCGCCAAAAATCTGAAGTGTCTTGCTATTCAGATGGAACCAGAGCAATGAGTTAGGCCATCGATTATCGAGAGCAAATCGAAGCAAACAGAAGTATTGAAGCACTGCACAATAGAAGGAAGAGATGTACTACATTGGAGATCCAATCAACACTCTTCAAGATCGTAGTGTTAACTCTACCAGTAAATGAGCAACACTCAACAAGACACTACGATCAGGTCCTCGAAGACGTGCATCAAAATTGTAGAGTTCGAACACCCGAAGACTGAAGCATTGGCAACGGTTCAATCTGAAGGATGATATTCAGACAAAAGCTTATTGAGAGTATCGATGCAAAAGGACAACCTCTGATCGAGAAATTAGAAGGAGATAATAAAGTCTTCAACCTGCCCAAGACATTAAAGTGACAACTGTGACGGGTAGGTGAAATAGTAGACTGCAATGTTAGATAAAGTATGACATGTCACATCAGCAGTCTTCCTCTGTCAACTCGAGATCTGTGAAGATATTTGAATAGCCTTCAACGGCTACTTTCCAACGGAAGGATTGGGAAGGAGTATAAATCTAGAAGAACTTCAAAGATCGAGGGTTGCTGGAGTTGCTGAGTTTGGAGAGAAGGTGGACTGTTCTTAACCACGTAAGATATTGAGTTCGAAGGCTCACTCTACGATCCACCAAGAACACTCAGATTCATGCAAAGGAAGAAGTAGAAGTGAGAGTTCTACTACAAGAAGAGTGTTCTGAACTGCGGAGAGAAAGAAGAGCATCATGTCACCTTGGTGTCCATCGTGGGAAGAGTCTAAGTACAATAGAGAAGAGCTCACAGCTATCTTAGCAAGTCCATCATGATAAGACATCAAGTATCAAGAAGGGAGATCGCAAACATCATCATGATGGCAAGCATGAGAAAGTTTCTAAGTACCAAGAAGAAGAACTTACAGTCATCAAGAGGAAAGATCTTCAAGGTAGTTCATCAAGGGATCATCCGAAGTGGTTGAGTAACCGAAAAAGCTGAGCATCATGCAAACACTCAACTGCACTTCAAGGGTGATCAAGCTAAGCTGCTAAGTATAGAAGATGTTCAGAGCATAAAGACATCTTAGCAGCTCAACACCAACTCCAACAAACAAACAACTCAACAGAAGCTAGGGCCTGAGGAGTCCTTGTCCGTAGGGACTAAATGAAGCCAGGGCCAGAAGGGTCCTTGTCCGGAGGGACTAAACGAAGTTCCAAGCCTGCTGGCCTTGAAGAGTTCCTAGGGAACTAGAGGAGTCCCAAGGCTGTTGGCCTTGAAGAGTTCTTAGTGAACTAAAGTCCCAAGGCTGCTGGCCTTGAAGGAATCTTAGTGATTCTGGGTGCTACCCTTCCTTAGTGTAAATCCTGCTAGTTGAAAGCAGAAGATTGGATTAGGAGCTTGAGTCTCTGAACCACTTAAAACCCCTTGTGTCTTTTACATTATGTACTATAACTGCTATAACTGCTATGTATGTTTTAACTACTTACAATTAAACTTACTCTACGAACAACGTATGTATGATTATGAATATATCAATGAAGGGGATCTTTTACTTATTCCGTTGTACTTGAAAAGATTCTTATGTTTGTCATATGCTAATTTAATAGCTATACAAAATAATAGAGAAACATATTTGAAATAAAAAGGATCTATTCAACCCCTCCCCTTCTAAATCTATTGTGCCAACTGGGAACTAACAATTGGTATCAGAGCCGGTTCTCATGTTATATTCAAAAGCTAATCGCTTTGAGTCTGATCCCAGGCACTAACATTGTTCTAAACTTAGTTTAGTAGTAAGTAACTTGTTATATGCAGATGAGCTCACATGTTAGAAATATTGTGTATAGGTTAAATATGTATATACACCTGAAGCTGCTCAGATTGGTCTATGGTCTCGATTGTTACATCAACAAGACCAATCCTTGCCTACAGTTAATCTTGTAGTCTGAAGACCAGACGAGAGAGCTCAAGAGACATCAATGACAAAGAGTCAAGCATCCACCAGTCTGAAAAATGAAAAGACCATACATGCAAAGAAATGCTCATCCAGAGAAGAAAGAAGTTTTCCTCAGATATATGTTTGGTCAAAAATCGGCTGGATGCAAACTTCATGAACTGAAGGATGACAAAAGAACTAAAGATGCTGAGATTCTCAGGCTGCATCTTCAAGACCACGACTGATTGAATAAAGGCCAACAAGAGCAATAAGCTGTCAGGAGAAAAAGTAAAGCTATGCACATCAATACCTAAACTCAGTATATCTAAGATAAATGATTGTTTAGTAACTGATAGTAAAAAGGTACGGTTCCTCACTATTATAAATGTATACATCATAATTGCATCTTCTTGTGAATTATAATAGTATTCTGTCAAGGAGTCATAATCTACCTAAAAAGGTGAAGAGAAAAAGTAACCTTAGGATGGAAACTCAAATGACAATAAACTTTCTCTCCATCCAAGTTTTAGGTTGAAGATGACATCTTGATGGAAATCTGAAATGGGTCATAAGAGCATCACAGGCCAAATAAACTTTATGTGAAGTAATCTTTGCTGGTGGGTTAGTATGTATGTACAAGCCTAGGTTCTAAGTGTTTGACAAAACACAGAGTATGATCAGTTCTGCAAGAAGATCTTTCTGATTCGTAGAAACTGATCACCTCAATGAATCAACTAGATACTCCTAAATCATAGAGTTGATTCTCACTTTGTAAACACTTAAACATTGTGAACATAACCCAGTAAATGATGAATCCATCATAGATAATGAGTGTGTTATTTAATGTCAAATCCTACACACACTCACCATGCATCTCAAAATGTATTATCTTAAGATAGTTGCATGCATGAATATGTCTGTTGGTGATAAATATGATGATTATCCAAATGAGAGGAACAGGGGTTTAGAAAACTAACCTAGCAGGACCCATTTAATTATGGGTACCAAAATTAGAAATATATTTAAACCTGCAGGTACTTGGTCAGTCTGACCACACTAAGGAATGATGAAGCAGAAGACTTCAGTCAAGAAAACTAAACCAGCAGAAGGCCAAGGACTGTTTAGAATTGATTCTGACAAAATTCCTATATGTCCAAGCCTGTCCTTGAAGACCCTCTGAGCTAATCAGAATGAAGCTCACATGGTTGCTAATCTGTATATGGAAAGCAAGCCATTCAGCCAAAGAAGGAAAGGGTCTTATGTGCTCAAAAGCCAGTCAAGAATGCTATATGAGAAGAATCCTCAAGGAAGCTCACAACAGAAGATTATCGAGCATCATTCAAGAGGAACTTATTACGAGAGCAGAACTTCACAAACAAAACTGTCAAAGAAGACTACATTCGTAGTGCTGTCAAATAATCGTAGAGTGATCAGTCCTTAAAATACTCATCTCTACGATACAAGGAGATCTAAGTGATGATGGAGATTCCAGTCAGAAGGAGATATGCAAGGCTACCTTTAAATGAACCTGAAGAAGAGGGAATCACATCTATCTAGGAAGACAGCGTCAACAATGGGGGAGCAGTGATCTGTTAAGAAGCAACAGAACTGAAATAAACTATGAAGAAATATACCAGCTACAGAGTCCCTAAACTTTGTGGCTAATGAACCAAATGAAGACCCATAGTCAGCAGGAACGTCTCAAAATGTACTACTGATAACCTCTCAACCACCCAACTCAAAATCGTGGAGTGCCTACGATCAAGCATCTGATCGCAGTATGGAAGCAAGAGGACACCACGATTACAACAAATGAAATTGTCTAGAGTTGGTAGAGGATCTACCCATCAGAAAAGGTCGTATGAGATGTAATTACAAATCACTTCTATAGCATTTCATCTGGAAAGCGCCTCAGGGACAAACCTGACCCTTAGCTCACTCTATGAGGTTGTCCCTTCCTGAGCTACCTTGTCCCAGAAGAATTGCTTGATCAAATTCATCTCAAGTACCAAGTCAGTTAACGATCGTAGAGTCGAGGTTGAAGAGAACTCCACGATCGCAGTGCAACATCAACGATCATAGAAGACAACTCGACGATCGTAGTTCTACCAAAGGGTACTCTAGTTCAAAAGGAGATTGGAAAATGAGACAATTACTCAACCATTCAAAATGAGGACATAAGTTCGAGTATATCAGTGATCAAACTATACCGCATCAAAATGAGGATAGAAGATAAAGCCATCCACTGTAGCATCTCTCAAAAGTTGATCGTTGAGTCAACAAAGGAAATCGTAAAGTCCATAGCTGCCTTACCATGCTACTCTACGAATCAAAAGGTCAACGGTCAAAGCCACGTCATCTAAACGTCTACTCTTCTAAAAGGAAATATCTAACTGAAAAGTTATGGGGAGTTACAACTCATTACTAGGCATCATGCAACCAATGGATGGTTGACACTTCACTGGTTATGCAGAGTTAGAACGAACTGCCATAAAGACAATTTCAAATCTACAGACAGTTACCAAAAAGCTTTCAAACCTTTCTCCCTCCCATTTTCAAAACCCTAGAATCACATTCAACCATCTCTTATAAACATCTCTAAATCAAATACCCACATTCTTTGAACTACTCAAATGGAAAACTAGCAAGTAATCACTAACATTCATCTCGGAACCAAATCGTTTGAGAAATCCGAAAGGATGTTCAGCGACATTCTCGAGCTTGTGAAGAAAGCTGGATTCTTAGAATACCTTGAGGCAAGTACTAGAGTATACATTGACCTAGTTAAAGAGTTCTACTCAAACGCCTCCATAAACTCTGGAACCCTGTCCACCAAGGTTAAAGGTCAGTCTCTGAAGTTAAAGTCTTCTGACCTCAATCAATGCTTAGGTTTTTCTAACCAAGGGCTGAAGAACCTTGATGATGTCAATACTGAACAAGCAAAGAAGTTCGTGGGGTACCAAAGAAACCCTAGTTTTAAAGACATGAAGAAGAAGGAGTTTCCTGAAGAGTATAAGTTCCTTGCTGAAATAGTTGGAAAATGCATACTGTGCAAGGACACTACACATGACACAGTGCTTGACCAACAGTTGAAGATAATGTCAGCAATAGTTCTGAAGAAACAAATTGACTTTGGAGCTATCTTGTTCGATCAAATCTCTAAGTGAGTAGAAAAGGCAGAGAAGAAGTCCTTCGAAAAACCCCTGACTATGGTGTTTCATGGTAGACTGCTGAGTATTGTGTTGAAGAAGAAACTAAGAGGGAAGATCAAGGATGATGAGGGAGAGCCTTTGAATGTTCACAAGGTAATGTCTCCACAACTATTTGCAAACTGAAAGAAGAACCCTAAGGAGAACCGAAGGCTGACAACCGGGAGCAGCAGCAGAGCCTCTGTAAAGAAGAGGAAAACAGAAGAAGAGAGGCGCTCGAGTCGATGACTCTCAAGACTGAAGCGAAATCACACCAACCAGAAAGAAATCAAAAGGTGTGAAGAAAGCTGGTAATGTGAAGAAAGCCAAGGCCCCACTAAGGAGTCTTTCCATCAAAGAAAAAGTTGAAGAAGAAAGAGCTCTAACTGTTGAGACAACTAAGAGGAGAAGCAACAAGCTGCTTCAAGGGCCATTCAGCAAGAAAGCTAAGGTGAAAAACGAACCAGACTTAGCTTCCCAAAATAGTACATCTGATGAAGAGAAGGACGTAGAGTTAGCAGAAGATGTCAAGGCTGAGTCCTCACAGACCAAATCCAGCAGTGAAGGTGAAGCTGGATTGATGAATAAAAATTCAGCATCTGCTGATGAAGAGGAAAGCTAAAGCCCTATGGCTGATCCTCAAAGCATTCACTCTAATGATGAAGAAAAGGTTCAAGATGACCCAACTATATCCCCAACTGCAACTGCCCCAACAAGCCCAGATAATGGGTCAGGCAATGCTGTGTTTAAAGAAGAATGATATGCCCCAGCCAGTGATGAACCCCAAGGAAGTCTGTCTGTTGCACCAAAGGAGTCAGAGTCTGAAGAGCAAGAAAAGTCTAACTCTCCCCAAATTGAACCTCCAAGAAGAAGGAAGAGATACAAACTGTAATCAAAATTTGCCTCCAAGAGGAGAAGTAATCAATCAAATGCCCCCATTGAATTAAGTGATGATGAGTCTGCATCACAGAAAGATAGTGCTGAGGATAGGACCAAAGAATGAAGAAAATGAATCGGAGGAAGTTCTTCACGAAGAAAGTTACGAGAATGAAATGCAACGAAGAAGAATTTTTTATTTGAAAATAATCAAGATGGTTCAGCTCGAGAGAGAGAAGAGATTGAAGAAGATTCTGGTTCTGCACCTCAGGAAGAAGACGTACAAGAAGATTATCCAGTTCTCTCTCCTGCAAGATTTAGCAGAAGGATCGTAGTGGAAGTTTCAAATGATCTACCAGATGCTCCATCGGAGAGATGGGTGAACTATAGAAATGAGCAGCTCAAGGTAGTAAGAATGACTACCTTTGGCATTGACAAAAACTGGAACAATATGGAGCTAGACTGCTCAACCATTCTCTACAATCTTGATGACTTACTGTTTAGATGGTTCTTCCAGTGGATGCTAAAGGCCCACACTAAAGGAGATAGAAGCTATCTTAGCTGGTGCTTCTCTCACTTCCCAAGCATGGAGCTGGTGGCTTAGAACTTCCCAAGGGTGAAGAAGTTTGCAACCAAAACAATCAAAGACCAGCCCCACTTCAAAGTCAATCGACAGTCTGACAACCACTATATCCCCTACGATCGTAGAGTGGACTCTGAAGGAAGAAAGAACATGATCAAGGAGATGATCGTAAAGTCTGGTCACTCTACTGCTGAGACTGCTCAAATTCAAAATAAGAAGCTTCCCACAGCCCAATCACTGCTCTCTAAATTCCCTCATCCTCAACCAATGATTGGAACTCAACGATTATTCAGATTCTTCAAGCTTTCGAAAATCTGTCTAAGGATGAAAATCGTAGAGTCACATCTGATGCTCAACTAGCTGCTGACCAAAAAATGATCAAACTATTTTGGAGCAAAAACTACTGAAGAGTTCTGGTGAGTTAAGTGAGAAGATATCTCTACTCACCGAAGAGTCACAGAAGCTGACAGCAAAAGGAGATAATTCTCTTCAGAACAGACTTCAAGCTACTATGGCTGAGATATCGCTCAAACTCCAAGAAAGAGATAACATCTATCAGAAGGCCATACACGATCAGAAGGCAGAAGCTCTACGAGTTCAGAAGGCCAATGAAGAGCAGATACAAGCCCTCTCTGACAAGATTGACGATCTGAAGTAGTTTTTCTCAGTGCAACTTGAGCTAGGCCAACAGGAACTCAAGTTTGAAGTTGCCAACTCCTCCTACCTGATAGAGCAGCTTAATTCCAACATGGAGCAGCTCTCTCAAATGATTGATGACAAAAAGGGGGAGAAAAAGAGGCACTCAAGGAAGAGCAGAGGGATAAGAGAGAAGAAGTCAAAGAAGAAGACAACAGCTGCAACAAAAAAAGAATCATCATCTGAGGGGGAGCCAAAAGATGATGATCACATGATCGCAGAGTCTGAGGGGGAGCATGATCGGAAAGATGCTGAAGGGGAGCTAAGCAAAGACATAAGTTCATCATCCCAGGGGGAGCAAGAGAAAGGAGAACAAACAGATGAGTAGCTGATCAACAGACATCTTGGAAACATACATGGAGCCAAAGAGGTACATCTCTAACTAGTTAGGTATGTTTTGGATCCAGGATGTAAAGTCTCTTAATGTATAAATTGCCAAATCTTTATAAATGACATTCATGATTATCTGGTTATAAATACAGCTGCTCACTGTATATAAGATTCATTCATAACATGCATATGCACCTATTGTTTTTGTCATAATCAAATAGGGGGAGATTGTCAGGAATAAACATATAAATGATATTTGTAACAACCCGATATTTTTATATAAATAAATAAGAAATTTTGCGTATAAATTTTTTTTATTTTAAGGATGAGGATTTGTACAAGATAATGTGTATATGTATTTATGTGGTAAATAAAATATATCTATTACATAAATATTTACAAATAAATTTATTTTAGAATTATTAATTATTATAAAGTATATTCTTATAATAATTAATTTTAAGATATAAATGTTTTTATTAATTATTTTTATAAAATATAATCATATATTATTTAAATAATATATGAAGTGATTTTTAGAATAATTATAATAATTATTTATTATATGAATTTTAGTATAGATTATTAAGTTAATTATTTTACCTTAATTATTAAGGTTAAATATGAAGAATAAATCAGATATGGAATCCAAACCCTAATTTTGGATTATTGTCAAGGTATGAGGATATTAATATAATATTAATTATATTTTGATTTTTCTGATCTACTATTATGCATCTTTGTATGTCCGTATTGATAATTGTTGGTCAATTACGGTGTATTATGACCAAACCCTAGTAATAATGTTAAACCCTAATTTGAGATCCAAATTAGAGTACAAGATCATTTTATAAGTGTGTTATATAATTTTTGTCATGTATTAAATTTATTAATTAGGTAAACCCTAATTAAAGTGCTAGAAACCCTAAATAATTTTTAGAAAACCCTAAATTATTAAAAATCCTAATTTTAAGTGTTAAACCCTAGTTTGAAACTCAATTATGAGTTCGAGATTATTATGTACGATGTAATATGATTTTATGAATAATTAGGTAAACCCTAATTCACATTTTGAGATATTAATTTTAGAAACCCTAATTTCTATAATTACTAACCCTAATTAGAAATTATAAAAACCTAATTACCAAAAGTATAAACCCTAATTGCTAAATTAGCAAAGTCAATGATAATTATATGATCTAAACCCTAATGTTACTGTAAAAGGTAATTAGAAAATTAATCATAATTATGAAACCCTAATTTAAAAATTTTAGAAACTAAAATTTATTTAATTTTTTTATTTAATTTTTTATTTTTGTACAAACCCTAATTGCTAAATCCCACTAATGTTTTATGCTAAACCTTAGGGTTAAACCCTAAGGGTTTGTATGATTACAAGATTGCCCTTAAAATTTCATGCAAAAAGACCAAAATACCCCTCTTGTATTATTAGATTTTGACAAGTTTCTATTTTGCCATTTAAATGAATTATCAAAAGACTAGTTTGCCCCTAATTGAATTATTTTGGCTAGAATAGGTTTTGACTTAATAGGGAGAGTTGGTGACCAAACTCTAACCACTACCTTGACTTAAAATGGACAGTATTTAGCTCTTGTACCAGCCATTCATGCATTTAGCAAGCTCTATATATAGATTGAGAGAGAAAAGTTTACTTTTGTTAGCCATTTTTGTACCAAACACCCAAACCTTTTCTATCCACCCAAAGCCATGAAATTATAAGACAAACCAGTCCCAAGATCAGCCCCACGAACATCCACATCAAACTCAGAATCAATGAATCAAAAATTTTCTTAGCAAGGTATAAAACCTACCCAAAAATCTATCCATAAATTATGTGTTAGATGTTATGTTTGAGTGTTAGAATATATATGTTTATTATTGTGTCTAATGATGATCTGGGTTACTAGATGTTAGATCCATAACATCTAGAGGCTCGGATTTGAAGATTTGAAAAATCTAGAAAAATTTTGTTTGATGTCTGACAACCGAATGTCAGGCCTCTTTAATCGTTACCTGTTATGTGTTTTAGTAGTTTAAAGCCTTGTACTTGTAGTCTGGTATGTGGTCTTTGATATGCAAAAAGAATCAGGACCAAATAATGTATGTATTGAAAGTTATACTTGGTCAAAGTCGGTTGACCGACCATGACCAAGTGATTTCTGGGTAACCCAGAAATCCTTTAACCATGTCTGACAAGATTTTTCTGAGGCTAGATCTTGCGTTTGTATGATGTTTTGATGTTGTTAGTGTATCAGGATTATGTTCGGTTATGTGTAATATATATGTATGCTCCTAGATCGCTTATATAAACAAGATAATGAAGGAAATCGACAGTCAAAGTAGGCTGTATGAGCATGAAATGCATTTTCTGGAATTTCCAGAAAGTTGAAGAACGCTATTTCTGAGATGGTTTGACCAGTTGGTATCTGCTAGATTTGTTGTTGTTTTAGTAATATTTTGTGATAGATCTATTTAGTTACATGTTGGGTATAACCTGAAATCGTTAGATCCTTAAAACATTGCACGATTAGCATGTAGTGGAGGCTCAAAGTATCACTCATGATCTATTCTTCATTTCTGGGTAACCCAGAAAATGAAGAACAGTCCTGACAACATTTTTGGAGGCTCAGATCTCTCTTGTATTATGTGTTATGATCATTTTTGTTGTTGGATCATGTAGTCGTGCATTTGTAATACAATATCTGACTAACAACATTCCCAGAAACGTTATGAGCTAAGAATTATACTTGGTCAAACCTAAAGAACTCGTTAAGCGATAAGGTGTTCTAGGTTTGTATGAAAAAATATGAAGAACACCTATATAAGCGGACAGTTGCCTATGCCGCTATAGGTGGTCTTTCTTGACAGATAATAATTTATTTTTTGAAAATTAATTAATTTAATTAAATAAATAGAAAAAAATAGTTTTTAATTTTTAAAATACCAAATAAATTATTAAAAATTATTTTAAATTTGAAAATTAGTTTTTAATTATTTTTAGTATATTTCATAAATATTTAATATTTTTGGAATATTAAAAGTATTTAATTTATTTAATTATAATATTAAATGAATTAGTTAAAAATGATTTTAATATTTAAAAATCATTTAAAATTATATTATGATATAAGAAAATATTTTAAGTTATTTTTAATGACTTTTAATATTTTGTGATAAATTTCATTAATAAATTAATATTAATGATAATTAAGTTATTTACTAAATGAATTAAATAAATTAATTAAAAATGATTTTATTATATTAAAATTATTTTAAATAATAATAAGGTATTTAAAAATATTTTAAGTTATAAAATATAACTTTTAATATTTAAAGGTAAATTTCATTAATTAATTATTATTAATGATATTAAAGTTATTTAATAATTATATTAAATAATTTAGTTTAAAAAGATTTTAATATTATAATAATCATTTTAAATAAAAATAAAGTGTTTAAAGATATTTTAAGTTATAAAATATAACTTTTAATATTTAAAAGATAATTTCATTAATAATTTGATATTAATGATTATTAAAGATATTAAATTTATTTAATAATTATATTAAATAAATAGTTTATAAATGGTTTTATTAATTTAAAATCATTTAAAAAGGATATTAAGGAATTAAAAATATTTTAAGTAATGATTAAAGACTTTTAATATTTTGATAAATAGTACATTAATATTTAAATATTAAAGTGTCTTAATGTATAAATTGCCATATCTTTATAAATGACATTCATGATTATCTATTTTATAAATACAAATTGCTTTCACTTTGTATATAAGATTCATTCATAACATGCATATGCACCTATTGTTTTTGTCATAATCAAATAGGGGGAGATTGCCAAGAATAAACATATGAATGATATTCCTATTTAAATATGATTTGATATATATATATATATATATATATATATATATATATATATATATATACGTGTGTGTGTGTGAATGAATAATATGCAAGTATGCTTGCATTAAGAAAAGTTGTAAAGTCCTTTGATAGATAATAGAAGTATATATACAAGGACTTAGAATGAATGATCAAGAATGTTAGGTTGATCCTACATAAACAAAAAGCGACTTTGTAAAGTCCTCAAGAGAAATGATGTACAAGGACTATAAAAATAGAAAGATCAAGCATGTTAGGTTGATCTTATGATGTAATAGATAGGCTTGTCAGATCATCAAGTACTGCACTAGAGATCGTAGTCTGCCATGAGAGTCAAGGATAACTCGAGAGCTATCGAGGCAGAATCGTAGTATGCAAGATAGTAGATCTCGTAGTTCGTAGACTGTCAGGGGAAACGATGAAGGATCGTGGTATGTTGAGGAAGTCATGTTCGGAATCATAGAGACAGCCTGCCTACGAGTCGACCGATCATCTGCTAAAGCCAAGACAGAAATGTAGACTACACTCGGAGTCGTAGAGTCTATCGATTTCGAAGCCATGTCAAGGATCGTAGACTACACTTTGAGTTCGTAGAGTCTATTGATTACATGCAGAGATCGTAGTCGAGCAAGATCAGATGAAGACAGCAAGCACAAGGTAGAAACCTTAGAGTGTCAAGATCTGATCTCAGGATCGTAGTGCTTGCACAGCCGAAGCTGAATCGTAGAGTGCAGAACTACGACCTCAACAGAAATGCTCACAATGCATAGGCAGAATCGCAGAGCAAGTACGATTCTCAACTAATGAGCACTCCCAGAATATCCAAAGGAACAAAGCCTCTGGTTGGCACTGCAAAGATACATCCTACCTAAAGGGAACCAGAGAGCACTCAAGGAATGTCATGCAAGCTAAAAGAAGATCTAAGCACCAACCCAATCAGCATCAAGATTAAGTTGTGAAGCCATTCGAGATGAAGTCTTCCACAAGATAATCATAAGAAGACTTCAGTAACTGACTAAGGAAAATTAGCAAGTGCAGTAGCTATCAAGTGAACAGAAGACAATGATCTTGGAAGCAACCGAGATCGTAGTGTTTGCCAAACAAAGAAAGAACTGATGGAAAGTGAACTGAGATACTGTGTAGCCTCTGAAGAACAAGGCTTAAGTGATTAAGTGTAGGGTCAGTCCATTGATGATAAGTGAATGGAAGATCACAAGGAGAAAGCGAGCTGGACGCGCCACAAATCTGAAGTGTCTTGCTATTCAGAGGGAACCAGAGCAAGGAGTTAGGTCATCAGTATCTGAGAATAGTTGAAGCAAACAGAAGTATTGAAGCACTGCACAATAGAAGGAAGAGCTGTACTACATTGGAGATCCACTCAACACTCTTCAAGATCATAGTGTTAACTCTACCAGTCAATGACCAACACTCAACAAGACAATACGATCAGGTCCTTGAAGACGTGCATCAGAATCGTAGAGTTCGAACACCTGAAGACTGAAGCATTGGCAACAGTTCAATCTGAAGGATGGTATTCGGATAAAAGCTTATTGAGAGCATCGATGCAAAAGGACAACCTCTGATCGAGAAATCAGAAGGTGATAATAAAGTCTTCAACTTGCCCAAGACATTAAAGTGACAACTCTGAGGGGTAGGTGAAATAATAGACTACAATGTCAGATAAAGTATGACATATCACATCAGCAGTCTACCTCTGTTAACTCGAGATCTGTGAAGATATTTGAATAGCCTTCAACGGCTACTTTCCAATGGAAGGATTGGGAAGGAGTATAAATCTAGCAGAACTTCAAAGCTCGAGGGTTGCTGGAGTTGCTGATTTTGGAGAGAAAGTGGACTGTTCTAAACCGCGTAAGATAGTGAGTTCGAAGGCTCACTCTATGATCCACCAAGAACACTCAGATTCTGAACTGCCGAGAGAAAGAAGAGCATCATGTCATCTTGGTGTCCATCATGGGAAGACTCTAAGAACAATAGAGAAGAGCTCACAATCATCTTAGCAAGTCCATCATGAGATGACATCAAGTATCAAGAAGGGAGATCGCAAACGTCATCATGATGGCAAGCATGAGAAAGTTTCTAAGTACCAAGAAGAAGAACTTACTGGTCATCTTGAAACCTATCATTGACCATCATGTATCAAGAGGAAAGATCTTCAAGGCAGTTCATCAAGGGATCATCTGAAGTGGTTGAGTAACCGAAGAAGCTGAGCATCATTCAAACACTCAACTGCACTTCAAGGGTGATCAAGCCAAGCTGCTAAGTATAGAAGATGTTCAGAGCATGAAGACACCTTAGCAGCTCAACACCAACTCCAATAAACAAACAACTCAACAGAAGCTCCAAGCCTGAGGGGTCCTTGTCCGTAGGGACTAAATGAAGGCAGGGGCAGAAGGGTCCTTGTCCGGAGGGACTAAACAAAGTTCCAAGCCTCCTGGGCTTAAAGAGTTCCTAGGGAACTAAAGGAGTCCCAAGGCTACTGGCCTTGAAGAGTTCTTAGTGAATTGAAGTCCCAAGGCTGTTGGCCTTGAAGGAATCTTAGTGATTCAGGGTGTTGCCCTTCCTTAGTGGAAATCTTGCTAGTTGAAAGTAGAAGAGTGGATTAGGAGCTTGAGTCTCTGAACCACTTAAAACCCCTTGTGTCTTTTACATTATGTACTATAACTGCTATAACTGCTATGTATGTTTTAACTGCTTACAACTAAACTTACTCTACGAACAACGTATGTATGATTATGAATATATCAATGAACGGGATCTTTTACTTATTCCGATGTGCTTGAAAAGATTCTTATGTTTGTCATATGTTAATTTAATAGGTATACAAAATAATAGAGAAAAGTATTTGAAATAAAAAGGATCTATTCAACCCCCCCCCTTCTAGATCTATTGTGCCTACTGGGAACTAACACATTAGTTAACCCCAAACGACATAACCAGAAACTAGTTATATAACTATAGCGAGTTCTGAACGTCGTCTTAGGTACCTCCTCCTTCTACCTTACTTTCAACTAACTATACCCCGTACACAAATCTATCTTAGAAAAATTCTTTGCCACTTCAACTGATCAAAATAGATCATCGATCCTAGGCCATGGGTATTTATCCTTAACCGCTAACTTAATACTCTTATGATAGTCAATACGTAACCATAATGACTCATACTCTTCCTTAACATCCTACTAACTTACATCAAGGTTAGATGACAAGCGCGTCTCGGTGTTTTATTATCGTAAATTACTACCTTGAGTTTTCTGAAAACTGAAAACTCACACTTTATTTATAACTATTTATTATAGCTTTATGGTTAATCAACCTATTCATACCGAGAATTTTCTTAAATTCTATTAACGTTAACAGTACTTATCTACTGATATATACTTACTTGTATTATCCATGAAACAAATTTTCCACTAATAAATTAATGAAAGTTATTTCCTCCTCCTCTAACTTAATGTTTTAAAGGTACTTATAATCCCTTTCAAACAGACTCCTAGATGAGTCTTTCCACATGTCTTACACACTTCGATCCTAAGTTTAGGATCCCCTTGTCTCACTCCAGTATCCCAGGAGTTAAAATTCTTTCTTCTCGGCTTACTGCCACTGGCATTCTCTACCTTGGTTCCTCCCTCTCCCTTACTCTCATTCTTACTCTTTGTCATATTGAGTCAACGCCTCACTACCATCCTCTGCTATAATTACCTTCTCCAGAATGGTCCCATAGGAAACCCTTTGGAACACCGACATCCCACTATAGAGCCAGGGTTTCAGGCCCTGCTCAAACCTACGAGCCTTCCTCTCCTCAGTGTCCACTTGGTGTGGAGAAAACCTTGCCAATTCATTTGAATTTGGCCGCGTACTGGGGAACCGTCATGTCCCCTTACTTAAGTTCTAAGAACTTACTCTCCATCCTCTCTTGCATACTTGTAGGGAAATAATTCTTGAAGAAAACCTTCTTGAATTGTTCCCACGTTACCTTATCTGTTCTAGCCCCACCCTGGTGAGCCTCCCACAAAAAGTTGGCTTTCCCCTTCATCATGTAAGTAACAAAAGAACTCCTTTGCGCCTCAGCTACATTTGTAATAACAAACGCCTTCTCTATTTCTTTTACCCCTATCTGGGCATCTATTGGGTCCGTCGTTCTTTTGAACTCCGGCGGACCTACGCTTTTAAACTCTTTAAAGGTATTCGTTCTGACTACTCTAGGTTTGAGGTACTATACCCCCCCCCCCCGGTTTGGTTAAATGCAGCCGTTAATAAATTAATGAACTCTTGTATAGGGTTATTTTGACCCCATTGATTATCATTATGTGATTCCGCTACTTGATTACGTTGTCTTCTCCTTGGCGGAATTTTCAAATAAAATTTCATTATTATCTATTTAGTTACTTCGTTATTAATCGCCACATACCAACTCGCACCATAACAAATCATCTCAATGAAAACTTCATTATATCCATATGCTTCTTCATAGTTTGAAACTATTTATAATTTGTTTTCCATAGTCAACAGCTATTACGTCTTTATCCTGCATTTGAACTTCACAAAAGTTGGGATTTACAAAAGACTACCCTTTTACTACACACATATTTATAACTCTAGACTTCTAGTAATACATAACAGCATCCTCGTGCTTCTCATTCGCAATCGCCACTACAGTATCCCGACTAAAAGTATGACGGGTTTGTCCTGACTCATTGAAATAACAAGCAACTTTCATCTTGAAATCCTTATGAGCACTCTCATGGATGTAAGACATACGTGCTATCTTTTGATCCTTCTCCCCCAATTCTTTACGAAGCTCATCGACCTCGTTCTTATAGTCTCTAGCCTTATTTATCATGAGCACCTTCTCATCATGCTCTGACTCAAAATCTGTTTCTGCAGACTCCTTTGCTATGTAAAGAGCACTAATCTCTTCATTCTAATTCTGCACAACTACACTCAGTTGCATATTTTTGTCAAGCTCTGCCATATATAATGATCTCATTACATCTGAAGGTGATGACTCTAGTGTAGGTACCACCGTTTCAACCGATGTTACCTATATTCCTTCCTCCACATCGTTCATCATACTAAGGTATGACGATATATCCATATCTCCCTTGGAGTAGTCTTCCTTAGAAAAGTATTCCTCTGTCTCCGACTCTAATATTACTAATGGTACCTCCGCCACTAGCATAGGTACAGGCTCTTCTCGGTTCACAAGCTCTTCGCTCACCGCGTGAATATCTCTATACATCAAGCTATCGATCGACATCCTACAATAACACATAACATATTGATTATTACATAACATATAATAGTATAAGCACAAATCACATTTAATTTATTTAGGGTTACTTTCCATCTTTTAAATCTTTCGGTACTGAGTTTCCACGATACCTTATTAACTCATTCGACTTAAGTAAAGGTTGAGTTTACTTCCTTCAGACTTCTCCTTCCTTAACGAGGTTATTAGCCTAAGGTTCTTCCCCCCTTAAGTTTTATAACCTAATGCTTTGATACCAACCTGTGACGCCCCCAAATCCGGGTCTCTTCCAACCCGACATATGGTGCTCCACGGTGCTACAGTTCACACAAACATTCAATCGAAATGCCTCAAAAGAACGAATATGTCTTTTATATATTCCAAAGCAGTACTACCATTTCCCAGGTTCTTTATAACCGTTACATTTGTTCTTGTCATAATATCAAATATTATCATTACAAACCTTTACTATTACATAGGTAATCTACAAGTTCGCTTTAGCCATCACTTTATCCTTGACGAATCCTGCGGTCCATTCGGTCCAAGCTGCATTCATATGGTTCAAGCAAGAGTGAGCATAACAAGCTCAGAAAGTACAACAATTTCATTTTTAAAGCATGCTTAAAACATAGGAATCGTATATCTTCAATAACTGGATAGTAGTTACGAAGTACTATCAATAACTCAAAATAGCATTCCTTTTTCCTTCAAAATGTTTTACAATAACAATATTCAGTAAAACATCAATTCTGGTCCAAGACCATGAGAGTTTCACAATTTCTTTGAAAAGGACAACCCGACACGAAGTCCGTAAGTCCGGCATATCTTACGAGCACTTCTATGTGATCAACTTATAGTACTCTATATTGATCAACACTACATCCATTAAACGTGTGTACGTTTAAGTTGTGGCAACCTCACAAGCCCATCGAATACTCGATGAAATATACATTTGTTTATTCATATACATGCTTACCTTGAATCCGTACCAAACATTTGGCGTAGGATAGCGTTAGCAATTCTATATTAAAAGACTTGTAAACAATTCAATCAATCTATCAAGATTAGTCTAGCCGAGCTAAAACTGGCATTGACTCTTTCTTTAAAACCATACATGCATCTCATAACTTGAATCATTTGAAAACTTGGCTAACACGAAGGTTAGACAAGCGTTTTAAGAAAAACTTGCCTTTAGCGTCTGCTACAGTAAAATTACATTTCCTTTGAGTCTTTACGGTCTCTACAATACATAATCACATAACATACCACATTAATCCATGAATGAACATACGTAGTTCCTAAAGAATCTTACCCTTCTTCTCAATCTAATCCCGTATTAGATTTGTTATTTATTGGTTCCAGCTTGCCGTCGTTCTTTTACATCGTTCTTACCAACTTCGTTCACTTTTATAACTTAACTAAAATTATTTCATTAATACAACTCAGTTTGAGTTAATTATCCTTCCTCATGGCTTACTAACGTCCTTACGTTATTAACTTGACACTTAATCGGCATTGGTTAAGTACATTCATTGCATACCATTTATGTTCAAATCCAACTTATCTTTAACCTTTAGTGTATTACTTAAGGTTTACAATGATGCTACGTTAAGTTTATTAATGTATTAGTTCATTACTAATCACTTATCTTTATTTCCTTACTTGTAATCTTTTATTACTGTGCATGACCTAGTCTTTGTCATGCTTTGCTGCTGATTTTCTCCCTCTAGGCTCGTATCATGCAAGCTGGCTGCTTTTGTTCTAAATTTTAGTCACGGCATTGCGGCGCCATGCTTATAGTAATTGGCCGTGCTGCGGCGCCAGTTAACAGGGGCTAAGGTCCGGTCTCAAGTTATGGCGCTGGCCATTCCTGCCTTGAGTCGTGCCGCGGCGCCAACTCTGTGTATCAGACAATTTTGACAGATTTTCTTTTAAGTGAGATTCCCGAGCTCCTAACTTCTTCGTTATAAGTCCGAATTGGCACGTTCAAGAGCCTACGGTTCAAAAATTACGTATTCTACGTGTTCATGCAAGAATTTTATCTATTCGACTTCGTTTGCTAAAATTCCACCTATTAGTCTATTTTTAACAAAAACAATAAACGTTCGTGAACGTTCAACGCTCGTTTCTTCGTTCTAAGTCGGAATCTGACCATTTTTGAGTCCGCAACTCTATAATGCCAAATAAGACTTGTCTCCATTGAAAACCTATGTTTCCAAGCTAAATATCAAAATTCGACTTCAATTCCGAGAATTTCACGAATTCGACGATTGTCGTCTAATCGTGTCAATTCCGGCGAAACTTTGTTACTTAAGATTTGTTCTTCATTTTAAATGGATTCAATTCATCATACTATCCTCTTGAAATACATACTTCATTAATTTATAAACATGATAAGTTATTACTTATTCTTGATGAGTTTGTAACTTATTAAAGTATAAAAATACTTATGTTTCCATTTCTCATGACTTATGTCTTCTTTTCATATGACTCATTATGGTTAATGACTTTTAACCATTATTCTTACTTCTTATTATCATACTAACTTTATTAATGTAAACATGTTACAAGTTCTCACAAATTCTTATACTTTCATTATTGATCTTCACAAGTTCTTAACTTATATGATTACGAATAGCTTATTCATGACTTATAAGGCTTATTAAAACTTAAGCCCTTTAATTTATCATTCCTTAGCATGCTAGTTCTACCAATACCCCCTTCTCTAACAATGGAAGTGAAAGAGAAACATGGTTTAAGAATACTTACTCTTGAATAACACTTGGTAAATCTTTAATCTCCTTCTTGCTTCTTGAATTAACAAGGCTAATCTTCTAGCTTTTCTTGCTTTTTCTCTCAAACCAATAAGCTATAAGTTGTTGGTTGGAAATCTAACAAGGGAAGTCTAACTTTATATGTATTTATTCTCTCAAGCAAATAAGCTCTCAACTTTATAAGTTGGATGAAATGAAACAACCAAACAAATTAATCCAAGCTCGCTATTTATATGATTTCCAAGGTTAGGGTAGTTTAATATTTTAGGCCACTCCACCTACTTACTATTCATTACTTTGTGATTAAGTTAACTTGCTCACCACCTAAACTTGGCCATCAGACTTACTTAATCATTAAGTATACTTGTTAATCGCATAACTTAGCCTTTAAGTCACATTACTTGGTCACCATAACACTTATCCATTAAGTCACTTTACTTGCCCACCACTTTGGGTCATCCATGTTCTCATGGGTTGCCCCATGGATCACCCTTACCCATTGAATTAATATTTTGGGCTTAAGGTTTAATTAGCTTACTTATAATTTGGGCTTACATTAATTCACTTTGGGCTTCTCATTACATATACTTGGGCTTGGTCTCTAATTTCTATTGGACTTAACCATTCTTACATTTGGGTTTTGCCAATTCTCATTGGACTTTAATATTTCCTACACAATCCTATAAATTCAATACATTTGGCTTAAAGCCTTAGGACATATACTTTACGTATAATTCTCATATCCTAACTCGTATACTAATTCATGATATACGATATACCATCATTCATACATACTCGTATAATACCTCGTATCATACTCGTATACTCTACCTCACACAATTTACTTATCATACAATTATTACCCTAACTTCTTAATGCATGATTTTCCTAATGTTCTCAAATTAAGTCCATAGGCGAAATATTACGTTTTCCATAACTGAAATATTATTGGATATTCCATCTCACCTTGATATTCTATTATTACGTATTTCTCGAAAGTTCAAAAATAATTCCCGAGCAGAAATGCGTGAATAGTGTTTTTCAGAAAATTTCTCGAAAAGCTTTTATTTTTGTCTTGGAAATTCAAACACTTTAATTCTACCACGTTACCAAAATCCTACAACGTTCTGATATGTTTAGGTCATAGAACGACCTTCAATTAGCTTGCTCCCATAAATAATCAATTAAATTCATATTATCCTTATAATTAAATAAAATTTTAATTCTTCCAAAAATTCAATTTTCTCGGGCGTTACAAAATCCGTGACATGGGCTAAGAAAGCTTGACATCAATTTTTCAATAAACGAATGGCTTTATGGATTGATATGATAGAGATTGACTTTAGTGGTTTGGTTTCTTGAATTCGCATAATAGGTTGGTTAGGAATATGAAAGCTAACAACCTTACGAAAACAATCAATTTTAGCATGATGAGTAGTTAACCAATCAATCCCTAAAATCACATCAAATGCAATTATTTTCAAAGAGATAAGATCGACAGGTAACGTGAGGGTGCCGATTTGAATCAAATAAGATTTATAAACAGTGGATGTAATGAAGGTTTCTCCCAACGGAGTTTCAACAGATAAGTCAAAGTCTAATTTCTCCGGAGTTAAATTTAAACGTTGAGGGTAAGTAGGAGAAATAAAAGAATGGGTAGAACCGGTATCAAATAAGGTATAGACTTCGCAATTGTTTATGGTTAGCTTACCCGTGATAACTTCATTCTGGTTACTCACTTTTTGGAAGGTCACGACAAACTTGACTTCGCTGCATGACACGTTAGGTTACTGCGTACAGTTTGGATTGCTGTGTCCTTCCTGTCCGCATTTGTAGAATACGACCGGTGATCTTTCTCTTTCCTTGAAAATGGGTACTGGTGCTACTGTCTTTCCATCATTGTTGAATCTCCTCTTTTTGAAATTTCCACTTCTATTCTCTTGGCTAGGATTACCACTGAAGTGGTTACCATTTCTGGTATGTTGATTTCCTCCACGTTTGTTGTCACCGCTTCGATGACTGCTACCACTAGGATTATCATTTTGCCGGCTGCTATCTCTTGGTTTGGTTGACTCATTATTGAGCTCCAATAACTGAGCCATATTCACAACATCTGAATACAAGAAAAGTTTGTGAGAAATGAGGTATTAATGTAATTCGGGTTTCAAACCTCGCACAAACATTTGTGTCATATGCTCCTCATTATCTACCAAATGGGATGCAAACCAGGACAACTCGGCAAACTTAGCCTCGTATTATGACACGGTCATATTATTTTGCTCCAGCTTGATGAACTCCACCTCCTTCATATGATGAATACTTTCGGAACAGTACTTGTCGTTGAACAGTTCTTGGAACTTCTCCCAAGACATCTTCAGTTCAACAAGCTGAGTACATTTTACAGATTCCCACCAGTAATCTGCCTTTCCTCTCAACATGAAGGTGACAAAGGGAACCTTTTGCTCCTCGGAACATCCCAAGACTTCAAATATCTTGGTGATCAGCTTAATCCACGTCTCCGCCTTAAGTGGTTATGGCTTTCCCAAAAACTTCGGTGGTCCCAGCTCCTTGAACTACTTAGCGGTAATCAGCCGTGAGTTGCTAGTGTTTCCACCTGCATTTTGAACATGAGTATCTCTCGCCCGATGTTGAATGAATTGCATAAAGCACCTAAACATTCTGTCGTTCATCATTTCGTCGGTGTTGTTGTTTACTTGAGGATTCTTGCCTTTCTGATGCACATTATCCTTGGTATTGATCAGTGGTGACTCACCGGTTTCATGTGCTACATTGCTTAACTCAACATTTTCAGATGCCATTTTCAAACACTACCATAAAACAGGGGTTAATTGACATGCCACATATTACCCCTATATTTTTACCGACCAATTAAATAACAATTAAGCTTAGGTAGGTCATACTAGAGAAAGATTTTCCTGTCTTTCCCCTCCTAGTTTTAGCCTCACATCTCAGCCAGGGATCATATCCCTAAGCTTTGATACCAACTGTGACGCCCCCAAAATAAGTATACACAACCCATTCTAAGCCGCCAAATACATGGTACATAAATCAAATACAAACTAAATTTATACAATACGACAAATCTTAGCTGAGAGTTTTAACACGAATATTGTCTTGTAGACAATATCCAAACTCAAATGGAGTTCTCATTACAATTATTATCACACTATTTTATAAAATAGTAAAGACTAGTCTCGGCTACGTTCTCATTTCTTGAAGAGAACAATGAAAGTAAATGGTGAGCTCAAAGCTCAGTAAAGAATATTATGACTAAGATAATGCAGAATAAATTATTTATTAGCCTGCAGCGGAATAAACAATCCATTAGAAAAGTCAATTAGAGCATAATATCTACTATCTTCTATAATTTAAAAGTTCATCATCAATATTTTATTGCTGTAACACAACTCAATAAATAATCCACACCGCTGAATTATCTATGCACTACGGGCCAATGATATTTGTAAGACCCCAACTTTTATGAATAAAGAATAATTTTCTCAAAATATATTTTTGAATATTATGGTGTGGATTTGATATAATGTTATAGTCGTGGGTAATATTTACAAATTTTGCAAAGTAAGCAAGTGGTTATATAATATTCGATTGGTCAACGAATATTCATTTTAACAGGGAATATTCATACGATGGCACAATCATTGGTGGACCCCACAACGGAAGTATTGTCGTAGTTAGAAAAACCATGTAATTATCTTTTATAAAAATAACTACGAAAGTGTTACCGAATTAAAACTGTTGAACAATCCGGTAGTAAAAGTAAATGAATACGCGTGGTTACATAATAGTAGCACACCAGTATTGATTATTGATGCTTACGTGAGAAGTCACTCGGTTATACTCAATTATTACTACAAGATAATTGTTGCATCATATCTCTCATATTATTGATTCAATTATTGTCACAATATCATCTGCATTATATTTATTATTATTAAATCAATAATTGAGACGACAAAGTTATTCATATTATTATTTGCAATATTGACAATGTCTAGAAGTTCTGTCAAGGAGAGGTTTGGTCACCTAATTGCGCGCCAATAAATAGAAATCCTTATCAGAAATCCCCCTCTTTCCTGGGAAAGACCTGGTTGTTAAATATTGCGAGTTATAATATTAATGATGAATAAGTTGTGTTAATTAAAGATGAATTTGATAGTTTCATTGTGTTGGGATTATTAGTGTTAGTGGAAATCGACATCTATTCCGATGATAATTGATGTCTGGGGGTTATATTGATAAATCGGGTAATTTATCGGATAAATGAGCAATTAATTGCTACTAATTCACATGCTTATATAACTATTTGTTCGCATGTGTGTACTATTGAATCACATTCTTGTACTATTAGGGGAGTTGGTGCAAGATTGATAATACTTGCATGATTATGTTAAAAATGGAGGTATAGTTGAAGGTACTATATGTGACGCCCCCAAAATAGGTATACATCACCCATTCTGAGTTGTCAATACATGGTACAGAAATAACTACAACTTTATTATTACAACAGTAAAACTGTGAGTTTGAATACAAATATTATCTTCTAGACAATATCTATACTCAAATAAATCCTCATCACATTTATTGATACATTATTTTACAAAAATGGTGAGGACTACTAAACAACTCTCTCTAGAACCTTCATTCCATACCCCAACTCGTAGTCGCTATATTCTCACCTCTTAAGAAGAAAAATGAAACAAAAAGGAAAAGGGTGAGCTCAACTAGCCCAGTAAAGAATATTTTGACTAAGATAATATACAACAAATTATCATTAGTCTTCAACAGGGAAAAATCTAATAGAATACAATAGACAACAAGTTTTAAATCAATATTCGCAGCGGAAATAATAATTCATTAGAAGAGCTAAGTAGAGAATGCAAACTACTATCTTCTATGTATGAATTTAAAAGTTCATCGTCTATCTTTTATCCCTGTAACATCAATCAATATATATACGGAATCAAATATTCATCTTTGCACTACTGAGCCAAAGATATTCATCGATTAGTCATGTTCATCTAAACACTGTTCATCTTTGCACTACTGGGCCAAAGATATTCATCGAAATCATTCATCTTTGCTTCTACTGGCCAAAGATATTCAATAATATCATCATTTAAGACGAGGATGATGAAAATATTTTTAAAAAGCGAATCTAGTGAAACAAAATGACAAGGATTAAGGATTAAGGATTAGTATTTTGTTTTATCCATGTCCAAAAATACCTCAAAAATAATCATAGTGGTGTAAAATTCAAGAATGATCAAAACATGGATACAATCGAGCTAGTATCCGAATAGATATTTTGGACGTAAAGGAAAATTTTTATTTTTTGATGAATAGTGTTGTATTCGTGAATAGTCGTGAATAGTCCAGTATCGTGAATAGTAACCCAGACACTAAAAGTTCCAAATTTGATTAAAAGTTCAGATCAATACTTGGCATAATGATATTAGAATAAATAATTTCATTAAAAATAATATCCCTTACCTCGAAAGATCGGTACTTTCTAAATTTGAAACAGGATATAGGCTATAATTTGAACTTGCATAGTATAGCAATACTCAAAGTATACTCAAAATACTCACAAGAATACGCTCCATAATATAGAGAGAAAACTTTAATTTACGGTGTGATTTTCAATTCTAACCTAAGCACCCTATTTATAGGAAAATGCTTAGAACACCAAAGTAGAAAATTTATTAAAATATTAATATTAATATTACAATTCCTCGCCCACTTCTAAGGATCTGAATTCAGCCACTTCTAACACATGTAAGACCCACAACAATGACAAAAAACATTTTTGTCATTTTAAAAATTTTATACTTCCAAAAATTAAATATTTTGGAACTCTGAAACTTTAATAATTCATAATAAATAGCCCTTTTATCAGAAAATTTGAATCTCGCGAGTTTTTATAGGAAATTAAATTCTCTACAACTTTTCGGAAGAAAGTTATTCCAAATTCCAAACAGAAATTGATAGAAATCCACAAAGCGGCGATTTTATTGTGCTATAATCAAATTTCGATCAAGAAATGGGGTCCAAACACATAAAACATGCTTTAAATATTTTTGGTAACAAAAATACTCCTCCTCCACATATACTCATATATCCCGCATTCATTGTAAAAATATCACCATTATTATATTATTAAAATATAATAATATATTTAAATGAATTTTTTTTTCAGAAAAAGATAAAATTTTAATTTTCAACAATTGTCACATTAAAAAAAATTTCTCCATCTATATCCACATAAAATCAATATTTTCCTCATCATATTAATCAATAATTAATTATTCATGAATAATATTACGAGAATCACAACACGATGACGAGCGGTTCGAGGAAAGAGGGGCTTTCCAATAAGAATTTCTCCTTACTGGCGCACAATTAGGTGACCAAACCTCTCCTTAGACAGAACTTTCTAGACATTGCCAATAATGTTATCTAATAATATTATTCAGATAATATGAATTATTGCTTCGATAATGAAAAAATCTTGTGTAATGACAATTATTGAAACAACAACAATATAAAATATCAACGCAACAATTATTAAATCAATAAAATAAAAAACTGAACAGTAATTACTATAACAATTATAGAGTAGTGCCTTCTTACGTAAGAATCAATAATTGGTGCAATCTGGTGTGTCTTCTTGTGTTTTAACCATCGAGTATTTTAATAGTATTACTTGAATAACAACTACTGTAGTTATTTTTAAACAACTTATTCTTGTCGTTTTCTTCCTCCAATCGCTTTTCGTTATGGGGCCCACACATGGCTGCTGCAGTCGTACGAATATTCCCCGATACGAATATTCCACGACCAAGCGAATATTCCCCAACAATAATGAATATTTTATAACCACTTGCTTATTTTGAAATATTTGCGTATTTTACCCATAACTATCCACATTAATCAAATCAACCCTTACTATTTCAAAATAATAAATAGAAAATTAAATTTCATTAATAATAAGTTGGGGTCTTCTGACCTCCCTCCTTATGAAATTTCGTCCTCGAAATTGACGTACGTACACAGTGTTTCGAAAAGGTGAGGATACCTCGGTTTCATTTTCGTTTCCAATTCCCAGGTCATTTCCTCTATAGCATGATTCATCCACAAAACATTAACTTGTGGTATGACCTTTGCGCGTAGGACATGCTCCTTCATATCCAAGATCTTGACAGGTACCTCCTCATACGTTAAGTCTTCAGCTATGTAGTCCGATTCTAACTCTATAACGTGGTTTGGGTCTTTCACATATTTACGAAGTACAGATATGTGGAACACATTATGAACACGAGACATACTCGGAGGTAACACGAGTCTATAGGCTACATTTCCTACTCGGTCAAGAATTTGAAATGGACCAATAAATCGTGGATTGAGCTTTCCTCTCTTCCCAAATCTTGTAACTCCCTTCCATGGAGCAACTCGCAACAATACATGATCCCCTATACTAAATTCCACGTCCTTTCGATGAAGATCCGCATAACTCTTTTTGTCGATCTTGTCTTGCTTTTGTATCGTTGTCGAATCATTTGGATCTTTTTCGTAGTCATACGTACCAACTCGGGTCCCAACAATGTTGCTTCACCCACCTCGTCCCAACATCTTTGGAAGCGACACTTTCGTCCATATAATGCTTCAAATGGAGCCACACCTATACTTGCACGATAAGCATTGTTGTTGTAGGAGAATTCCACCAATGGTAAATACTTATCCCAACGCGCCTTGAAGTCTAGGACACAAAGTCTTAATAGATCCTCAAGAGTTTGAATAGTCCTCTCGATTGTCCGTCCGTTTGAGGATGGTATATGCCCAGATAAATAAATCCGTGCCCATAGCTTTTTCCGAAGCTAACCCAAAATCTTGAAGTGAATCTTGGGTCACGATCCAAAACTATGGATCTTGGCATGCCATGCAACCTCACAATCTCATTTACATATATACTAGCAAGGCGTTCAAGGGAATAAGTCTCCGTATCGGCAAGAAATGAAAGCGGAACTTGGTTAATCTATCAACAATAACCCAAATAGCATTAATGCCTTGAGAAACCGTAGGAAGACCCGTAATTGAAATCCATGGTAATGTGTTCCACTTCCATTTCGAGAATCTCAAGTGGTTCCAACGGACCCTTAGGTACTAGATGCTCTGCCTTTACACGTTGAAAAGTTAAACACATTGAGATAAACTTTGCAATCTCTCTCTTCATATTGTTCCACCAAAATGTATGTTGAAGATCACGATACATTTTGGTACTTCGAGATGGATTGCAAATGGTGTATTATGTGCCTCCATCATAATCTTGTACTTCAAATCGAGTCGTTAGGGACACAAAGTGCAGAGTGGACTCAAGTATTCCTTCTTCATCAATTCTAAGCTAGAATAGTACCTTCTTGTACTTTCTTCAGACGACGCATCGGCTCCGAATTCGGTGGCTTGAGCAACCTTAACTTTTTCTATTAAAGTTGGCTCTGTCGTATACTTGACATCATCGCACTCATTCCCGCATATGATCTTCTACTCAGCAGCGCCATCACAGCGTTTGCTTTTCGGGATGGTATTGAATAGTGTGATCGTAATCTTTCAACAACTCAAGCCAGCGTCGTTGTCGCATGTTGAGTTCCTTTTGCGTGAAGAAATATTTGAGGCTTTTATGGTGCAGAATATATCTCCACTTTCTCCCATATAGATAGTGCCTCCGGATCTTTAAGCGCTGAAAGCATTGCTTTGCCAACTCTAGATCATAAGTAGGATAATTCCTCTCATACTCTTTAAGTTGTCGCGAGGCATAGGCTATGACTTTCCCCGTTGCATGAGAACACATCCTAACCCTTTGCCCAAAGCATTTGTAGATAACAAATCCATCCGAACCGGATGGTATTGTTAGAACAGTGCGAAATGAGTCTCCTCTTGAGCTCTTGGAAACTCTTCTCGCATTCCTCGTTCCATACGAATTTTATATCTTTCCGAGTCAGCTGAGTTAATGGAGTAGCGATTCGAGAAAATCCTTCCACGAATCTCCGATAATAACCAGCTAAGCCCAGAAAGCTACGTACTTCGATCACCAACTTCGGTTGCTCCCAAATTTGTATTGCTTCAATCTTCGCCGGGTCCACGGATACTCCATGTTTTGACACCACGTGCCCAAGGAATGCTACTTCCTCAAGCCAGAACTCGCATTTCTTCAACTTGGCATAAAGCTTGTTTTCACGAAGCCTTTGGAGTACTAGCTTCAAATGGTGTTCATGATCTTCACAACTTTTGGAATACATGAGGATGTCATCAATAAAGACAACAACGAATTGATCCAAATATTCCTTGAATACTTGATTCATCATATCCATGAAAGCAGCGAGGAGCATTAGTCGGTCGAATGACATGACTAAGAATTCATAATGCCCGTCTGGAGTTACGAAGGCGGTCTTTGGAATATCCTCGGTTCTAATCTTGGTGATGATATCGAGCGAAGATCGATTTTGAAAAGAATTGTGCTCCTTGCAACTGGTCAAACAAGTCATCAATACGAGGTAGAGGATACCTATTCTTGATAGTGACATGGTTCAATTTCGATAGTCAATACAAAGTCGCATACTCTCGTCTTTCTTCTTTACAAATAAAAGCAGAGCACCCAGAGGAGATGTACTAGGGCCGAATGAAACCGATGTCCAACAACTCACGTAGTTGGACCTTTAACTCTGAAGTTCAATAGGAGCCATTCGATATGGGGTTTTAGAAATGGGCTTTGTACCGGGTTCAAGATCAATAAAGAATTCAACTTCACGTTACGGGGTAGGCCAGGGAAGTTCTTGAGAGAAATATGTCGGAAAGTCAATAACAACGGAATATTATTCAAATTTGGCGTGTCTTTATTCAAATCCATAACATGGGCTAAGAAAGCTTGACATCCGTTTTTCAATAAATGAATAGCTTTATGATTAGATATGACAGTGATTGATTTTAATGGTTTAGTTGCTTGAATTCGAACAACAGGTTGGTTAGGAATATGAAAACTAACAACCTTACGAAAATAATCAATTTTGGCATGATGAGTAGTTAACCAATCAATCCCTAAAATCACATCAAAAGCAAGTATCCTTAAAGAGATAAGGTCAACAGGTAAGGTGATGGTGCCAACTTGAATCAAACAAGATTTATAAACAGTGGATGTGATGAAAGTTTCTCCTAACGGAGTTTCCATAGATAGGTCAAAGTCTAATTTTTTCGGAGTCAAATTTAAACGTTGAGCACAAGTAGGAGAGATAAATGAATGGGTAGCACCGGTATCTAGTAAAGTATAAACTTCACAAGAATTTATGATTAGCTTACCCGTGATCACCTCGTTTGGGTTCCTCGCATTTTGACCAGTCACAACAAACGCTCTTCCAGGAATCGTTGACTTTGACTTTTCTGGGGCAATCTTTTGAGTCACCGTCCCCGCTGAACTAGGTTTCGCTCTCCGTACAATCCAGAAGCGATATGTCCTTCCTTTCCACAATTATAGCATACCTTGAGCTGTTGTGGGCGTTTGGGTGATATGTCCCTCTTTTCCGCATTTGTAGCATACTGATCGGTGGTCGTTCCCTCCACTGGAACCGATTCTTCTTTGGTGCTTCCATTTTCATATTGTCGTTGTTGAATCTCCTCTTTTTAAAATCTCCTCCCGATTCGCTTCTTCTATTCTCATGGCCATGATTACCACCAGTGGTTAGCATTTTTGTCCATCTTTTTCTTTCTCATTTGGTTATCGTTGTTTTTTTGTTGCCGCCATCTCCGGTATGATCTGGTTGTGATCCCTCGATTGTTAGCCGTACTCGTTATCTCGCTCTAATAATTGGGCCACATTTACAACATCATCGAATCGAGAGAAAATTTATGAGAAATGAGATCTTGGCGTATCTGGGTTTCAAACCTCTAAGAAACATCGCGTCATCGTTCCTCATTCTCCACCAAATGAGGTGCAAACTGGATAACTCTAAAAACTTTGCCTCGTCTTGAGACACCGTCATGTTGTTTTGCTCTAATCTCGATGAACTCCACTTCCTTCATATAGACGAACACTTTTAGGAAAGTATTTGTCATTAAATAGTTCTGAAATGTCTCCCAAGACATGTTGAGTCTTGTTGGATGGAGTGCGCTTCACGAGACTCCCACCGATGATACGCCGCCGCCACGGAACATAAAGGTGGCGAATGGAACCTTCTATTCCTCCGTGCATCCCAAGACATTGAATATCTTGGTAATTTTCTTGACCCATGTTTCCGCCATGATCGGATCGACTTTCCCTTAAATTCGGTGGTCCCAACTCTTTGAAGCGCTTATTTGTGACAACCCGTGAATTGCTATCATTTCCTCACGTATTTTGAACACGAGTCTCCTAAATCGATTTTGCATGAACCGCAAAAAGCTTCTAAACATCCCCTCGTTCATCATCGCGCTCGGTGGTGTTGTTCACGGGAGGAACATTGCCACTGTTGCACATTCTCCTCGTTGGTGAGTCTGAGCGTCTCCACGGTCTCATTTACTCCATCATTAATATTCTCGATCGACATTCTCAAATACCATCATAAAACAAGGGTTAATTAAGGAAATCAATATATCACATAATATCCATATATCTTGACCAACTAACAAATAAGCTTAGGTAAGACACACTAGCGAAGGATTTACTCGTCTCTCCCTCCTAGTTCTATTCCCGATCTCATGGAGATCATATCCTAAGCTACGATACCAATTGTGCGCCCCCAAAATAGGTATACATCACCCATTACGAGTTGTCAATACATGGTACGAAATAACTACAACTTTATTATTACAATAGTAAAAGCTGTGAGTTTGAATACAAATATTATCTTCTAGACAATATCTATACTCAAATAAATCCTCATCACATTTATTGATACATTATTTTACAAAATGGTGAGGACTACTAAACAACTCTCTCTAGAACCTACATTCCATACCCAGGCTCGTACTCGCTTATATTCTCGCCTCACGAGAAGAAAAATAGAACAAAAAGGAAAAGGGTGAGCTCAACTAGCCCGGTAAAGAATATTATGACTAAGATAATATACAACAAATTATCATTAGTCTTCAACAGGAAAAATCTAATAGAATACAATAGACAACAAGTTTTAAATCAATATTCGCATTGAAATAATAATTCATTAGAAGAGTTAAGTAGAGAATGCAAACTACTATCTTCTATGTATGAATTTAAAAGTTCATCGTCTATCTTTTATCCTGTAACATCAATCGATATATATCTGGAATCAAATATTCATCTTTGCACTCTGAGGCCAAAGATATTCATCGATTGATCATGTTCATCTAAACACTGTTCATCTTTGCACTCTGGGCCAAAGATATTCATCGAAATCATTCATCTTTTTCTACAGGCCAAAGATATTCAATAATATCATCATTTAAGGCGAGGATGTTGAAAAATATTTTTAAAAGAAGCGAATCTAGTGAAACAAAATGACAAGGATTAAGGATTAAGGATTCGTACTTTGTTTTATCCATGTCTAAAAATACCTCAAAAATAATCATAGTGGTGTAAAATTCAAGAATGATCAAAACATGGATACAATCAGAGCTAGTATCCAGAATAGATATTTTGGACGAAAAGGAAAATTTTTATTTTTCGATGAATAGTGTCGTATTCGTGAATAGTACCGTATACGTGAATAGTGCCGTATACGTGAATAGTAACCCCGACACTAAAAGTTCCAAATTTGATTAAAAAGTTCATATCAATACTTTGGCATAATGATATTAGAATAAATAATATCATTAAAAAATAATATCCCTTACCTCGAAAGATCAGTACTTCTAGCTGAAACACCGGATATAGGCTATAACTTGAACTTGCACCGTATAGCAATACTCAAAGTATACTCAAAATACTCACAAGAATACGCTCGATAATATAGAGAGAGAAAACTTCAATTTCTGGTGTGATTTTCAATTCTAACCTAAGCATCCTATTTATAAGAAAATGCTTAGAACACAAAAGTAGAAAATTTATTAAAATATTAATATTAATATTACAATTCCTACGCCCACTTCTAAGATCTGAATTCAGCCACTTCTAACACATGTAAGACCCACAACAATGACAAAAAACGTTTTTGTCATTTTAAATATTTTATACTTCCAAAAATTAATTATTTTGGAACTCCGAAACTTCAATAATTCATAATAAATAGCCCTTTTATCAGAAAATTTGAATCTCGCGTGTTTTTATAGGAAATTAAATTCTCTACAACTTTCCAGAAGAAAGTTTTTCCAAATTCAAACAAAATTGACCAAGAAATCCACAAGCCAAGCGATTTTACAAAGCTATAATCAAATTTCAGTGAAGAAATGGGGTCCACTGACACATAAAACATGCTTTAAATATTTTTGTTAACAAAAACACTCCTCCTCCACATATACTCATATATCCCACATTCATTGTAAAAATATCACCATTATTATATTATTAAAAATATAATAATATATTTAAATGAATTTTTTTTTCAGAAAAAGATAAAATTTTAATTTTCAACAATTGTCACATTAAAAAAAATTTCTCCATCTATATCCACATAAAATCAATATTCCTCATCATATAAATCAATAATTAATTATTCACGAATAATATTACAGAATCACAATACTGACAACCAGGCAGTTCCCAAGAAAGAGGGGGCTTTCAATAAGAATTTCTCTTCTTCTTGGCGCAATTAGGTGACCAAACCTCTCCTTAGGCAGAACTTTCTAGACATTGCCAATAATGTTATCTAATAATATTATTTAGATAATATGAATTATTGCTTCGATAATGAAAAAAAATTGTGTAATGACAATTATTGAAACAACAACAATATAAAATATCAATATGACAATTATTAAATCAATAAAATAAAATCTTGAATAGTAATTATTGTAACAATTATTGAGTAGTGCCTTCTTACGTAAGAATTAATAATTGGTGCAATCTGGTAATACTCACGTGTTTTAACCACAAAGTATTTTAACAAAGATTAATCAGTAATAACTACTGCCAGATTATTTTTAAACAACTTATTCTTGTCGTTTTCTTCCTCCAATCGCTTTTTAGTTATGGGGCCCATACATGGTTGCTTGGCGTAAATGCGAATATTCACGACGATCTGAATATTCCACGACCAAGCGAATATTCCCCAACAATAATGAATATTTTATAACCACTTGCTTATTTTGAAATATTTGCGTATTTTACCCATAACTATTCACATTAATCAAATCAACCCTTACTATTTCAAAATAATAAATAGAGAAAATTAAATTTCATTAATAATAAGTTGGGGTCATATACTATACTTTAATTAGTTTTTTCACAAGATTATACTATTGAGTCACATGAATGAACTATTAATTCACATTATTTACTATTAGGGGAGGTGGTGCAAGTTTGTTAATACTTGCAGGACTAAATTAAAAATAAAGAAAAAGAGGAAGGTATTATACTGTAATATTTTGAGCCCCAAAAAGTGCAATTATTGAAACTATATTTTCCTATAAATAGAAGCTCATTATTCCTTCATTTCTCACCAATTCACAAAAGCTTTAGAGCAATTATTATAGAGAGAAATTATAGAGAGAAAGAAGAAGAGAAGTCTGCTACCTCGCTATTCCAGTATCCAGTTTTTCTAAGGTAAGGGGTATTATTTCTTTCGTGTTCTTGAAGAGAACTATTGTTATTCCATCCCTTATTATTCTGTTAGAACATCGTGTTTGTGCGAATTACGCATAACCTGGTTCCGTTATTTATTATTCTATTAGAATAACCTATCTATACGAAGTACCGCATACATGGTGAAATTCTTCTGTTATTTCATTCTTTATTATTCTGTTGGAACGTCCTGTCTGTGCGTATTATGCATGACCTGGTTTCATTATTTATTATTCTGTTGGAATAACCTGTCTGTGAGGTCTATCGCATGCATGGTGAATTCTTCTGTTATTCCATTCTTTATTATTCAGTTGGAATATCATGTCTGTGCGTTTACGCATGACCTGGTTCCATTATTTATTATTCTATTGGAATAACAAATTACATATGATTGTATCGCATGCCTGGTGAATTCTTTTGTTATTCCATTCTTTATTATACTCAGTTGGTTAAAGTTTTGGCTTTTATACTCCATGAAATTAGTGGAATATCCTTGATATTTACGCTTCATCCATGATCTTTTCATGGAAATATTCTTCTGAGCATTTTTGAATTTTACTCCACAAAGCAGTATCATGTTGACAATTTGGACGTTATCGATTCTTGGATAAATTAATTCTTGAACTTGTTTTATTGAATTCTTATATCATTGTCATCATCCTCATGTTTATATTATGTTGAAAGTCATTTGTGGCCTGTAGTGCATAGATGGACTTGGTATGATTATGACCAGAGATTATTCGGTATAATCATGACCGTAATGTTACAAATGATGTGGTAAAAGTCCCCATTGGCCCGTAGTGCATTGATGGACAGTTGTTGGCATGATCATGACCATTGATGAATACACGAATATCCTTGGCCCGTAGTGCATGGATAATTTGTGATCGTGATACTAATGAATATCCTTGGTTGTAGTGCAGGGATGATGTGGTTAATTTATTAAGCCGAGTCTCAGCGATAAAAGTGATGAAAAACCTTTTAAATCATTGAAGATAGTAGATTTTATTCTCTACTTGACTCTTCTAATGGATTCCTTATTCCGCTGCACTTAAACTTGATGTTTGTTATATTTTATCAGTTTAACACTGTTGAAGGCAAATGATAAATTATTCAGGATTATCTTAGTCATAATATTTCTTACTGGGCTAGTTGGGCTCACCCTTTCTTTCACTGTTCTCTTCAGGAAATGAGAACGTAGCCGGGACTAGTCGGGGAACGGAGTGACGGTCCAGATGATAGCATTAGTAGTCCTCACTATTCTGTTAAATAGTGTGACAATTAATGTAATGAGGACTTCATTTAGTTTGTATATTGTCTAGATGACAATATTCTTATTAAAAACTCTTAGATTATATTTTGTCGTATTTTACACGACTGTTGTATAATTAAGTTGTATTTGAATTTTGTACCATTTATTTGGCGACCCAAGATGGGTGATGTATACCTGTTTTGGGGGCGTCACAATATTCATTAGTATCACATCCACGAATTATCCATGCACTACGAGCCAAGGATATTCGTTATTATCACCAATGGTCATGATCATGCCAACAACTGTCCATCAATGAACTATGGGCCAATGATGACTTTTACCACATCATTTGTAACATTGCAGGTCATTATTATACTGATACTTAGTCATAATCATACCAATCAACAGTCCATCTATTCACTACGGGCCAAAGATGACTTTTATCACAATATAAACATGAGAATGATGACAATGATATAAGAAATTCAATTAAATGAGAGCAAGGATAAATTTTAAAGATTTATAACTTAATTTATCCAGAATTCAATAATATCTGAATTGTCAACATGATAGTGCTTTGTGGAGTAAAATTCAAGAATAATATTGTATCAGAAATAATTTGGACAAAAAAGAAATCAATTTTTTCATGAATAGTTGAAACAACCCGGGTCAAATCCCAAGTCCGGATCGAATCAAATCCATCAAAATAAGGCCTCAAACTACTGGCCCAATAATATCTTCTTGGGTTATCTTAGCCCACCACAAGCTCCCTAAAGGCCATGACTTAAAGGTACTATTGGTAGTAATTTATTTCCTTATATGCAGACAAATTTTTCCCCTATCTTTCGATGTGGGACTGGGGTGTTACAAACTCCACCACTTAAATTTCGACGTCCCCATCTGAACCGATCATACACACGTACGGCTCAAAGATCTTTGCCTCTCTAGCCATTGTGGGATAATACCGGCTGGCTTCGTGTCCCCACCTCCGGACCTCCATCTCTCCATTGTGGGATAATACCACCAGCCTTCGTGTCCCCACCTCCAGTAACCCGATCAGATGACCCGACCTGAGCTTTCGAGAGTCGGCTCTGATACCATATAAAATAACCAGGGTCAAATCCCGAGTCCGGAATAAATCTCGGGTCATATTCCAAGTCCGAATCGAATCAAATCCATCAAAATAAGGCCTCAAACTACTGGCCCAATAGTATCTTCTTGGATCATCTTAGCCCACCACAGGCTCCCAAAAGGTTATGACTCGAAGGTACTATTGGTAGTAATTTATTTCCTTATATGCAGACAAATGTTTCCCCAAATTTTTCCCCTATCTTTCGATGTGGGACTGGGGTGTTACAATAGTACCCCGGGTGAATAATACCCAAATGAATAGTACCCCATGAATTGTACCCTGACATGAAAAGATTAAAATTTAACAAGAATGTTCAGAAAAATATTCTTGTGAAAAGATAATAGATGAAGCACAAATTTCAAGAATATTCTACTAATTTCAAGGAGTATAGAAGCAATACTTAACAAAATGAGTGTAGAATTTGGAATCTGAAACGAAATAATATTACTTACATACTACAGAGTATGGAAGAAAATATTATTTCATACGAATATTGAACAAAAATAATATCCCTTACTTGAAAAGGAGAGTTTTTCTGACTGGTAGGGCGGGGATATTCTTGAAGAAACCTTACACTGTTTTCTACACTCAAAGTTTCCTTAAACTCTAAAGAAATACGCTTAATATTATAGAAGAAGAATTCTCTGATTCTGGTGTGATTTTCATTTCTAAACTAAGCATCATATTTATAGGATAATGGAAGGATACTATTTGAATTTAGAAAATCACAAACACACAGTACGAAAAATTCACGAGAGCAATCTGAAGAAATTTTTTTGATTTTATTATGCTGCACTATACAGTACTATGCAACACTATGCAGTACTATGTAAACAAAAAAATATAATATATTCTATTTTTCATAAAAAAACATTATATAATATATATATATATATATATATATAATACTCCCCCGTGACCAATTCCCCCCCTCCTAGTAACATATTATATATATATATATATATAACATAAAACTTCGATAACTTTCTACCGATAATTTTGAAAAATTGGTAAGTGGGGGTCCATATAATAAACCAAATTTATGACAAATACTTCATAAAATATCCCTCTATTTATCTTAATTCAGTTGGCTTCTCAAAACACATTTTTAATAACATTTATTCATCATTAATATCATAACTTGCAATATTAACAACCGGATCTTTCCCAGGAAAGAGGGGGCTTTCCGATAAGGATTTTTCCTTATTGACGAGCACTTAGGTGACCAAACCCCTTTCCTGGATATGAACTTTCTAGACATTGTCAATAATGCAAATAATAATATGAATAACTTTGACGTCTAAATTATTGATTTAATAATATAAATTATTGTGAGAATAATTGGATCAATAACGTGAGATATTATGTAGCAATTATTATGGCAATAATTGATTAAAATTGAGTGGTTTTTCACGTAAGCATCAATAATCAAGATACTATACAATACTTGTTGGGAGAGTGCATATGTTGATTTGATGTTTAAATATAAATGATCATGATTATTTGTAAAGTCCTTCAAGGAATATATGTACAAGGACTTAGTGATAGATCAAATTTGTTAGGTTGATCTAAGCTCTTAATGTGTATCATTCTGTAAATGAATGTATAGATAGAGAGATCAAAGTTGTTAGGTTGATCTTGAGATGTAATAGATAGGCTTCGAAGAATTCGTAGTGTTCAATCTGTTCAAGATTGCAGAAGTCAAGGAAAAAACGTAGAGCTTCGAGGATCGTAGTGTGCCTGCCTTGATAGGCCTCTTTGAAAGTTGTAGAGTGGTCCCAACATTTGTCGAGCCAACTCAGAGATCGTATTGTGCTCTCAGAAACGTAGAGTTTACAACTCAATCAAGCGAAGATCGTAGTGTGCAAAGAGAAATCGTAGTGCTCTCTGCTGATAGCATCAGACCAATCACCAAGGCGATAAGTGTTGGTTAAAATCTATATACGCACAACACGCATGTATACGTGGTCAACAAGTAATATAATAGTAAGTAAAGTATCGTTCCCTCAGAGATTTAACACAAATTTCCCTTGCAACTACCAATTTCCTACTAATCCAAATTTTATTAAACTAATCAATTTCCAGTTTATATAGAAAATATCACAATCATTAAAAAATCAACTTAATAACCACAAACACTAAATCGGGATTTTCAAACAAGTATTGGAGAATTAGGCTAATAACTTCACTCTAAGCACCCCTCTGATTAGTATCACCTTATTCCAGTTTAACTCACTATCCCAGCTTATTAATCAAGAACACATAAGTAGTATTAATTACCTCTCGATATATTAACACCATATTAACCCAAATCCACAATTAAGATAGAATTAAGTCAAACACGTTAATTAATCAACTCACTATATCTCTATATGAATTCCAATTAAGCAAAGTTTAATTCCAAGTTCTCTTCACGATTACATGTGATGTCAAGCATATCTCTACCTCAACAATAATCAATAATTTGCTATTCACAAATTTCATGACACATGCTATATTAACTAGGTCTAGATTTATATTTCCTCTCTCAAGTTTATACAAATCCACATAAAATTGTTGATCAAGCAATTCATAAATTCAAGCTTCAATTAATATAGATAAACTGCATAATAGATTAATTAAACTGAAAACCAAGGTTACACAATCATCGTTCCACTTAGAGATCCATTAAAAGCCTAACAAATAATTTAGCCCATAATAAATGAATTAAACACTGAATAAATTAAAGGAAACATCATCCCAATTATTGTGATAGAAATTAGAGAAGAATAATAATACACCACCCTTCTCAGCTTTCGATTCTGAAATCTTCATGAATTTTCTCCTGTTCTTCGTTCCTCCAATTCTTGCTCTCTCCAAATACTTCTTCACGTAATTGAATTAATGGTATGACCTGAATTATCTCCAAGTCTGTTTAGATCAGCCTTTATCTCCTCCTTATGCCATGACTCCTAATCCATCTCTAAGTTCTACCTAAGGGAGACTCCTTCACTTCGCAATGACTTGCCTCACTTCAGTTTGCGCACCAGCGCGGTCCGCGACATCTTCAATACCTCCGCAGCGAGTTCTGCGCTAGCCTGCCAGCAATTTCTCCATACCCAGCTCGGTCCGCGCTCGATAGCCTCTTGACACAAATAACAGCTCGACTAGTAGTCGAACCTTTCCTCCCTAAATAAGGCTCGCGCTCGGCTACTACTTATTTCACTACGGTAAGATCATTCGCTAGAGCCACCAGAATTCACATGTTGCTCCAAAATATCTTCCAATACTCCCAATTGCTATATGAGTCGGAGTTACCTACAACAAACGTAAACCCTATCAGAAATAACATGAAAGTACCCAAAAACTAACATGATAACAAGCCATATAAACATAATTCATGGGTTAAAAACCTACTCATCAAATTCCCCCAAGCTTGAACATTGCTTGTCCTCGAGCAAAAATGCAATTCAATGCGATGCAACTAACATCTAAACTACGAATCTAGAATTAAAACGATACATATGATTTACTCATTCAGCCTCAGAAAAATTAGTAAACAAACACCCTTCATATAAAATTCAATCTGCAATCTCTATCAATTCGTAATCTCACCCTATTATGACTAGTACAGTGTGTGTGTGCGCAACACCCATGCTAACCGATAATGAATCAACATAGTTACATAACCAATTTCTTGTCAGGAATCATACAGTAAAAACTCAAAAATTCAAAGACAAACAAATTCTAGCATTATCTAAATAACCAAATTCAGGTTCCGAGAAGGGTATTCATGCTCACTTTCTTTCTTCTTCTTCTTTTTTTTAGATAGAGAGATGGTTTGTGAGTGCATTTTACGCTCCATCTCACGCTTGCGTTTATGGAGAGTATTTCTTCTCAATCCACCACAAGACATCATTTTTTTTATTTAGAGCTTATATACCCAATTCTTCCCCCAAGCTTAGGTTCATACCTATCTTGTTCACTTTCTCATTTATACTAGCACTATCCTTTAAAAAATATTTATGTAAAAAGTTGAACTAATCCATTAACACAGATGTTGTTACGTTATATCTGTATTATACTAGTTTCAATCAGAACAAGATTCACATCACAATAGAAATTGTATCAAGATTCTTATACTTAGTGATAGACTCGTCTACATAATTTCAATTTCATCATTGGCCAAAGAAAATCACCAATACGATCTAATAACTGGATTCATGCAACTATATGCAAAATATATATAATTATTTTTTAATAGACTGGCTAAGTACTATCATGCAGCATAAATAATGAAAACTAATAACCAATCCCCCAAACTTATATCAAGGAATGCCCTCATTACGTAAAATATGCACCAAAAGTAAATAAAATGAGGACTTCCCTGAATCGCGTTACTGCTCGTCCTCCGAAGGAGGGTAAGTTGACAAGATAGGAGGGATAGGCATAACCACCGGTTGAGCATTAGGATTGCAACGAGAAAACGCCTCAGCAAGCATATGGAAGGCATTTGCATTGTACTGATGCAATAAATCTTGGAGCCCGCGTTTATTCTGCATACACTGGTGGTGATGGTTGGCGAATCATGATGTAACCTCACCACGCGGGTGTGATCCCGCCCCATCCCATGCTTTGTACCTTTCAATAGTGGCATGGTAAATTATGGTCGTTAGTTGTTGTATTGGCTCAGTAGTTTGCCACTGTACTCCAGCTTTACGGCATAAGTCTGTAATAAGGAACCCATGAAGCAAACCACCCATAGTACTCCCACGTAAAACCCAGTCAATTGATTCTTGAATACACTCCCCCCACATCAACATTGTAAAATGCAATGGAATTGTCCATATGATAGTGGTGGTGAACAATCCCATACAAAAGTTTAGCATGTGCCTTCGCACATCAGTTTGGTGGCGCGTGGGCATTAGACGAGCACATATAAATGGATGCCATGCTTTACCATATCGACTAAGTGCTGATTGAGGAAAACTTATCTTTTCATTCGTTCCAGCTTGAGTTACCCGTTGAGTCCCGGGTTTGCATAATTTGGCAATCAACTCGTCCAGCTCCGGCAACCCATCTTCATAAAAGTCATCTTGTGGTGTCTCCAACCCAAAATAAGCATTGATCGCATCGGCATAAAATGTCATTGGTTTACCACGAACCATGGCAACATGATTGACATGTTCCATTGCATTAGCATAAAACTCCTTAACTATGTTGATTGCCGCCGGAAGTGGTTGTTCTACTAGCTGAAACCAATGATGTTCTACAATTTGTAGAGCCATGTCACCGTCCAAATTTGCATTTGGCTTCAATCCTCTTTCTAGCACCAAGTTCTTCTTGTCGATGGAGGTCTTTAATCTTTTCGCGATCATTTCACTCACAAATTTGGTATGGTCATATGCAGGCCGAGTCGTGGAGGATGATGCTCGTTGGCGTTTGCGGGAAGACATGTTATTTTCGGTGTGATTGGACACAAGCACGTGGTTCTGGACTTTTATCAAACAAGTGGTCGGCGGGTTGATTGTTTCCCCCAAACTTGGATGATTGATGTTGCTTTGCTAGCCAAATTGTTAAAAACACAAACCCACTCCCTTTGTGTGCAATTCCCTGAATTTACCACTCAATTGATGTCAAAACAGAAAATTTGGGGAAGGATGAAGAGAATTTGCCTACCGTGAAGAAGTTGAAGAGGAATCCCAATTCGTAAGCAATTGTGCAAGGGTTGAATTAGAATTAGGAATTGATTGGTGTTTGTAAACCATGTAGTAACATAACTTCTAGGATGGGGGGTCTTCATATAGGTAGTAGGAAACCAACGTGGGTGGAGTTAGGAAGGGCAAAGGGTAGTGATGTTGGAAATTGAAAAGGAGAAGGAGAGTAAAGTTGGTGTAAATGGGAGTTATGGGGAATTGGAAGTGCAATAGGCTTAGGAGATGTGGAGAGTTTGCATGTAATGAGGAGAGGTGTCTTGGTGCAATGTATACACATTGCTGCTCTTTTCATAATCTAGCAGTCCGTAGTAGCGCGGTCAGCGCTGGTAATGCATGAGGCTTAGCGCGATCCACGCTTAGTATCCAGATGGTACTGTATTGATGGCGCGGTCCGCGCTGGAAGTGCCCTTTAGGTAGCATTGTCCGCATTTACTGTGTAGCCGAAGGTGAAATGTGGTCTTGTGCGTGCGTTGAGGTTTGAGGGTCATGGGCGGCTGTGTCACTGGGCTAGCAGATAAGTCTGGATTGCTAGCGTGGTCCGCGCTGGCTCTATGCTTTTTTGGTAACGGCGTCATATCATTGGTCCGAAGTGGTGGTTGTCCTTGAACATCCTACACGACATGGAATTATCATATTAAAGTGTGTACATGACTCGATTCGACCCAAAATAACTACTAATAAAAATGAAAAACTTAGAGCTTGGGTTGCCTCCCAAATAGCGCCTGGTTTAGCGTCGCTAGCCTGACGGTGCCTCATGTATCATTGCGTGTCAGTGAGAGTAATGTTGACAACATCCTAGTTTGCCTCTCCGCCCCAATAATGCTTTATTCGTTGTCCATTGACCTTGAACGTTTCCAGTGGATTTCGGCTGTAGAGTTTGATTACACCATGCGGGAACACTGTTTTGATGGTGAATGGTCCCGCCCACCTAGACTTGAGCTTTCCGGGGAACAACTGCAATCGTGAATTAAATAACAATATAGATTGCCCCGGCTCGAAAGTTCGTTACACGATTTTCTTGTCGTGCCATTTCTTAACATTCTCCTTGTATAGTTTCGCATTTTCGTATGCCTGAAGTCTGAATTCATCGAGCTCGTTTAGTTGTAGCAGCCTCTTTCCCCCATTTTGCTTGATCGGGTTAAGTTTCGAATGGCCCAAGATGGGCCTTATGTTGTAGCTCGACTCGTAAGTGACACGTCTTCCGCATAAAGCTTTATATGGTGACATCCCAATTGGCGTTTTATAAGCAGTCCGGTATGCCCATAATGCATCATCTAACCGAAGCGACCAATCCTTTCGATTCGGGTTCACCACTTTTTCCAGAATTTTCTTTACTTCTCTGTTCGAGACTTTAGCTTGCCCTTGGTTTGGGGATGATAGGTCATTGCCACCTTGTGGTTGACCCTATACTTCGCCAAGAGAGTCAGTAAATGATTTGTTGCGTATGGCTACCTTAAATCACTTATTGATAGCTCTTGGCGTGCCAAACCTTGTAAAAATATTTTTCTATAAGAATTTTACCACCACTTTGGCATCGTTAGTCGGTAATGTTACTTCTTCAACCCATTTTGACACGTAATCAACTGCCAGCAAGATGTAGTGATTTGATAATGAGGAAGGAAATGGCCCCATGAAATCGATGCCCCATAGATCGAAAATCTCAACTTCTAAGATTGTTTGGAGTGGCATCTCATTCCCTTTCGATATGTTTCCCAATCGTTGACATCTATCACAAGTTTTAACAAATTGATGGGTGTCTTTAAATAACGTGGGCCAATAAAACCCTGCTTGGAGGACTTTTACTGTTGTTCTCTCACTACCATAGTGTCCCCCGTATGCCAACAAATGACACTCATACAGTATACTACGTACCTCGTTGTAGGGCACACACCTTCTGATCATCTTGTCGGCGCATTGTTTGAATAGGTAAGGCTCATCCCACATATACCACTTGACGTCATGAAGAAATTTCTTCTTTTGTTGTCTTGTAAGATCAGGGGGGAGCATGTTGCTCACTAAGTAGTTCGCGAAGTCCGCGTACCATGGAAATTCTGCATTTACCCCAAACAATTGCTCGTCCGGGAATGACTCATTTATGATGCCCTTGTCCCCTTCTTGTGTAATCGGATTATCTAGCCTAGACAAATGATCAGCTACTTGATTCTCCGTCCCCTTCCTATCCTTTATTTCTAGATCAAACTCTTGAAGAAGGAGAATCCACCGAATAAGGCGTGGTTTAGCATCTTTCTTCGCAATTAGATACCGAATAGCTGAATGGTCCGTATAAACTATCACTTTAGTGCCCACCAAGTATGCCCTGAATTTATCAAACGCATATACCACTGCAAGTAGTTCCTTTTCTGTAGTTGTATAATTCATTTGAGTCTCCGTAAGTGTCTTTCTTGCATAATATATAGCATGAAATACCTTATCTCGACGGTGTCCCAAAACGGCCACCACTGCATAGTTGCTTGCATCACACATCAGTTCGAAAGGTATATTCCAATCTGGTGCGACGATAATTGGGGCTATAGTCAACTTCTTTTTCAACAACTCAAAAGCCAACTTACATTCTTCATCAAAACTAAACACAGAGTCCTTCTCCAAAAGACTGCACAACGGTTTTGCAACTTTAGAGAAGTCCTTTATGAATCTTCTGTACACCCCGAATGTCCCAGAAAACATCTGATTCCTTTTACGGAGCTTGGTGGAGGCAATTTCTCGATCGTGTCTAACTTAGCTTTATCCACTTCCAGTCCTTGAGCCGAAACCTTGTGGCCCAAAATTATGCCCTCCTCAACCATGAAGTGGCATTTTTCCCAGTTAAGTACAAGGTTTATCTCCTCGCATCGTTGTAACACCATTACCAAATTCCTAAGACATGTATCGAAGTTGTCTCCGTGGACAGAGAAGTCATCCATGAAGACTTTCACGTTTTTCTCCACCATATCGGAGAAAATGGCCATCATACACCGTTGGAAGGTAGCCAGTACATTACATAACCCGAATGACATTCTCCTGAACGTGAACATGCCGTATAAACACGTAAATGTGGTCTTATCTTGATCCTCAGGAGCGATGGCAATCTGGTTGTAGCCCGAATACCCATCCAAAAGACAGTAAAAATCGTGACCCGCAAGTCTGTCCAACATTTGGTCGATGAAAGGTAGCGGAAAATGATCTTTACGGGTTGCCATGTTTAGCTTCCTATAATCTATGCACACACTCCAACTTGTTACTGTTCTTGTCGGTATTAACTCATTATCTTCGTTTTGTACCACAGTCATTCCCCCTTTTTTCGGCACACAATGAACCAGACTAACCCACTTACTATCGAATATTGGGTAAATGATTCCAGCATCAAATAGTTTTAGAATTTCCTTCTTTACTACTTCCTTCATAATTGGGTTTAGTCGTCGTTATTGCTCCACCATTGGTTTTGCGTCATCTTCCATCAAAATTTTATGCATGCAAAATGACGGGATGATTCCCTTGATATCAGCTATTGTCCATCCTATTGCTGCCTTATGTTCTCTAAGTACCCTTAACAATTTCTCTTCCCGCAATTTGTTAAGTGCGGCAAAAATAATTACAGGCAAAGAATTTGAATTAACTAAATACGCATACCTGAGATTTTTAGGGAGTGGCTTGAGGTCAAGAGTTGGTGGCTCCTCCAAAGATGGTTTCAATCTTTTCATGGCTACCTCTTACGTGTGTAAAGATTCGCAAGGTGTTTTGAATCGGCTTACTCGTGGCAATGGGTCTAACATCTGTAAATAGTCCATAAATTCTGGGTCATCGAGCTCCTCATCCCCCAATAATGTTGTCTCGATAAGATCATTGCTCAGGCTCTTTCCCATGTCTTCGTTGACTATTTGATCAATTATTTCCATTAGAAAGCACTCTTCTTCATCCGCGGGGAATTTCATGGCTTTGAAGACGTTAAACTTGACTTCTTGATCTTGGACCCTCGTCGTTAATTCACCTTTTTGTACGTCGATGAGTGTCCTACCAGTCGCCAAGAAAGGCCTCCCAAGGATAATCGGGATGTTTTTGTCCTCCTCAAAGTCTAGAATAATGAAATCAGCAGGGAATATGAATTTATCAACTTTTACCAATATGTCTTCCACAATGCCTCTCGGATATGTGACTGACCTATCTGCCAACTATAATGAGATGTTCGTAGGCTTTGGAGCCGGCAATCTCAATTCTGTGTAAACTGATAACGACATAAGGTTCACACTTGCTCCTAAATCACACAAGCATTTATTGAAAGTCGTGTTCCCGATCGTGCACGGAATGGTGAAACTCCCTGGATCTTTCAACTTGGGTGGCAACTTTCGTTGTAGAACCGCGCTGCACTCCTCTGTTAGTGCTACTGTCTTGAAATCTTCTAGCTTCTTCTTTCTAAATAGAATCCCCTTCATAAATTTTGCATAACTCGGCATTTGCTCTAGAGCTTCCGCAAACGGAATGTTAATTTGCAATTTCTTAAATACTTCCAAGAACTTTGCAAATTGCTTGTCTAATTTCTGCTTTTGAACTCTTTGCTGAAATGGCAGTGGCGGATACACAACTGGCGTGTCATCTAACTTTGTTTTCACAGTTCGTGTATTCACATCCTGTTTTTCTGCATCCACTATGTTATGATTACTCTTATCATCGGAACCAGCTGAATTGTCTGCATCTATCCTAACCATTTGTTTTCCACTCCTCAAGGTAATTGCCTGACATTGTTCATGATTTCCCTTTGGATTTGTTTTGGTGTCACTCGGTAAGGTCCCTTGTGGTCTGTTATTCAATGCTAAGGCGATTTGTCCCATCTGGTTTTCTAAATTCTTGATGGCCATTTCTTGTGATTTCATTGCCATTGCTTGGTTCTTCATAGCTACCTCATTACTTATAATATACTTCGATAACAATTCCTCTAGATCCGATTTTCTTTCTAGACGTTGAGCTGGTTGTTCTTGATTCTGAAATCCTGGGGGGTAGGATTGTCGTGGAGCTTGTTGATTCTGATTATTATTCCACGACTGATTCAAATTTTTGTTCCCCTGATTATATGCATTCTGATATGTATTCTGAGGAATTCTGTTGTAGCTACTAATGAATTGTACCGACTCTGGGTTGATTGCGCATTGATCCGTCGAATGTTCCCCGGTGAACATTTCATAAACAATTGCAACTGTATGTGTCTGTCCCCCGGACCACATGTCGAACTTCTTAGCAAGTACTGAAATCTGCGCTGTTATTGTCGTCACTCCATCTACTTCTAACACTCCAGCGACCGTAGGTTGTGTCATTCTTGCCGTGGGCCACTGATAATTATTGGCCACCATAGTCTCTATCAACTGTTATACCTCCTCGTATGTCTTAGCCATAAATGCTCCCCTGATGCCGCATCAATACTAGTCCTGAGATTCCAATGTAGTCCGTTGTAAAATGTATTCAATTTCAACCATTTTGGCAGTCCGTGATGTGGGCATTTTCTAAGAAATTCCTTGTATCTCTCCCACGCCTCGTACAGTGACTCCCCATGTTGCTGATCAAACATGGTAATCTCATTCCTCATCTTTGCAGTTTTCGTTGAAGGTCATTCCTCATCTGCCTCGTCCGACATAGTAAACTGATTAAATGATCGTTCAGATCGTCATTAGCCATTCCCCCAAACTGCACTGAATTCTGCATCATTTGAATTGTCCCAGGCTTGATTTCGAATGTGTTTGCAGTTATTACAGGCCTGGTGATACTAGACTGCAGCTCAGTCACCTTGGGTGTTGCAAAATCTCTCAACTCTTTCTGGTCTTCGGCAGCCCTTTCTTCTTCCTTCTCAGAGTTTTCGAATTCGTCCCTTGTTTCCTCTATCCACTTACTTAACCTCTGAAACCTTCTATCGATGTCGTCCTCAAAAGGAAGCAAGTCTGGATTTTTTGATCGAGTTTGCATAAACCAATATCAAAAACCTGAAATTCGAAGAACAAAACAAAACAAAAAGTGTTTAAGTAAAACTGGACTAATTAAATTGATATTGCAAATATAATAAAATCTGTATTAAAATCCCCGGCAACGGTGCCAAAAACTTGTTGGTTAAAATCTATATACGCATAACACGCAAGTATAAGTGGTTAACAAGTAATATAATAGTAAGTAAAGTATCGTTCCCTCAGAGATTTAACACAAATTTCCCTTGCAACTACCAATTTCCTACTAATCCAAATTTTATTAAACTACTCAATTTCCAGTTTATATAGAAAATATCACAATCATTCAAAAATCAACTTAATAACCACAAACACTAAATCGGGATTTTCAAACAATTATTGGAGAATTAGGCTAATAACTTCACTCTAAGCACCCCTCTGATTAGTATCACCTTATTCCAGTTTAACTCATTATCCCAGCTTATTAATCAAGAACACGTAAGTAGTATTAATTACCTCTCGATATATTCACACCATATTAACCCAAATCCACAATTAAGATAGAATTAAGTCAAACACCTTAATTAATCAACTCATTATATCTCTATACGAATTCCAATTAAGCAAAGTTTAATTCCAAGTTCTCTTCACGATTACATGTGATGTCAAGCATATCTCTACCTCAACAATAATCAATAATTTGCTATTCAGAAATTTCATGACACATGCTATATTAACTAGGTCTAGATTTATATTTCCTCTCTCAAGTTCATACAAATCCACATAAAATTGTTGATCAAGCAATTCATAAATTCAAGCTTCAATTAATATAGATAAACTGCATAATAGCTTAATTAAACTGAAAACCAAGGTTACACAATCATCGTTCCACTTAGAGATCCATTAAAAGCCTAACAAATAATTTAGCCCATAATAAATGAATTAAACACTGAATAAATTAAAGGAAACACCATCCCAATTACAGAGATAGAAATTAGAGAAGAATAATAATACACCACCCTTCTCAACTTTCGATCATGAAATCTTCGTGAATTTTCCCCTGTTCTTCGTTCCTCCAATTCTTGCTCTCTCTAAATCCTTCTTCACGTAATTGAATTAATGGTATGATCTGAATCATCTCCAAGTCTATTTAGATCAGCCGTTATCTCCTCCTTATGCCATGACTCCTAATCCATCTCTAAGTTCTACCTAAGGGAGACTCCTTCACTTCGCAATGACTTGCCTCACTTAAGTTCGCGCACCAACGCGGTCCGCGCTAGCTTCAATACCTCGCATCAAGGCCTGCCGCTTAGCTTCCTGCTAGCAATTTCTCCACGCCCAAAGTCGGTCCAAGGCTCGATAGCCTCTGACACAGTGGCGCTCGCGCTAGGTAGTCAAGCATTTTTTCCTCCCCAATGAGCTCGCGCTTTCAGTAGTTACTCTCCTCTGGTAAGATCCGTGGCTAGGCCACCAGAATTCACATGTTGCTCTAAAATGTCTTCCAATACTCCCAATTGCTATATGAGTCGGAGTTACCTACAACAAATGTAAACCCTATCAAAAATAACATGAAAGGACCCAAAAACTAACAAGATAACAAGCCATATAAACATAATTCATGGGTTAAAAACCCACTCATCAACAAGTCACCACTATCTGAATCGTAGAGTATCATCTACCTTGTGTCAGAAGCATCAATCCTCACGTTTTGTGTGGAGACAAACTCCAACAAATGTAGAATGGGTTCTAAACATTGTAGTACTCACACAAGTCCCAAAGGCATAAAAGATATCCTTAGTATACAACAAAGAAGCGTATTGAAGAAGCTAAGGAAAGTACCATTGGTAAGGGGAAAAACACATTTTCAGGTGTTAGGTGAGAAAGTAGTCTGTTGTGTCAGTGGGTCAAAATGCAATTCAGAAGATGTGCAGAAAAGTCTCCATCAAAGAACAGAAATGTCAAACACATTTAATGCTTCAACGGATGGATCCAACGGATAGTTTTCAAGATCACATATATATGCAAATCAAGCAAATGAGAGAAGCAAGCAAACATTGAACAAAAACGTACAAGAACTCTCAACGCTCAACTGTACGCTCTGAGAAAAAGAAAATCTTGTTCAGCTACTCAGTTCTTTCGAATGAGTACTTAACAGCAACTGAGTAGCAACCAACAAGAACTCAACAACTATCAATCAACTGAAGTAAGAGTTCCAAGTCAGAAGGACTTTAAGAGTTCTAAGTGAACTATGAAGAGCCAAGTTTGCTGGACTTGAAGAGTTCAAGAGTGACCTAAGAAGTTCCTAGACTGCTGGTCTAGAAGGAATCTGAGTGATTCAGAAAAGTGTAAAAGACATCCTTAGTGGATTTCCTACTCGAGGAGTAGAAGAGTGGACTAGGAGCTTTAAGTGCTCTGAACCACTTAAAATGACTGTGTCTATTACATTCTTGCTATAACTGCCATATCTGCCATAACTGCTATAACTGCCTCACTTTCATAAACTTACTATCTTAAGGGAGATTAAAACAAACATTAATTCCACTAAAGTTTTAATCATCATCAACTAACAAGTTAAAACGAAAAGATTTTTTAAATATCTATTCAACCCCCCCCCCTTCTAGATAACTATTGTGCCTCTAGGAACTAACAATTGGTATCAGAGAAGGTTCTATTATACAGCCTACAAAGCTTTAGTAGATCTAATGGCACACTTGTCAAGCGAATCAAGGATAGGAGGAGGCAGCAAGCCACCAATGTGCAACAAAGATAAATTTGCTAACTGGAAAGTTTGGATGCAAGCATACATGGACTCAATAGATGAAGATCTATTTGAGACCGTTTAAAATGGGCCCTATATTCCAACAAAGCTTGCACCAACTACAGACGATCCAAACAGAATACAAATCAAAGTCAAAGAAGAATGGACTGACAACGAGAAGAGAGCTGTCCAACTCGACAAGAAGGCCAAGAACATTTTGTTTCAGTCCTTTAGAAGACGATCTGTTCGAGAACGTTGTCAACAGTAAAATAGCGAAGGAGGTTTTGGAAGCACTACTCATCATGCACGAAGGAACGGAAGAAGTAAGAGAAAACAAACAATCTCTCTTGACACAGAAGTATGAAATGTTTGCTCATGTTCAAGGAGAAAATGTCACTACCACCTACGAGAGATTCAACGTACTGCTCAACTCTCTACGAGCCTATGGGAAGATCTATCCAAACAAAGATCTAATCATAAAGTTCATGAGAGCCCTACCAAGCAGGTGGGATGCCAAAACCACTGCTATTAGAGAGTCAAAGAATCTTCATGAGATGACAGTTCAACAACTATATGGTAATCTTCTGACATATGAACTAGAGCTGACTCAACGAGCTGAAACCCTCTCAGAAGGAAGAAAGAAGGATAAGGGTGTTGCTCTCAAAGCAACTGAAAGTGTATCCAAGGTCAACACTGAGATTGACTCTGACTATGATGAAGACAATGATGAGGACCTTGTAATGCTGGTAAAAAGACTAAGAAGGTTCATGCGTCAAGGCAAAACCAGCAAGCCAAAGAAGGTCAACAACTACAACAGCCAGGAGCAAATGAATGATCTATGCTACAACTGCAAGAAGCATGGCCATTTCATTGCCAACTGCAACAAACCTCTCAGAGAAGAACTAAACACTACAAAAAAATGGGGCTTCAGCAACAACCGATTTTCGTTGCTAAAGGTGCCAAATTTCGTTGCTAAATGGTTTTGGCAACGACTTTACTATCGTTGCGTCTTTAGTTGTGCAATGAGCGTTGCTAATTATTCCGCAACGAACGTATTTTTTTCGTTTCCAAAACTAATGCATTCTGCAACGAAATTTGGCTTTCGTACAGAGACATCGATCCTTTAGCAATAAAATGTATTGTTGCAGAATAATTAAAATTTTGTTGCTAAAAACCCCATTTCGTTGCAAAAGCCTGCTAATTGGCAACGAAATGAACTCTTTTTTTTTTGCAACGACCATGCATTTTCGTTGCAATTGACACCATTTTGCAACGACATTTTCGTTGCGAAGAAATTATGAAAATTGTTGCCTAAGTTTTCTTTCGTCATGCGGAATGTAAACTTTTTATAACGATTTAAATTCTTGATTATATTATTTGGCAACGACATTATCTTTGAAAGCAACGAAAATGTTTATTCTTTGGTTATTTTCAATAGCAACGAAAGTCGTCGATTAGCAGCGACATTATATATGTTGTCGCTTTTATATGTCCAACGAAAGTTGATATGATTTGCAACGATAAAAAATATTGCCTTTTATTTTAGTATTAGCAACAATATCCTCTCCGTTGTTATTAGGTTAATTTTTCGTTGCCAAATATTATACTTTTAATGCCATTAACAACGAAAATTTATTGCTAAATGAATAAAAAATTATTGCTATATTAAAACTTGTTCAATGCTTTGCTAACAAATTATACTGTTGCCAAATCAAAATTTGACAATCTTTTTGTGTGCCTGGTTGGCTCAATGTCCCCATAGCAAATAATGGCAAAAATATAAAAAACTAAAATATTATTAAATTAATAAAATCATCCACTACATAATCATTCATTATCTTTACAATTAACCATCTAAAGCTACCACAGTTCTTCAATCAAAGTATATATCTATATATATAGAGAGAGTACACTTCATAATTCCGTCCCTTGTCTTCCGTAAACGTAGTACGGAAATTTGATATACCCAGTATTGTAAGGCAGGTCGTAGAAGCAGTCTTCCTGCACATATTTAAAAATAATAGCAAATCAGAAAAATGAAGCAAATAAGTCACCAGAGGAATTTAGTGCCAAAATCAATACACAAAGACAACAATGTTGGGTTATTTTCTTCTAATCAAGGGACGTGGAAGAAGGTAATACCCTTTTTATTGACTACAAAATTAATATCTAAATCAAATATCCTGAAGAAGATAAGCATATGTTTCGTGAACCTCCTCCTGGTGGATATACATTGACACACGGATCAAGATAATAATTGGTGCTCATAAATAATGCTACAAGTGAAGATTGTAGCATGTAAGATTTATGTCTCCTCATTGATTATTATCAGTTATTTCTTACTAAACCTTAAAGGTGGTGTTCATTAATATAATAATAATAAGAAGAAGAAGAAATCGATTTACTAACCTGTACATGACCAAGTTGAGTTACTTTCAATCCTGAGCCAGGAATTGGAATTGGGTGACCTGCTGACAATCGGTGGAAAAACCACTCTTCAATAGGATTGTAGTTTAATGATCCGTAGATATAGACTGGTCTCAGAGAAGACCAGTTAACATCCCTTGATTGCAACAAGGACAACGTGTTAAGCTTTCCTTGTGCTCGCTCTTGGATCAATCTGCATCACTCTATCCCCCAAAAGAAGAGAAGTTAAAGTACACTAATAAAAGCGAAAATAGTGATGTGAAAATGCATGGCAAGTATTACTGGACTGAAGTACAAGTTCTCTATAGAGTATAGTCCAGAATATTTTCAAGCAATGATGGTCTAACAGCTCCGCTCCCCTCTTAGGGATAAAAAACAGACATAACACTATGAACAAGTGGTGCGATAAACCAGGTTTGTAGGACTAATAGAGGAATTTGTTAATCTATGGGGGAAAATTTGGGAGTCTTATTCAGATCTTAAGTAGAGGATTTTGTTGATTTTTAGAAGAAAGATGAGATCGTATTAAAATTTGAAGGTATGCACCGACTGTATATGAGAATCAAGACACTTAAATAATTAGCCTTGGTTAATTGTAAAGGCGAAACAAAACAGGGGGAAACCATAGTATGCTACTTTGCGAGTACATAGTTAAACTTCAGATTTATAGCAGTGAATGTTGAAGCAAATGCTTTTCAAGAGTATATGTATGATGTACTGACCTCAAAATGTGGTAAGATATAAAATTTGAGGTAAACACACCGGTGAAGAGCGATATATGTGTACTGCGATTCAAAGAGAACAAGAAAATCAATTGGATGAAAAAAAGGATAAATTTTAACTTTATTATGCCATGAAGAGTGTTGAGTTCCAACTATTTGGAGTAATAACAGTATAACACAGTTACCACCTACTCCAATCCATCACCATCAATGACACTTTCTTTTTTATAGGTAAAAAAACTCAATATAAGCGTCAAAGACGACAATCAATATTCTATGGAAGTTCAAGAATATTGAGACTGAAGGAGGGATATGAAGAACTCACATTGAGTTGCAGCAGAACCTCCATCTGACAGTTTAAGATGTGCGGCATGGTCAACTGAAATATGTTCTGCTTCTACAGTCTTCAAATCAAGGATGAGATTCAGTCACCTATAATCGCAAATTTAGAACGAGATGAATGTCCTCTGAATGTAATTTAAAATCACTACTACAAAACAGTAAATAGATAACGCGGAAAAAACGTCGTGGTTTCAATAAGAAAAATGTCGTGATTAAGGGTGTCATCTATTTGACACCCTTACACAACGCTTTTAAAATGTTGTAGTTTGGCACATTATACAACGTTTTTTAAGAAAAAAACGTTGTAGATTTATTTTCCATAAATTAGTAGATACTTGAAAACGTTGTAGAAGGTGTGATTTCACAACATTTTATGGCTAAAAATTTTGTAATTTAATATACTCCCTCCGTCCCATAGTTATATGCTAATTTCTTTTGGCACATAGTTTAAGAAAATCAGTTAAGTGACAATTTTTAACGCAAATTTTCCACATATACCCCTTAATATGAAATTAATGAATAAGTTAATTACTCATTACTTATCACATTGGAACTCTCAACTTCATTGATTGACGTGTACTAATCATTAAAATCCATAAACTTTAACCAAAGAGAATACAACAACATTAAATGTGGTGATAAAAATAATGATATTGAATGTTGTTTCTTCAAAAAAGAGTAATGGTTGAATATTTATTATAAGGGCATAAAAGTAAAATAATGAACCAACTAAATTTTATAAATAGGAAGTAGCCTATATATTGGGACATCTCAAAATGAAAACTCAGCCTATAACTATGGGACGGAGAGGAGTATCAGACAACGTTTAAGCACATTTACACAACGTTTATAATGTGTCATCTATTTAGAAAGTGTCATTTATTTATACAAATATACAACATTTTTAAAATGTTGTAGATAAAAAAATAAAATAAAAAAGTTGTGGTTCACCTATATTACCAATGCACCTCCAATATGCTAATGCCATGATTTATAGCTAATATGTCTAAATTCTAATTTAAATTTAAAGCCAAAATGTATCAACCATTCAAAATACATCCCAATAATACCATTCGTTTACAGTTTAAAATTACTACATCCACAAAATATATACCAAACTATCCATATATACATCTCAAATTCACTTTTCAATGTAAATTACTACTATATTGAATTGTGAATTTGATTACATCCACAAAATAAATCAAACTATACCAATATGTTACAGTTTGTGCTAGTACAGCTTCTGAACCCAAATTAAAAAACTTCTTTATTTTCCACAGAGGATCTATGAATCATAGAGTGACAATTGTGTTTGCAGTGTCAAATGCCTGAGCAAAGCATTAAATCTTTGACTAGAATAGGCTCATATTTGCAAATGAGTAATATACCATAACAGATAATTGATTTTGAGGACATAATTCTCCCCAATAGGTATGTCAGGTCTCTCAAATGTGTATCCCCTCTGAAAATATACAAACAACACAATGAATGAGCAACCAAAAGTAGGAAAAAAGGAAAAATAGTTTAGCAAAGTTAATGTGTAATCATATATAAGTGGGCAAGAGCTGCACTTTCAACTAATCAGATAGATTAATGAGCAAACCTTTGGAAGTTCAGATGTAATGTTGCACAGTTGTATTACATTTCAGTGCATCAAAATCAGCTATATCAATATTTCTCGCATGAAAGCCCAATCAAACCGGTTCCCAAACTCTATAAGTTGGTGCTGCTAGCGCTATAGCAGCTTTGGCCTTTACTGTTGTAACCATGTCTCCAAGTCGAATATAGTTGGATGGCCCCGTTGATAACTCTAAGTGAAAAGTGAACCCAAAAACATTACAAACATAATTGCTCAATTCTATGACATGTTTGACTACATATCCTTAATCTGGGATTCCCAGCAGAAGATATGAGTGACATTAAGATGAAACCTGAGGAAAGAGGAAAATGTTAAGATGATGTTAGAAGAAACTTCATTTCAACTAAGATTGTTCTCCCTGATGTATTAAATATTTTCCACACAAAAAGGGAAAAACAACATTGATACAAATCAATCTATAAAACAGACTACCTACTCTATATGTTTTAATACCAAAATTGTTTCTGTATTATCTTTCATGTGAGATTAAAAATAATTTTCCAAAATGAATTTTAAAGATTCTGAAAATAATCTTAATTTTTTTAACAGGTGCCATGCTAAAACTAGACACATTTTGCTCAAGTAACCGTTTTGCTATATCAGTCTTCAGTCCTGATACCATATCCTAAGAAAAGAGCCCAATAAAGGCTATTTGACTCTTCAACATCTCTCTCAAGCTTTATAACTGTGTCATTCTGAAACATAGAACCATTTGGGATTACATATATACATCTCTGCATATTCTTTACAACCACACAACAGTAATCATGCACACTTTCTCTAGAAACACAACTAATTAACGAATATAAGATGCATGTTGTAAAAGATACATGGATAATGATGTTGGCTAAGGATAAAGTTATAGTAGATCAATAAAAAAATAAAATACAGGAGTCATGAACATTGAGAAGGGAAAAGTTGCATCACACCTGAATTTTAACAACTCGTTACCGGAGTATCAAAAATTCTTTTCTTCCTTTATAACTACGGAATTTAATTTTGTATTCGCGTAGCAGCAGTGTGCACTGGCTCCTCTTGATGTCCTGCTCTATTTGTCTTGACATCAAGAAGTAAAAGAGCACGCTCATCTGACATTCCATATTCACCATCACCATACTCTTTTAGTTGCTTCTTTTGGAATGACTGTACCCTGAAGACTTTATGAATACGAGCAGCAGCTTGAGTAGCATTACATACAGCGGCTTATGAATCCTTCAATGACAGTCCCTGTTGACAAGCTTAAATTTTTACTTGCAATAAAAGTGTCATTGAATGATGCAAAAATGTGGGCGACACCAAAAACACTCTCCTTCCCTAACCGCAGGACCAAGTGTCAGTCTCTTCCTTAGACTCCCTAGTCTTTCTCTTCGACTATACGTCACGCACAAATCATACAAGATCAAACATTTATCAAATAATATGACATATGAGAATAAGATCATAAACAGACGTATATCAAATAACTTAATAGACGTATACTGAACAGCACACACATCATCAAGAAGCAATCCCTTGATAAAACAACAGTGTAGATGCTGATAGTCAAAATTGTATGTGAAAAGACTGAAGACTTCAGGACTGCATATATTAATATTAGCAATCCTGCAACAACAAAAAAATGATAACAAGGATTTAATTATAAATATGAAATATTCAGGCAGAATAAAACTACGTATATCTTGGAGCTTCATTCAAGAAATAGATTTCAAAGAGCAAGAAGAGTAAGACAAGTAGGAGAATAAAGGTATTCAATAGCAATAGCATCTTAGCAACAAAAGTCTTCACATTGTTATGCAGTAACAATGATTCTGCCAGCCTAGAATCAAGCTAAGTAGACAAAATTCGTCGACTTCCACACACCACATCCATATAGATTCATATATTTTATGTATATTAAGAACATCTCTCTCATTTATATATATACAAACACACACACACTCTTTGTATTTTGGAGACCTTAAACTGAATCGGTTCACGTAATATCTTCTTCTTCCTATAGCAAAGGCCTTCTCTCGCTCTTTGGTGTCCAAGTCAACCTGTCCTCACCCTACATCAGAGCAACTCCATCCCAAATAGTAGCACACATCTATCATCTATTATTGAGACCTAACGAGGTTTGTGCAGATCTACCTCAGTAGGATCAGGGTGACTGAAGCTTTTGTGCAAAGTGTGTTAATATTAAATTAGAGCATGGAATCGCCTCTATTGACCAACTCAATTATTAAAACATCCAACAAATAGGGGGAAACAGCTGTAATCTCAGGTCTCAAGTAGAAAAAATTATAAAGCATAAAATTTAAGATTATCTGGCTGTTCTACATTTTCTCAGAAACCAAATAGGGCAAAAATATTAAAGAACTGAAACAATGAAGATATGAAAAGGAGATGAACAAAGTAACACAGCTCCACGTCTTAGTGTTTGTAAACACAAGTTACTTTGAAATTTCTGTAGTAAACACCAAGATTTTCAGATCTTATTCATGTCAGCCAATTCAACGACATCAAAAAATTTCTCAATTATTAATAACTAAATAGGGATCTCGATGACAATCAGAGGAATCATGTAAATCCACTTCTTCCCCGATGATTTTGGGCGTAAAATCTGTATGTTATGCTCTGTTCGATTCGATAATTCGGTTATACCAATTTTTTTCTCAATCTTAGGAGAAAGAATGGGGAAAGATTGGATCTGAAGTATTTGAATTGCCTAAATTATATTCAACTTTATAAATTATATCTGTTTTGTTCAAATTTTATTGGAATAGGCTGTTCTCTTAACTAAATTAATTAATTTTTGAACAATTTTTATAAATAAAAAAACTTTATTTTTTAAAAAAAATGCTTTAATTTTTTAAAAAAATGCTTTAATTTTTTTCAAACAGATTTTATTTTTAAACGAATATTTTTAAAAACATAAATACTTCAACTACTGCCGTTGGCCCTCACATCTAATTTGGGAAAAAACTACTAAACGCCATTTGAAATGACGTTGATTTTTTGAATTTTTTTTTGGCTAAAAATCAAATAGGCAACCAACGCAACTTTAAAAAATATTTTTTAAAAAAATGAATTTAAAAAATAATAAAAAATTTTAAAAAGGTTTTTTTTTAAAGAAATTTGGAAAAAATAAAAATTTGATCCGATGCCAAACTAACCGGCATTGTTACTTTTTTTTAATTTTTTTTATAAAGAAAATTTGTAAAAAAAAAAAGTAAGATGTAACATCACTTTAACTGACGTTAGAATCTCTTTTTTTTTTTTAATTTCTTTGATCTCTGTATTTGTTTACAAACATCAATATTAACTACAAACATTAATTTTTGTAAATTAGAAAATATATCTATATGTGCTCAATTTTAATTTCAAAATTATAACTTTAAAAAAAAATTGGACATTTATTTTGAGACTTGATTGAGTATATAAGACTTTAGTTATAAAAAAATAAAAATAAAATTTTAACGCAAATTAAAGTGGCGTTAAGATCTTACTCTTCTTTTTTATAAATTCATTTTTTAAAAAAATTAAATAAAATAGGGATAAAATTGATATTACTTTAATATGGGTCAAACTAACTTATTAGGAATGACTTGTAAGTCATTTTAAATAACTTTATTCTGTTTTAGTTCATAAAACATAATAAATTTTTCTTCATCTTTTATGTTTTCTCTTAGAACTGATAGTATTATAATTTAATTTTATATTATATTTGGAAAAAGGTAAAAGGAGAACTAGGAATAGATAAGGATATACCATTACTATCTAGAAATAGGAAACATTGGGAAGCATAGATATAATAATCAGGTTTGAAGTCGTATAAATATTTATAAACAAATATTTATATAATTAATTTATCTTTAAATTTTATAAATTTATAAATATTACATCTAAAATTTATAAAATTTAGATACGAATATTTTTATAAATATTTATTTGAATATTTAGAGATAAATTAATAAATATTTATATGAATATTTGTTTACATATATATATATATATATATATATATATATATAAATATTCCTAGTTACTTTATATATATTTACTTTAATGTTGAGATTTGTTTAGTATTTTATTTAGTTTGATAAAAATTTTGAAAAGAAATATGTGTGTGTATATATATATATATATATATATATATATATATATATATATATATATAGGGTTCCATCCACAAAGAATAGTTTGTTGTGGAAGCAACCCCTTTTTTGACTCTATGAATATTTTATTTATTTATTTTTTGCTCAAACCCAAAATTTCACAGCCAAAAAGGGTTGCTCCACAAAGAAATGACACGCGAATGTGAATGGAACCCCATATATATATATATATATATATATATATATATATATATATACACACACACACACACACACACACACACATACATGCATATCATATGTTGACGGGCTGACGTGGCAGATATTGAACTTTATCCCAAAAAATATGTTGATGCACAAATTCGAACCCAAAACCTCAAGTTTGGAATATTAATCCAATGACCACCCGAGCACATGAACCTAATTGCTATTATTTTGCAAGGATTATTATTTATAATTGAACAAATCATTTCCTCCAAATTAAAGCAGATCCCCTTTCCTTAAATTTGTTACGTACATACATAAATGTACATAACTAATTGCGTGATAATAATAATAATAACAGTCATAATAATAATAATAATAACAATAATAATAATAACAACAATAATAATAATAATGATAATAGTAATAATAATAATAATAATAATAATAATAATAATAATAATAATAATAATAATAATAATAATAATAATAATAATAATAATAATAATAATAATAATAATAATAATAATAATAATAATAAAAATGATAATAGTAGTAGTAGTAATACTATTCTCTTTAACGATAGAAATCCTAACAAGGAGAAACCCTAACCCTAACCCCAAAGAAAGCTCAAACAACAATATTCTCTTTAACGATAGAAATGGCAGCCTCCAACGTTGTCTCTGGCTACAGACTCTGCTTTGACGAGTTCAAAGCAGCTGAACCCAAATTTCATAAGACTCTGTCATTATTGAAGAAAGCGAATCTCGAAGAAGCTCTGGGTATAGATACATTGATCTACCCCAAGCTAGTGAAAGAATTCTACTGGAATGGTGTGTTCGAAAATGATGCCATCACTACGAAAGTAAGGAAAGTGGAAATCAGACTGAAGGCTGAAGACATCAACCTAGCCCTAGGTCTCAAATCTGAAGGGTATTCGTTCATAGATGGCATAGACTTCCACGAGGGACTTAAAAGAATGCATCACAAGAAATCCCCATCTGTAAAAGGATACAAGAAGAAGGAGTTTCCTGAGAGGTATGCATTTTTAGCTGATATTGTTGGAAATATAGACACTCGAAATTTCGCTTTCTTGTTATTAACTATGCAGGAGGACAAAAACGACTTCTTCACACTCCAGAGATAACCCTGGAGGATCACAACATCAATTCCAACCCCATAGATAACCACGGGAGATCCAGTTTCCAACCCCGGAGATAGCCCCGGGAAATCAAGTTCCAACCCCGGAGATAATCCCGGAAAGTCAGTTTCAACCCCGGAGATAGCCCCAGGAGGTCAAGATCAAAGCCCGGAGATAACCCCAGGAGGTCAAGCCAACCTCGGAGATGACCGTGAGGATAGTCAAAGTCGGCAAAGAAGCCGACCTCGGAGATAACCCTTAGAAAACGCATCGCTACAATCACAAGAAAAACCGGAGATAACCCCGAGAGGGGCAAAATGATTATTTTTCCAACTTAATTTCACTTCAAATCAAATACACTCATTTCAACTCAAAATACTTCAAAGGAAGTCCCACAAGAGCGATATCTTAACTCCAGAGCGCAAACTACACAAAACGGCTCACCGGATTTCTTGACGGAAACCCGGGAATGCCATTTCGGTCATGGACCCATCTTCCTAAAATCAAAAAAGGTCAAATCATATGTCATTGTGTAGCTCTCGGAAAGAGCTTTCTGGAATGGTATGGCACGCTTCCATCGGACTCCCGAATTGAAAGTTATGAGCGGCCGAAGCGAACAACGCGTCGACTGCCGACACGGCGGGACCCACACTACCTGGGCACCCAGGCGGCGTGCAGTACACCTACTACTAGGTGCCACAGGTAGACCTGCGGCTCCTCCCTCTATAAATAGAGGGCTTAGGGTGCTGATTTTCTAAGAGAAAAAGACGGGGAAACCCTGCACAATTCGCTTTACACTCGCCCATACAGTGTATTTTCCCACTTTTAAACACCTGTGAGCTCATATATAGCCTCTTTTGTACCCACAAAAGCCAGTGTTTACCCACTCTAAAGATATAGAAGCCTTTTTTATCAGTCATCTGTAAGCCTTCTCACACACTTAAGAGTCTTTCTCTTCATCTTTGCACACACCCTCCTACACGTTGAGAGTCGTGTTGCTTGCTTTTGCGGACTTGATTAGTGGTTTCATTCGATCTGTATATATATATATATATATATATATATATATATATATATATATATATATATATATATTGACTAACATTATCGAGTTATGCCTCGATTGAGCCTAGACTTTGTGCAGGAGCGTTTTTGCTTTATATATATATATATATATATATATATATATATATATATATATAATTGTGTGTCTGGACTTTGTTCGATGAGCCTGAACTTGATGCAGTGCGTTTACTCGCTTTTATATATATATATATATATATATATATATATATATATATATATATATATATATATGAGCTGTGGTCGAACTTTGTTGATGAGCACAGATTTTATATTATATGCGTATTATTTATTATATATATATATATATATATATATATATATATATATATATATATATATATATATATATATATGAACTATGGTGAACTACATTCGATGAGCACAGATTTCACATCCATATGCGTTATATATATATATATATATATATATATATATATATATTATCCCACCTAGAGTTTACTTACGTGGTGTATGATCGCTTTACAACTTTCTTTACATTTAAATCTCACACTGGAGTTTACTTTCGTGGCGATTGGCGCATTCTGACTTTATTTATATTTTGTCACTTTGGAGTTTTCTTCGTGGCGGTTGGCCTATATCTACAACTTTATTTACATTTACGATCCCCATGGAGGTGCTTCGTGGTTGGTGATCCTATCTCGTATATATATATTTACTGACTTTTATATATATATACTGCTTACGCTTTCATATAAAAATGCGGTATTTTGTGAGCCTAGGAATCATGTGATCACAGATTCATCCCATTGAATCTAGATTCGGTTCCGTGATGGACATTTTCAAAATTTATGGCGACTTGTAAATTATTCTGCGATGTGCGAATTTCCTCGAGATGGTTTCCATACCCACGAGGAAGTCGGCATTATCTTTGTACATTATTTTTTATACGGATGCCTCGCATGATCCGTCAAATAAAATCAATCAAGCCGATCACTTAATAAAATGGGAGTGTAAAAGGTCTCAATTCTATTGAGCATCGGGGTTTAAAAACCTCTTTTATAAAACATCATCTTTGCTATATCTTGCTAAAAGCTGAATTTTACATAAATTCAAACCCTGTGTATATAGGTTCGAACGAGGCCTCGCACAACTTCCAAATAACATCACATTGACCCACACACACACACACACACACTCAGATAATAGTTTCTTATAAAGAGGCGGTCACCGTGGTAACACGGATGTCGGGGGGTGCCTAACACCTTCCCCCCCGCATAACCAAGTCCCCGGACCCTAAACGAATCTCGGTTTTATCGACCCGTATAACAATGTCACATCATTTGGGTCGATGTGCAAAACTTTTTTCTCGGTTGTGTTGGTACAACCATTTAAAAACCAATGGCTGACTCTTAGCAGTCCATCGTCGACATTATACATGTCGGACCTTTTTCACTTGTTTTTTCAAACAAATCTCACCTAAAATGAGAACACCAAAGAACAAGTAACGGAAAGGGACATCCAAAAATCCCGACATCGACAGGTGGCGACTCTACTGGGGACTCCAGTAAGAGGACTTAAGCCGCTATTACAATCTTTTCAAAACTGTTATCTGCTTGTGTGTGGATGTTGCATTTACATTTGATGAATGTGTACAAATGCATTTCCTTATTGCACTTAGTGCTTCGCACCATAACTGCTTGTGATGCTAGTGCTTCGTACCATAACTGCTTGTGATGCTAGTGCTTCACACCATAACTACTTGTGATATTAGTGCTTCGCACATGTCATCATTTTAAACAGTGAGACGCGATGTATGTGAATGTATGTTGTGTGGTCCGTCCACCAGGAGGCTATCCCGTCGGTGTTTGATTACTGGACTCGTGAGAAGACTAATTCTCCAAGGCTCAAGAAAGGCACCACCCAAATTCTCTCCAGTTGAAAGACCGAATTAACTTCCCGTCAAGTAGATTGCGATGATTTGGTAACCTTCATGCCAAAAAGCCGCGAGAGTAACCTAAGATAGGTCAGCCTCTGATAAACCCAAAACGAAGGAAAGTCACTTCATGCCCTCTCATTTCAATTACTTGTAAACACAATTACTTGTAATTTCATTCCATATTTATCTCCATGTAATGAGAAATATGAAGAAATGTGTACACATACATATTTAACATGCTACAAATAGCTGACATCAATTTTGCAGGATAAAATTCCTAAAATGAACACGTCACATAGCATGTTATTATATACATTCCGTAAAGACTAAACTATGTAAGTCTTTTTGAGGGAAGCAATCGGTCCGTTACCCATTTAAAGTCCAAGAAGGCACTTGATCCCACAGTTAGGCATGGCTACAAGGCCAACTGATCCTACTCTGTTTTCCGAGAGGAGTTTGAAGGATTAAGGAATCGAGATAGCGAAATTGGTTGTCTTTCTAAAAGAACAAAGTAAAAATACGCATGGGCAAACAATGCCTACTCAACCGAGTCCTTCACTTTGAGAGGCGGTCGGGCATTGGTAAAAGATGGAAACCCGGATATCTAAACCTCATTCAATAAAGAAATCACAAATCTCGGGGATGATCGAAAGCGGGGATATAAGAAAGAAAGTCCAACAAATGGAGGATATCATCCGGTCGATTAAAGGGATTTGGAAATTATGGGAGTGTCACTATTCGGATCTCTGTATATTCAAGGGGCTCGATATCCTACCAAATTCAAAGTCGAGTTTGAAAAGTACAATGAAATGCGATCCCTATCGCACCTAAAAGTGTACATTGGCGAAGCTGGGGTCTTATCTTTGAAAATGAAAGCCTCGAGAATGCAACTTTTTCAAAAGAGTCTCTTTGGAGAAGCTAAAGCTTTGGTATGCCCGACTTGACAATGCTAAAATCATGGCCCGGGAAGAATTGGCCCACGCCTTTCTAAATCGATCTGATTTTCGATCCACAAATGGCACCGGATCGATATCAAGTGACTAAAGTGAAAAAGCAAAATCTTGAATTTCAGAGAGAATATGCCCAAAGGTGGAGAAATCTAGCGGTATAAGTCATTCCATCAATGAATAAACCGAGATGGTAATGACATTTATTGATATCAAGAGGCTCTTTACTATGAGAGGATCCTAGCGAGGCATAGGAAAGCCATTTTGCGAAATGATCAAACACGGCGAAATGGCGAGAGATGGGCTGAAGAAGCAAGATTAAAGACTTCTTTGCCTTGGAAGCGATCCATGAACATATCTAACCAGCAAGTATCTGAAGCGATCCCAAAGGGTACCAATATAAAGGCAATGAAGATGTATCATTTGTTGTGCGAGAGGGCAAGCTAGGAGACCAAACTACGGTCCCCCATTTGGAAAATGCAAGACAATCTGCCATCTCCACAACACGTTGCATTCAACCAATACCCAGACGGGGAAAAGAAAATTTGAAAGAGCGGAAAATCGGGTATTCACTCCTTTGGGCGATTCCCTTGAACATGTATTGGCGATATTAATGGATCACAAGAAAATTATCGAACTAGCTCCACCTCACGGAACGGGGGAGCAAAAGATACAATCCAAGCGAGAGATATGCTTACCACTCGGGGTCTCGGGACACGATATACAGGATTGTTGGTCCTTAAAACATAAGATTAAAAATCGATCGAAAGTGGCGATATTGTGGTCGAACAAACGACCAACAAAATGTCAATACCAACCTTCCGTTGTGACATGATCACTGGAAGAAGTAAACATGATCGAATGAAGTCTTTGAAATGTATCCAATTCATAAATACATCTGAAGGATGGAGGAATACCCCCAAAGCATATATAACAAATGTCCTAGAGTGGGAAAACTCGGAGGAGGGTATGCGATGTAATGCAAAAATTGGATGCGATGCAAAATTGGATGCGATCCATGACATCGAGGAAACAAGGCGATTTTTCACTCAACTATCGAGAAGCGAGAAAAAGGACTACGATGAGCGCCAACATCAGAAGATCAAAGCAGGCTGAAAGTATAAGAAAATGGGGATGATAAAATTTCTAGAAGATCTCGCTAGCGGAAGAACCAATCGAGGGAATGCAAATTCTCAAAGATGAAAGATCAAACAACCTCCAAAAGAGTCCGAAAATTCATCCCTCTGAGCAAATCCAAAGAAGAAATGCTACACTTTCTGATAAGCGAAGGAAGGATTACTGAGTTGCTGGCTCCTATAAAACCCAAGATTAAGAGTTATGATTCCACCAAGATATGTCTCTACCATTCTAACTCACTTGGGCATATGACTGAAGAATGCTGGTCTTTGCGACATAAAATCCAGGATCTCATTGAAAATGGAGAGCTGGATATAGAATTTCCATGACCAAAAAAGGCGAAAAGGAAATAAAAAGCTTAAGATGTCCAGTCGAGACAGGCAGTTCAAATGAGGCGAAGGCTATGAGCGACAATTCTACCAGAACATAAGGTGGACTGATCCTAATGCAAGAAATGATAGAGGAGACAAAGGCATCCCCAAAGGAGATTCCCCCGCCAACATCAAACGTCCTATGGTTCCAAGATATCAACCACGTTCCTGATCTTATCACCTTGGATGATGCAGAGGAAATACTAATCCTTTCCGCGGAAGAAAAAACCAAAAAAGAAAGTTCTTTGCAAGAAATGACACAGCCGTTCGAGGGAGATTTCATGGTTGAATCCTTTGAAACCCGTGAAGAAAGCGAAGGAGTAGATGAAGGGAAAGGTGGTGAGATTGTCGGGGAATCCAACCCATTAGAGAATCCAGAGTTTATCCCTTTTTGCGATGCGTCAATTGCAAACGTCCCTGAGGAATGTACTAAATCAGGAAGCAATCAAGTTATGGCCATAAGCGAAGACATTCAGAATTAAGGGGTAACCACTATCACGAGCCCTGAAGGCAACATAACCGCTGACAACTGGACTATCAGGCCTCAACTAGTCAAGAAGATGTAGATCTAGGGGATAAAGTTGTGAGTTCCAAAAAATGTTGGAACGGTATCACTTTCTTCGTAGTATGCCTTTTATTTTCCATGCATGTAAATAAATAAAAAAAAAAAAAAAAAACAAAACAAAAGAAAACAAAAAAACATCTCTACACTCTTTTCACCACTTACCCCTTTGAACCTTTTCAAACCAAAGCCTGAACTACGAAAGACACGATCTCCTCTTGATAGAGTACGTAGGTAGCCATCGATGGTGCGGTCAAACCAAACAAAACCCAAACAAACCCTTCTCAAAGAGACACCCCCCAGACGACGACCCAGACGTAATGGTCATCATTCGGGAGAAGGAGGTTGATGATAGCCCCTCCATCCGCTGCGGTCCACCAAGACTTTGCCCTCGATAATGAAAGCGGCACTCCTTGCATTAGCCGGCGAGGGTAAAAAGGAAGAAACTCTCTTTACCTTGTAGATAGCAATAAGCGCTTACTTTTTATATGCAGTGATTAGCGATTACTTTTTTGTCATTCTGCTAAGCTAACACTTTGTGTGATTGAACAATGTTATATACTAAGTGAAAGCATATTTTGTTTCAGGACTCTGAATTTAGATGTGCCTATACTTGCTGATGAGGTGCCTATTCTCCACAAGGACTGTAACTATGATGTAAAGTTGGACTCAGACTTGATGGAAATACAAGATGACTATAAGATACCTCAGGAGATCAAAGAATAGGTCGAAGACAAAACCAAGCCAAATCTTGATCAAACCACCTCTTTTTAAACCTCAGAACCTTAAAAAACCCCAAACAAGTCCAAATTGGTATGGACCTCACTCCAAACCAAAGGAATGATATGGTTACTCTATTGACCCTATTCCAGGATGTGTTTGCATGGTCTCATGAAGACATGGTCTGTTTATCCATTGACATTGTCATTCATCGCCTTCCCATCAGAGGGAAATTCAAGCCAGTCAGGCAGAAGCTCAGGCGATTAAAACCTGAGTGGAGGTTAAAAGTTAAAGAAGAAATTGTGAAACAATTTCAAGCGGAAACATCATCATGGTGTCAACATACCACGAATGGCTATCAACATAGTCCCGTCTTGATAAACCGGGAAGGAGGTGCGAGTTTATGTGGATTATGAGAGATTTGAATAAAGCTTACCTCAAAGATAGCTTTCACGTGCCGTTCATCCACATACTCATTGACAATCTGATTTCGATCGACATGTACTCCTTTCTTTGATCATTTCTGGGTAACATCAAATCATGGTTACTGAAGATGATCATGAGAAAACTTCATTCATCACGCCTTGGGGAGCCCTTTGGTACATACGATTGTCATTCGGCCTCATCAATGCCGGAGCTACCTATCAGTGAGCCATATGGCTCTTTTCCACGATCTAATAGGAAAATAAAATAAAATAAAATAAACTAAAAAGAAAAAGAAAAAGAAAAAAATCTCTTCAAAAGGTTTTACAGTTGCGTCCTTACCATCGGCAGGTTCTACAGATGGCTACGTAGTTTGAAGAAAAATCCTTCCTCCATATTCCTCGGAATAGGAATGATTTTGCAGATGCTCTAGCTACTTTGGACTCCTTGATCAACATACATGACAAGGAAGACATGCTAACCCCCACATTTGCCCAACAAAAGGCTTCAACCTATGTGAATTACATCGGAGAAGTATAGGATGAGCTACCTCCCATCCAGCACCGTTGATATCAATATATCATTGAGCACTCACAAGATAGATCTACACCTGCTGAGGCGAGCCTGACTGAGAAAAGGCGGATCCATCGACTTGCTATAAAATTCTACCTGATCGGAGATGCAATATACAAAAAAGATGCAGGACTAGGTCTCCTCAGATGTCTGGACCAAGACCAAGCTCATAGACTCATGGATGAGATCCATGGTGTAGTATGTGGCCCAGACATGAGCGGCCCTCTACTTGTAAAGAAGATCCTACAACAGAGAAGTCCAACTACGACAGTTCAAACAACACGACTTGATTTTGAAAAAGATCGTTGACAACCAAGCTCAGTCTAAAGGAAAATTCTCCCCCAACTGGGAAGGCCCATTTATTGGCAAGGAGGTATTGACAGGAGGCACTTTCAGATTACAGGAAATGGACGGCGATGAATTTCCACAGCTTATCATGTTGGACACCGTGAAACGGTACTATGTCTAAGGTTACCATCAAGCGAACATCCTGGTTTTGGATCATCAAATCACCAGTCATTCTGGTTCATTAACCCTTTACCACATACAACTCCTTTCCACGCTTTGCCCCTCAGGGAAACATCCTTTCAAGCTAGCAGCCTGGCTTCACTGCGATCATACCACTTAGGTCATCCCACCGCGAATTGAACCTCTTACGTTTGTAGTTTGGCTACCCATACATGGGATCAAACTTTTCATACCTCTATTTTATCCTCAACCTAGGATCAAACTTTCTTTTCCCCGCACTCTGACCTTCACATAGGATTACGCTTTTCATCTCGCCCTGAGGGGCGAACTACGTCGACCTGATCTCCCCAATACACGGGAGTACGTAGGCAGCCATGTTATATGGTCCGGTCTCACCACAGAAAAACAAAAACAAACATACTCCTATCCATAACCACATACAGAAACAAGTCCCAAGACACCAAAGATGGTAGGAAATAAACACAGATCGACGATCCATTCTGAAAATCCCGAGACATCTCACTGTCCATCCATCAAGGAGGACTTCAGAATACATCCAGATCACAAAGTCTTGGAGAAACAAGCGAATATCAAGCAAGTAGCAAGGCATAACTAAAAGGGAAGTGAATCAACATATATTTCCCTGCCATATATAATGATGTTTGATATATACAATGTGTACTGTACATGACAAAATGGCTAAGCTAGATGCATGCGAGGAAAATACAAGCCCATCTACAAATCGGTGTATATGCGGGCTATCAAGTCCAACATGAATTCCCTCTCAAAAGAAGGAGGTAACACTGTGATCTCCTACCCAAGGGTTTCTACACCAGCCAACAGATCCACTGCCAACTACATGTGATATCTCAGGTGGTTATAACGTCATCCCGCTCAGCAACAACGATATCCCTATGAGTTAGAGCATCATCTCTCTAATAAAGCGACATATTTACCAGAAAGAGCTGTCAACATCAAAGCCCACATCCACTACCTGTTCACCAGATGGTACAGATCTCGGTGTCTTATCAGCTCATCTATCAAAGAAACTAGCCCAAACAACAAGCGAGGTTGGGGCAATTTCAAAATTAGCGACAACCGGATAGTGGATCCCTTACAACAAGATTGGGGGCAATCTCGGAAGTAGCGACAACTCAACACTGGGGCATTTATCAATCATCCTAAAATGGAAAATGCACCAGTTAGCACCATCAGCATGGTCCATCATCATCTCAATGGCGATTCAGATATTATTCACTCACGACTTCATCAACAAAGAGAGTTTCTCATATGAACCCTCAGCATCAACATGCGAAAGGACTGGGGCATTTTTCCAATTCCAAGAAATGGAAGGAGTTTAAGGCGAGATCAAGCTTCTCATCAAAAAGAAAGGGGTGAACTCCTGAAAGAAATCATAGCGACATAAGCGTGCCCCTACGAAAGAAGGGGAAACTTCTCCAAAAAGTTCTTAACTCAGAAGCAGAAGGTCAACAACGAAAGGCCTAGCGAATGAAATCTACACCATCAACATGTGTTAAGTCCTCACAAGCTAAGGCCTCTACACCGACGTTCAAATCTGGGTAGCGAAAGAATGAATTACACCCTCCAGGGATTTCAGCGACATTCAAGTCATCAGTTCAGCCGGGTTGCGAATTAAACGCTTAAGGAAATGGGGCACAAGTACCCAACAATGAAATGAAACTCCAAATCACCTCAAGAGGGGTGAGACATCGGGTGGTTGTCATCAATCTAACGTAACATCAGGCGAAGTCTAGTGAAGTAATCCGTGGAATATTACTTCAGCGAAGGTATCAAAAGATCTGGTATCCTAAACCATTGCCATCAATACAGCGCAACATCAACACAGTTCAATGATGAAAGCTTCGTATACCACCGTTCGAGTGGGAACCAGAAAAGTTTGGCGATCAGCAGGATAGGCACCGTTGCAAACTACCCGCGAATACATCGGGAGGGTCTGGTGATTTCAGAGCGTCGTCCCCATCTGAGATGTGGAAAACATCTCAACTTATCCTCATCAAACAAGCATCAGCGATTAAATGCCAAACCATTAGAGTCAACACCAGCATCTGTAGCAGCAATGATCAGTAAAAGGTAAAGCGATTTGCGAATACATTTTAACATTCATCGTAATATTCATTACATTGTAATTTACAATTTTGCGATATGCGATATGCGATTTGTGATGGGATATATGGAATGCGATATGCGAAATGCGATGTGCGAGTTACGAAGTGCGATTTGGCCAAATGCGAAAAGCTATGTGCGATGTGCGAAATGCGATGTGCGATTTACGAACTACGATTAGCGAAAATATTTTCATATTCATCATAAACATTCACTACATTGCGATTTGCATCATTGAAAATACCTATTCATGTTTCAAGTGTCTACTAATCTTTATCATGTCAATTCCATTGCATTACATGAACATGATAAATAGGGGCATCTATAGACACTCGAAATTTCGCTTTCCTGTTACTAACTATGTAGGAGGACAAAAACGACTTCTTCACACTCCAGAGATAACCCTGGAGGATCACAACATTAATTCCAACCCAGAGATAACCCCGGGAGATCCAGTTTCCAATCCCGGAGATAGCCCTGGGAAATCAGGTTCCAACCCCGGAGATAATCCTGGGAAAGTCAGTTTCAACCACGGAGATAGCCCCGAGAGATCAAGATCAAAGCCTGGAGATAACCCTAGGAGGTCAATCCAACCTTAGAGATGACCCTGAGGATAGTCAAAGTCAATAGCAAGCCAACCTCAGAGATAACCCTGAGAAACGACTACTACATATGCGCGAAAACCGGAGATAACCCCGAGAGGGGCAAAATGGTCATTTTGCCAAATCAACTTCACTTCAAATCAAATACACTCATTTTAACTCAAAATACTTCAAAGGAAGTCCCACAAGAGCGATATCTTAACTCCAGAGCGCAAACTACACAAAACGGCTCACCGGATTGCCTGACGGAAACCTGGGAATGCCATTTTGGTCATGGACCCATCTTCCTAAAATCAAAAAAGATCAAATCATATGTCATTGTGTAGCTCTCGGAAAGAGCTTTCCGGAATGGTATGGCACGCTTCCATCGGACTCCCGGATTGAAAGTTATGAGCGACCGAGCGAACAGCGCGTACGTACTTTGACACGGCGGGACCCACACTGCCCAGGGCACCCCGGGCAGCCGTCAGGTACACCTGCTACTAGGTGCCACAGGTAGACCTGCGGCTCCTCCCTCTATAAATAGAGGGCTTGGGGTGCTGATTTTCTAAGAGAAAAAGACGGGGAAACCCTGCACAATTCGCTCTACACTTGCCCATATAGTGTATTTTCCCACTTTTAAACACATGTGAGCTCATATATAGCCTCTTTTGTACCCACAAAAGCCAGTGTTTACCCACTCTAAAGATATAGAAGCCTTTTTATCAGTCAGTTGTAAGCCTTCTCACACACTTTAGAGGTCTTCCTCTTCATCTTTGCACACACCCTTCTACACGTTGAGAGTCGTGTTGCTTGCTTTTGCCTGGACTTGATCTGTGGTTTCATAGTGTATATATATATATATATATATATATATATATATATATATATATATATATATATATATATTGACTAACATTATCAAGTTATGCCTCGATTGAGCCTAGACTTGATGCTGGGAGGCGTTTACTTATTTTCCTATATATATATATATATATATATATATATGAACTGTGTGTCGGACTTTGTTCGATGAGCCTAGACTTGATGCAGTGTGTTTACTCACTTATATATATATATATATATATATATATATATATATATATATATATATATATATATATATATATATATATGTGGTCGAACTCATTCGATGAGCCTTGATTTCACATTTATATGCGTTTATTATATATATATATATATATATATATATATATATATATATATATTGTGTCCCACATGAGTTTACTTCGTGGTGGGTGATCGCTTTTACAACTTTCTTTACATTTCATTCGCTGGAGTTTACTTCTTTGGTAGTTGACCTCATTACTGACTTTATTTGCATTATGTCACTTTGGAGTTTCCTTAGTGGCGTGTTGGTTGATATATCTACAATTTTATTTACATTTCTGATCCCCCATGGAGGTGCTTCGTGGTTGGTGATCCTGTCTGTATATATATATTTACAGCTTTTATATATATACCTGCTTACTACTTTCATATAAAAATGCAGTATTTTGTGAGCCTAGGAATCATGTGATCACAGATTCATCCCATTGAATCTAGATTCGGTTCTCGTGATGGACATTTTCAGCTGTAAGCAACTTTTAAATTATTCTGCGGTGTCTGAATTTCCTCAGATGGTTTCTATACCCAAGAGGAAGTCGGCATTATCTTTGTACATTATTTTTATACGGATGCCTCGCATCCGTCAAATAAAATCAATCAAGATGATCACTTAATAAAATGGGAGTGTAAAAGGTCTCAATTCATATTTAGCATCAGGGTTTAAAAAACCTCTTTTATAAAACATCACTGCCATATCTTGCTAAAAACTGAATTTTTACATAAATTCAAACCCTGTGTATATAGGTTCGAACGAGGCCTCGCACAACTTCCAAATAACAGCACATTGACCCACACACACACACACTCAGATAGTAGTTTCTTGTAAAGAGGCGGCCACCGTGGTAACACGGATGTCGGGGGGTGCCTAACACCTTCCCCCCGCATAACCAAGTCCTCGGACCCAAAAACAAATCTCGGTTTCACCAACCCGTATAACAGTGTCACATCGCTGGGTCAATGTGCAAACCTTTTCTCGGTTGTGTTGGTACAACCATTTAAAAAACCAACTGGCGACTCTTAACTGTCCCATCGTCGACATTATACATGTCGGACCTTTTTCACTTGTTTTTCAAACAAATCTCACCTAAAATGAGAACACAAAAGAACAAGTAACGGAAAGGACATCCAAAAATCCTGACGTCGACTGGTGGCGACTCTGCTGGGGACTCCAGTAAGAGGACTTAAGCCGCTTTTACAATCTTTTCAAAACTGTTATCTGCTTGCGTGTGGATGTTGAATTTACATTTGATGAATGTGTACGGATGCATTTCCTTATTGCACTTAGTGCTTCACACCAGAACTGCTTGTGATGCTAGTGCTTCGCACCATAACTGCTTGTGATATTAGTGCTTCGCACCATATCTGCTTGTGATATTAGTGCTTCGCACATGTCATCATTTTCATACGGTGAGACGCGATGTATGTGAATTTATGTTGTGTGGTCCCTCCACCAGGAGGCTATCCCATTGGTGTTTGATTACTGGACTCGTGAGAAGACTAATTCTCCGAGGCTCAAGAAAGGCACCACTATCAATCCAAACAGACGAATGACCCAGCAACTATTCGTGAACTGGAAAAGGAATCCAGCAAAAATGTGCATATGATGTCTGAATCCAGTGGTAGAACTGTTGATGCGAAGGAGTCAGGGATTCCAGGAAATATGTCTGTTGTCAAGGAAATTAAAGAATAAGAAGAAGAAGAAGAAACAAATAAAGAAGAACCCACTGCCCTGATCAGAAAAAGCAAGGGCAAAAGAAAGTTAAAGGCCAAAATAGCAGAAGAACCCCAGGGATCCACAACTGATAAACCTGTAGAGTCCTCTGACATTGAGACTCTAAGGATCCTGAGAAAGTAGCAACAGCAGGCTGAGGCAGAAGAAGATAGAGCCACCATATCTCAACTGCTGAAGAAGAATAAGATCAGCCATAAATCCAAAAGGCCATCTATCTCTTCAATCATAGACTCTCCACTGATCGTAGAGACCAGACCAAACACATCAAGAAAGGAAGTAGTTGCATCAAACATTTTGGTTGATCAACAGGACAAAACTGAAGTTCAAGAATGTTCTGAGGCTGTGGCTCAGCCTAGAAAACCAAGAAGAAAACTGGTCAAGAAATATATCCTTATAAATGAAGGAGTGCTCAAGGAGGAAGACAAGAGAATGGCAGCCAAAAAGGAATGAGCCAAAGAAAGCCAAAGCGACAAAACTCAAGCTGAGGGGGAGACACCTAAAGTTCTTATATTAGAGAATACACCAGCTGAGGGGGAGATGCCTGAAGCTCTCATTCAAGAAAATGCTCTAGCTGAGGGGGAGCCATTAGTCCTGCAGATGGATGATCATGTTGAGGGGGAGCCTCATGATATCCCCTTGACAAAAGAAGTTGCGCCTACAAAAAATGAGGGAGAACCAGAGCAAGATCAAGATGAAGTCATTGAGATATTGGAATCCCCAAAAGAAGATAGTGAAGAAAAGAGAGAAGAAGATGATGATGACCTTGAGATCACAGGTGTGGGCCATGATGGGTATAAGAGTTATCTCTACAATCAGATGTTCTCTTACCTACCCATGATGCCATATCATCAAGCTCAAATCCTAAACTCATGGAACCACATGTTTTAAAGCTTCAAAGAATATACAACCATCACTGTGCTAGCTCATGGATTTCCAGGCACTTTCAAATTTGCCAAGAAGCTCATCACAAATGATCCCTCCTCAAGAATGGTGCATGAGGTATTAACTATCTCAATCCTCTTCAGAATAAACCATTATCCACTATCTTTTTCCAGCCAATTTTATGAATTTCCAAGCTGGTTAGAAGTGGTTCTAAATCAACCAAGTCAACTCTCAGTTACAGAATCCTAAAATTCTGTAATTAATGAACCAGATATCGCAAACTTCATACTAATCCCATCTCCCACCATCTCTACGATTATTGACTCTACCCTTATCGAAGAGTCCCAAGCTCAAATCGTAGAGCCACCCTCTCAAGACACCCAAACACAGGCCCCTCCATCAGATATTCTCTCTTCATCCACAAATGAATACTTCAACTTTGATCTTGCCCTCTACTCCTTACAAGATCAATTCAAAAAAACATCCCCTCCTTTAACCAATCCTCAACTTAATGATCTTCTCTCAGATCTGCCCACGAAAGCTGAGTTGAATGAAGTGTCCAAGATCGTGATCAAGGATATCGATGAAAGCCTTGAAACTTACTTAGAAGGCATTCATCTCAGGCTGACACAAATGATCACTGCTGCAAACAATCTCTCAGGCACCCTAAATGTTGAGCTTACTAAGAAGCTAAAGGAGATCATCAAGGAAATGATTAAAAGCATAAAGGACAGAGATGATATTCATTTCCGCATAGCCAATAAATAAAGAGAGGTCGTTCTTGAATTAAAGAAATCTCAAGAAGCCCAGAATAACCTTATGATGGAGAACATCATTAGTTTGAAAACTACAGTCAAAGAATTTCAAAAAGCCTATGTAAATCAAGAACAGCAAACTGACACTGTTCTAGCCGTCCTCCGAAACAGAGAAGCTCAATCTGAAGCTCTGATCAAGGAAAATCAAGAGGACATTGCTCAAACTCAAAGCCAACTCAACGAGCTTGTCCAAGGAGTGACTCGACTATCTGAAAACATTTGAACCCTTGATGCTGACATAAAGGGGGAGAATAAAGGCAAAGGAGAAGCAGGCCAGGGCAGAGGCAGAGGAGTTCAAGGAGGCCAGGGCAGAGGTAGAGGAAGGAGTCCTCCTGCAAGACAATTCCACCAACAGACTCCACGATCAAGCAATCAGACTCAACGATCTGATCAGCAGGAAGTCTTAATGGCTCAGCCAATAAGGAGTCAAGGGCCAACTACCAGCTCACAAAATGTGACCACTACACATGCCTAAGAATGCCAATTGGAGATTCTACATTCATGAATAGGCATGATCACAACCCAAGGATAAGCCCAAGTGAGCTGGAAGAGATAGCCAGAAAGGATGAAGCAAGCAGGAAAAGAAGGGTTGAGAAGTATGCCAATCCTCCACGCAAAAGACCAAAGAAATAGAGATAAGTGAAAATTTAAATTCTTATTGATGTAAAGCTAAATTGTAATACTCTTCAACCATCAATAAATTCATGCTTATTCTCTAGAAATTTTAACTGCTCAATAAAATACTAAGTCATGTTTACTTTCCTGTAAATGCATCTAGATACTAATAATCATGACAACAAATCTCCTTGGTTATGTCAACATCAAATAGGGGGAGATTGTTGGGAGAGTGCATATGTTGATTTGATGTTTAAATATAAATGCTCATGATTATTTGTAAAGTACTTCAAGGAATATATGAACAATGACTTAGTGATAGATCAAATTTGTTAGGTTGATCTAAGCTCTTAATGTGTACCATTCTGTAAATGAATGTATAGATAGAGAGATCAAAGCGGTTAGGTTGATCTTGAGATGTAATAGATAGCTTCAAATAATTCGTAGTGTATCAATCTGTTCAAGATTGCAGAAGTCAAGGCAAAAAAATAGAGCTTCGAGGATCGTAGTGTGCCTGCCTTGAAGGGCCTCTTCGGAAGTCCTAGAGTGGTCCCAACGTTTGCCGAGCCAACTTAGAGATCGTAGTGTGCTCTCAGAAACATAGAGTTTACAACTCAAGCAAGCGAAGATCATAGTGTGAAAAGAGAAATCATAGTGCTCTCTACTGATAGTATCATACCAAGCACCAAGGCGACAAGTCACCACGATCTGAATCGTAGAGTATCATCTGCCTTGTGTCAGAAGCATCAAGCCTCACGTTTTGTGTGGAGACAAACTCCAACAAATGTTGAATGGGTTCTAAATGTTGTAGTACTCACCACTCCCAAAGGCATAAAAGATATACTTAGTATGCAATAAAGAAGCGTATTGAAGAAGCTAAGGAAAGTACCACTGGTAAGGGGAAAAACACCTTTTCAGGTGTTAGGTGAGAAAGCAGTCTGCTGTGTCAGTGGGCCAGAATGCAATTCAGAAGATGTGCAGAAAAGTCTCTATCAAAGTACAGAAATGTCAAACGCATTTAATGCTTCAACGGATGGATCCAACGGATAGTTTTTAAGATCACATATATGCAAATCAAGCAGATGAAGGAAGCAAGCAAACATTGAACAAAAACGTATAAGAACTCTCAATGCTCAACTCTACGCTCTGAGAAAAAGAAAAGCCTACTCAGCTACTCAGTTCTTTCGAACAAGTGCTTAACAGCAACTGAGTAGCAACCAACAAGAACTCAACAACTATCAATCAACTGAAGTAAGAGTTCCAAGTCAGAAGGACTTGAAGTGTTCTAAGTGAACTGTGAAGAGCCAAGTCTGCTGGACTTGAAGAGTTCAAGAATGAACTAAGAAGTTCTTAGACTGCTGGTCTAGAAGGAATATGAGTGATTTAGAAAAGTGTAAAAGACATCCTTAGTGGATTTCCTACTCGAGGAGTAGAAGAGTGGACTAGGAGCTTTAAGTGCTTTGAACCACTTAAAACGACTGTGTCTATTACATTCTTGCTATAACTGTCATATCTGGCATAACTGCTATAACTGCCTCACTCTCATAAACTTACTATCTTAAGGGAGATTAAAACAAACATTAATTCCGCTAAGGTTTTAATCAACATCAACTAACAAGTTAAAATGAAAAGATTTTTTAAATATCTATTCAAACCCCCCCCCCCCTTCTAGATAACTATTGTGCCTCCGGGAACTAACAATACTGTGTGCTACTATACAATTTTGCGTATTACTGTACTTTTATTACTCGGTATTTTAACAGTTAACGGTAAAACTTTTGCCGTTAATTTTATAAAAAGTTATTTCTGTCATTTTCCAACTCTGATAGTAATTCCGTTATAGGGTCCACCAATGACTGTGTCATCGTACGAATATTCCCTAATAAAACAAATATTCCCCGACCAAACGAATATTTTATGACAACTTGCTTACTTTGCAAAATTTAAAAATATTACCCACAACTATAACATTATATCAAATCCACACCATAATATTCAAAATGATATTTAGTTGAAAAAAATTAATCTTTATTCATAAAAGTTAGGGTCTTACATCATAACTCATTCAATTTCATAAACTTTTACTTCAAATGCCTTATTCACAATAGTGTACTAATCTTGACGGTCGAACCGTCAAGATTTGATGAATTTTATTATTTTGATGTGCAGGATATTGCTCACTCGCGACTTGGTCAACAAAGAGAGTTTCTCATATGAATCCCCATCATCAAAATGCGAAAGGACTGGGGCATTTTTCGATTCCAAGAAATTGAAGGAGTATAAGGCAAGATCAAGACTTTCATCAAAAGAAAGAGGAGAACTCCTAAAAGAAATCATGGCGACATAAGAAGGGGAAAATTCTCAAGAGAGTCCTTAACGCAAAAGTAGAAGCCCAACAAAAAAGGTCTATCAAATGAAATCTACACCATCAAACATGTCAACCTACGCCAAGTCCTCACAAGTCGAGGCCTCTACACCGAATTTTAAATCTGGACAGTGAAAGAACGGGATGCACTCTCCAGGGATGTTAGCGACACTCAGGTCATTAGTCCAGTCGGGTTGCGAATCAAAAGCATAAGGAAATGGTGCACAAGCACCCAATAGTGTAAAGAAACTCCAAATCGCCTCAGAAAGGGTGAGGTAAGTTTATACTCCAGACAATATAATTAAAAATATGCATCAACCTAGGATAATAGACTCCTATGGATAAATCTAGATCATCACATCATGCATGATCTGCACATGTACAAATGCACTACATCAGCGTACATCTCGATCAAGGTTTAGCATGCATCTCTAGTATATTTAAATATGCGTGAACATTAAATGCTTAGATTAGAGAAATTTTTTGTCACATACATTATTTGGTATTGTAAGCCGTTAGGTGACGACTGCAACGAAGCGTCAGGGAAGCATGTTGATGACAACTGTTGAGAACAGTCTTCGACAGGAAAAAAATCGATGATGGAATCTATTTTAAAGAATTTCTTAGTAGATGTATTAAGCATCAAGCGGAGTCTGGTGAAATTAAGTCGTTAAAAACTACTTCAGTAAAGATATCGAAGAAGGATCTGATATTATCAAACCGTTGGCATCAATCCAGTGTAATATTAGGCGGAGTCTGGTAAAGTAAGCCGTTGAATATTACTTCAGCAAAGGTATCTGAAGATCCAGTATTCTAAATCGGTGGCATCAATCCAACTTTACATCAAGATAATTCAGTTCGAGTGGGAATCGAAATAGTTTGGTGATGTCAGTGTAGTCAACTACCAATAAGGTAGGCTCTGTTGTCAACTACCAGCAAGGTAAGCACCGTTGTTAACTGCCAGCAAGGTAGGCACCATTGTAAACTACCACCGTATACATCGGGAAGGTCCGGTGATTTTAGAATGTCATCCCCAACAGAGATGTAGAAAACATCTCAATTTATCTTCATCAAACAAACATTGGTAACACTAGTAAAAAAACTAAACCGTTGGAGTCAACACCAACATAGGCATCAGCAATAACCAGAAATGGTAAAGTGATTTGCGATGTGCGAACTGCAATTTAAAATTTGCGAAAGGCGATGTGCGAGTTGCAAAGTGCAATTGGCCAAAAGTGAATTGCGAAATGCGAAATGCGAAATGCGATTTGCGAATTCATCATCATCGATTATAACATTTATTGCATTACGATTTGCATCATTAAATATACATTATCATATTTCAAGTGTCTAGTAGTCTTTATCATATTCATTTTATTATATTGCATAAACATGATAAAGAAGGGCATCTATAGACACTCGAAATTTTGTTTTCCTGTTACTAACTATGCAGGAGGGCAAAAATGTCTTTTTCACACTCTAGAGATAACCTTGGAAGACCACAACATCAAATATAACCACAGATACATCCCCGTGAAAACATTAAATTAACCTTAGAGATAAACCTGAGAAAAGACATAATCAACAGCAGTCAAACCCCGGAAATAACCTTGAGGAAAGATAACTGCAGCGCATCAAGTCTGGAGACAACCCCCGAAAGGGAAAAATGGCCATTTTGAAGATTCAAATTCAACAAACCTAATATAGCTGCAAATAGGGTCACAAAGAGCCATTGCAGCACTTTTGATTGCAAACTATGCAAAACAGCTCAACGGACTGTCTATAGACACCCGGAGATGCAATTTTAGTCATGGACCCATCTTCCCAGATTTAGAAAAGGGCAAACCCAATGTCATTGTGTAGCTCTCGGAAAGAGCTTTCCGAAATGGTATGGTTCGCTTCCATCGGACTCCCAGATTGAAAGTTATAATGGTTCGAGTGAATCGCTCGTTGATCTCATGTACTTCGAGATGACGGAACCCACGAGGCCCGGGGCAACCCATGGAGCCGCAGGTAGACCCGCGGCCACCTTGGTCTATAAATAGACCGCCCCCATCAGCCATAAAATGTAAGAAAAAGAAGAAGAAAAGAGAGAAAACTTTGTACATTTCAGCTTTTAACCTCTTCTAGAGTGCTCCAAACTTTGTGATTCTTCTTTCTAAACACTTATAAGCTCGTATTCTATGACATATCAAAATTTAACAGGTGGAAACTGAGTTTTAAAGCTCCAAAAGCGATCTGAAGTCTTCTTGGCGTCACCAATTAGTTACGCCTGGATCGTTGATCGTTGAGCCTGGATCGAATATCCGTGGCATTTACTCGCTTATATATATATATATATATATATTTACATTTCCTGTCTTGCCTGGAGTTCACTTCGTGGCCTTTTACTACTTTTATACATATATATATAAATATATATTTCCATTCCATAGTCCTGCCTGGATTTCTAATTCGCAACAGTTGATCGTCTTTATATATATAACTATATATATACTATTTTTAAATATCTGCTTTAATTGTTTTTGCAATGTAGATCTTTAATATTCCAGCATGCGGACTAGATTTATCTAAATCTAGTCATCTCTAACTTTTAACCGGTTCAAAAGTGACTAAACTAGAACCATTGAAGCTAGAATGGCTTAGATTTATTTACATCTTTTTTTATTTCTAGTTTTTGTACATATTAATCTATCAGGTGAGCCTAGGAGCCATGAGGTTGAAGATTCAGCTTGCGAATCTAGATCTGGTTCCCACGATGGACCCTTTTCAACTGTGCAACCTTCTTGTAAATTATCTATGGTTTCCGGACATCCTTGGATGGCTTTCATGCCCATAAGGAGCTCGACACTGCTATGTATCTTATTTTATCGAAGATGCTTTGCATCTCAAAAATAAAATCAATCAAGTCGTATACGGAATAAAATGGAAGTTTCAAAGGCCTCAATTACTATTGAGCATAAGGGTTTGAAAACCTGTTTTCCATAACATCACTGCTATATCTTGCTTAAAATTGAACTTTTATACAAATCAAACCCTTTGTATATAGGTGCAAACGAGGCATAGCACTACTTCCAGATAACTGCACGTAGGCCCAATAAACACACACACACACACACACACACACACTAATGTAGATAATTAGGGAAATTAAAAAGTTGTGGTAACCATATTTTCACGAAAGTCGGTGGTTGCCTAACACCTTCCCCTCGCTTAATCAAACCCCCAAACTCTATGAATCTCGGTTTCCAAGCCCTATTAAACAGAATCCAACCATTGGGCCTTTGTGTAAACCTTTTCAAAATTCGTTGAGTTGTTCAAATCTACCAACTGGCGACTGTGATTTTCAAATCCTCGACATTTATATGTCAGCCCTTTTTCAAACTCACCTTTTCAAAAAAAAAAAAAACTCAACAAAATAGAGAACAAAAGGGTAAGGATAGAAAAAGGGGTAAAAAAATCCTGACGTCGACTCGTTGATTAGGAATCAAAGCTTCTCCAAGCTTCTTCTACTTTTGTTATACAAGATAATCCTTACAGTTCCTCTTCCAGTGACCCGGCTTGTTGTAATTGAAGCACATTCCTTTGCTAGCTTGATCAGGTTTCTTTTGTTCCTTCATTTTTGTCTTACCCTTATCCTTCGTAGATTTCTTCTTTTCAGAAGATACCTTGGGCCAGTTCCTTTTCTTGGAAGAATCATCCATTATTAAGACATGGTCCTTCTTGGATGGGAAGTGACCTTCAACAATTTTTAACATGTTAAGTAATTCAAGAAAGCTGACATCCAACTTATTCATGTGAAAATTCACAACAAATTGTGTGCAGGTGTCAAGGAATGAATGCAAGACTAAATCTGGACTTAACTCCCCATCCATGACGAATCCAAGTTGTCCAAGACGTTCAATCAAATTGATCTTTTTAGGACATGTGTAAGACCCCAACTTTTTATAAATAAAATCGAATTTCCTCTAATTATTATTGTGAATAATAAGGTGTTAATTTGATATAATGTTTTAGTTATGAGTGAAATGTGCAAAGTTTGCAAAATAAGCAAGTGGTTATAAAATAATCATTTTTGTCGGGGAATATTCGTTTGGTCGTGGAATATTCTTAATGTCAGAGAATATTCGTACGACGGCGCATCCATTTGTGTGCTCCAAAACGAAAAATGTTCGAATAAAGAAAATGAAAAGTTTGAGTTTTTACAAAGAAACGGCGTAGTTATTATCAAGTAACATCGTTGGAATCTTAGGGTGGTTAAAATACGATGAATACACGTGGTTTACACAAGAGGACTCGGTATTGCCAGTATTTTGAATTATTGATTCTTACATAAGAAAACACTACTCAATAATTGTTACAGTAATTATTGTGCAATATTTTATTTAATTGATTCAATAATTGTTACGTTGATATTTTATATTATTATTGTTTCAATAATTATCACTGCACAGTATTTCCCATTATTAGATCAATAATTCATATTATTTGAATAATATTATTAGATAGAATTATTGACAATGTCTAAGGAAGTTCTGCTCAGAAAAGGGTTTGGTCACCTAATCATACCAATAAGGAGAAATCCTTATTGGAAAGCCCCTTCTTTCTTGAGAACGACCTGGTTGTCATAATTGTGATTCTGTAATATTATTTATGAATAATTAATTATTAATTTATATGATAAGGAAATATTTATTTTTCTGTGGATATAAATGAAGGAATTGATGTTGAGGTGTTTTATCAGTATTTTGTCAGAATTGAGGTATTAAAAATCGTCCATATGTGGATTTCGGGCATTTTTTGTTTGGAATTTGGAATAACTTTCTTCTAAAAAGTTGTAGAGAATTAAATTTCCTATGGTATGGACATAAAAAATTTTTTTCTGATAAAAGGGATGTTTATTATGAATTATTGAAGTTGCTGATTATTATTTAAATTTAAAACATTTTAGAAATTTTCTAGAATGGATGGGCCCCACTTTTGGTTGGTGAGAAATGTGCTAAAATTTTATTTCAAAAGTGGTGTTCGTGAATAGTAGCAGGTTAAGCCATCAGGTAGTAGGTTAGTCTGCTTTGGCGTTCTAAGCATTTTCCTATAAATAGGGTGCTTAGTTAGAATTTAAAATCACACCACAATCATAAGCTTTCTCTCTATATATTATCGAGCGTATTTTATGAATATTTATATACATTGAGAGTTGCTATTTAGTACAAGTTTCCTTCAGCACTATATTCAATATTCCAGTCAGAAGTATTGTTCTTTTGAGGTAAGGGATGTTATTTTCTTCGTAAATGATATTTTTCTTTCAATATCATTATGCCGAAATATTGGTATGAATTTTATTGTGAAATTTCTACCTTTTCGTGTCGTGGTAAATTTTCACGTAGACGACCTTTGTTTCACGATATCTGACTATTCACGATATCGACACTATTATTCACTTAATACTAAGATTATTCATGAAGTATGATTTTTCTTGTGAAATTTCTACCTTTTTGTGTCGGGGTAACTATTCACATACACGACAGTATTCACGTATATGACACTATTCACGAATACAACACTATTCACAAAAAAAATAAAATTTTCTCTTCTTTTTCCAAGATGTCTATTATGGTTACTATCTTTGATTGTATCATTGTTTTGATCTTCATTCTTGAATTTTACTCCACTATGGTTTATTATGGAGTATTTTTGAACTTGGATTATCTAAAGTACGAATCCCTAATCTTTGTCCTTTTTATCTCACTAGATTCATTTCTTTAAAATATTTTTCATCATCCTCAGTCCTTAATGATGATATAACTGAATGTATTTGGCATGTAGTGCAAAGATGAATGATTACATGATGAATATCTTTGGCCCGTAGTGCAAAGATGAACAGGTGTTGAGATGAACATGACCAACTAGTGATACAAATGAATATCTTTGGCCGATAGTGCAGAGATGAATATTTGATTCAAGATGTATATTGATTGATGTTACAGGGATAAAATATTGATGATGAACTTTTAAATTATAGAAGATAGTAGATTTCATTCTCTACTTAACTCTTCTAATGAATTATTATTTCCGCTGCGAATATTGATCTAAAACTTGTTGTCCATTATATTTTATCTAATTTGTTGAAGTTAACGATAATTTGTCGTTCATTATCTTAGTTATAATGTTCTTTACTTGGCTAGTTGAGCTCACCCTTCTCCTTTTTGTTCCATTTTTCTTCTCAAGATGAGAGAAGATAGCGGAAACTAGTCGGGGTGTGGAGTGATGTTCCCAGTCAGTTGTTTTAGTAGTCCTCACTATTTTGTAAAATAGTGTTTTAATAATTGTAATGGGGACTTATTTAAGTTTGAATACTGTCTAGAAGACAATATTTGTATTTAAACTCACATCATATGTGTTGTCGTATTTTGCACGATAATTTTAATAATGAAGTTATAGTTATTTTCTGTACCATGTATTTGGCGACTCAGAATGGGTGATTTATACCTATTTTTGGGGCGTCTCAGTTGGTATCGAACCTTAGGGATATGGTCTCTAGCGGAGATCGGGGAATAGAACTAGGAGGGGAGAGACGAGTAAATCATTCGTTAGTGTGTCCTACCTAAGCTTATTTGGTATTTAATTGGTCGGTCATAATATAGGGGTATTATGTGGTATGTCAATTTCTTTAATTAACCCTTGTTTTATTGCAGTATTTGAAAATGGAAGCTGAAAATGTTAATAATAGAATGAATTAGACCATGGAGACACCTTTAATCACTAACCAGGACAATGTGATGTCAGGCGAAGAAGAAATTAGAGATATTAATGTGGTGAGTGAAGAATTCATAGTTGCACCCGAGCTAGTCGCAGAGGTAGCAACTGAGAGTGAGGAAGAAGAGGAACCTGAGGAGGATTTATTAGGAGAACTTTATGATTGAAATATAGAATTGCAAAATCGTATTCATGAGTTAAAAGAGCAGGCTGAAGAACGTCAGGCGGTCGTGGAGAAAAAGGATGCAACAATTCAAACTTGTGTTACCCGATATATGATTCTTGAACAGAAGCACTCATTGGTAGAGTATAAAATGATAAAGCTGGAATCTAAGAATTCAAATGTCAAGGATTAGCTAAAAGAAGAAACAACTGAACGAGTGAGAATGAAGGATGCATGGGTAAAAGCTGCACGACACGTTTATATTGTGGAAAGAGAAGTCCGATCCAAGAAGGCTAAAATAGATGATATGTATTTCTCTTTTTGGACAGCAATTGGGAGAACCCAACATCGAGTTTTGAATTACATTGTACATTGTGGTTAACCCTAATTCGATATGGATCGAAGATTAATGATTTATATCATGAAACAGGAGTACGACAAAGCAGTTGAGGGTGGAATATGCCCTATAGCGAAAGTCAATTCTAGCGATAATTATGACACCAAAGGTTGTCCCAGACAAATCCAAATCGGTGGTTCAAGTGAGAGCGCTTTTCGTAACTTCCAAAAAAGCGAGGAACCGAATGAAGTTATCACGAGTTAGTTAATCATAAATTTTTTGCGAATTTTATACCTTACTAGATACCGGTTCTACCCATTCTTTTATCTCTCCTGTTTGTGCTTAGTGTTTGAACTTGACTCCAGAGAAATTAGACTTTGGCTTATCTGTTGAGACTCCGTTAGGAGAAACTTTCATTATATCCACTATTTATAAATCTTTCTTGATTCAAGTTGGTACCATCACATTACCTGTCGATCTTATTTCTTTGAAAATACTTGCATTTGATGTGATTTTAGGGATTGATTGGTTAACTACTCATCATGCCAAAATTGATTGTTTTCGTAAGGTTGTTAGTTTTCATATTCCTAACCAACCTATTATGCGAATTCAAGCAACCAAACCACTAAAGTCAATCAATGTCATATCAAGCCATAAAGCTATTTGTTTATTGAAAAATGGATGTCAAGCTTTCTTAGCCCATGTCATGGACTTGAACAAAAATACCTCAGATTTGAATAATATTTATGTTGTTAGTGAATTTCCTGACGTATTTCCTAAAGAACTTCCCGGTCTACCACTAGAACGTGAAGTTGAATTCTTTATTGACCTTGAACCCGATACAAAACCCAATTCTAAAACCCCATATCGAATGGCTCCTATTAAACATCAGGAGTTAAAGGTCCAACTACAGGAGTTGTTGGACATCGGTTTCATTCGTCCTAGTACATCTCCTTGGGGTACTCCTGTTTTATTTGTAAAGAAGAAAGGAGGAAGTATACGACTTTGTATTGACTATTGGGAATTAAACCACGTAACCATCAAGAATAGGTATCCGCTACCTCGCATTGATGCTTGTTCAACCAGTTGCAAGGAGCATAATTCTTTTCAAAGATCGATATTCGTTTTGGATATTATCAGATGATGATTAAAATTGAGGATATTCCAAAGACTGCCTTCAGAACTCGGTACGAGCATTATGAATTCTTAGTCATGTCTTTTGGATTGACTAATGCTCCTACTGTTTTCATGGATATGATGAAACGTGTGTTTAAAGAATATTTAGATCAGTTCGTTGTTGTCTTTATTGATGACATCCTCATCTATTCCAAAAGTCGTGAAGATCATGAGCGCCATTTGAAGCTGGTACTTCTAAGGCTTCGTGATAACAAGTTATATGACAAGCTGAAGAAATGCGAGTTCTGGCTTGAGGAAGTAGCATTCCTTGGGCACGAGGTGTCAAAACATGGAGTATCTATTGACCCTGCGAAGATTGAAGCAATACAAAGTTGGGAGCAACCGAAGTCGGTGACAGAAGTACGTAGCTTTCTGGGCTTAGCTGGTTATTATCAGAGATTCGTGGAAGGATTTTCTCGAATCGCTACTCTGTTAACTAAGCTGACTCATAAAGATACGAAATTCGTATGGAGCGAGGAATGAGAAAAGAGTTTCCAAGAACTCAAGAGGAGACTCATTTCGACACCTGTTCTGATAATACCATCTGGTTCGGATGGATTTGTTAACTTTAGCAATATTTCATGCAAAGGGTTAGGATGTGTTCTCATGCAACATGGGAAAGCCATAACATATGGCTCGCGACAATTCAAAGAATATGAGAGGAATTATCCTACTCATGATCTAGAGTTGGTAGCAGTCGTTTTCGCATTGAAGATCTGGATACACTACCTGTATGGGGAGAAAGTGGAGATCTATACAGATCATAAAAGCCTCATATATTTCTTCACCCAAAAGGAACTCAATATGCGGCAACGACGTTGGATCGAGATGTTGAAAGATTATGATCATACCATCCAATACCATCCTGGAAAAGCGAATGTAGTAGGCTTATTTATTGAGTAGAAGATCATATCGCGGCATGAAAAGCGATATTGTCAACGTAAAGGCCCATTTTGTATGACTTACGAAGGATGGAGATAGAGTTAAAGACTTCAGGGACCCATGTGATGATGTCAAATATACGAGTAGAACTAACTTTAATCAATAAAGTTAAAGCTAATCAAGCTACGGACCTGGAGCTGATGCATATGAAGAAGAAAGTGCAAAAAGTGTTATTACAGAAGCAAGAATCGATGAAGAATGAATACTTTGAGTCAACTCCAGAATTTGTGTTCCTAACGATTCGACTTGGAACATAGAATTATGATGGAGGCACACTACACATTGTTTGTAATCTATCATGGGAGTACCAAAATGTATCATGATCTTCGATATACATTTTGGTGGAGCAATAATAAGAGAGAGATCCCAGAGTTTATCTCGAGGTGTTTAACTTGTCAACGTGTAAAAGCGGAGCATCAAGTGCCAAAGGGTCCATTGCAACCACTTGAGATTCCAAAATGGAGGTGGGAACACATTACCATGGATTTCTTTACAGGTCTTCCCAAGGTTTCTCAAGGTATAGATGTGATTTGGGTTATTATTGATAGATCAACCAAGTCTGCTAATTTCTTGCCGATACGGGAGACTTATTTCCTTGAACGTCTTGCTCGTATGTACGTGAATGAGATTGGGAGATTGCATGGCATGCCAGTATCCATAGTTTCTGATCATGACCCAAGATTCACTTCACGATTTTGGGTTAGCTTGTAGAAAGCTATGGGCACGGATTTACGATTTAGTTCAGCATACCATCCTCAAACGGATGGGCAATCAGAAAGGACTATTCAAACTCTTGAAGATATATTAAGACTCTGTGTCCTAGATTTCAAAGGGAGTTGGGATAAGTACCTACCATTGGTGGAATTCGCCTACAACAACAGTTATCGTATAGGTGTGGCTCCATTTATAGCATTGTATGGACGAAAGTGTCGCTCTCCAGTATGCTGGGACGAGGTGGGTGAAGCAATGTTGTTGGGACCAGAGTTAGTACATATGACTATAGAGAAGATCCAAATGATCTGACAACGTATACAAACAGAACAGGATCGATAAAAGAGTTATGCATATCTTCATCGAAAAGACGTGGAATTTAATATTGGCAGTCATGTATTGTTACGTGTTACTCCATGGAAAGGAGTTACAAGATTTGGGAAGAGAGGAAAGCTCAATCCACGATTTGTTGGTCCATTTGAGATTCTTGACCGAATAGGAAATGTGGCATATAGACTCGTATTACCTCTAAGCATGTCTCGTGTTCATAATCTGTTTCACATATCTGTGCTTTGTGAATATGTGAAAGACCCAAACCATATTATTGAGTTTGAACCATACGAGATAACAGAAGATTTAACGTACGAGAAGGTACCTGTCAAGATCTTGGATAGGAAGGAACATGTCCTACGCACAAAGGTTATATCACAAGTCAAGGTTTTGTGGAGGAATTATGCTATTGAGGAAATGACTTGGGAGTTGGAATTGAAAATGAAAACAAGGTATCCTCACCTTTTCGAAACACCAGGTACGTTCGTCAATTTTTAGGACAAAATTTCATAAGGAGGGGAGGTTGTAAGACCCCATTTTTTATATAAATAAAATCAAATTTCCTCTAATTATTATTGTAAATAATAAGGTGTTAATTTGATATAATGCTTTGATTATTGGTGAAATGTGCAAATTTTGCAAAATAAGCAAGTGGTTATAAAATATTCATTTTTGTCGGGGAATATTCGTTTGGTCGTGGAATATTCTTGCTGCCAGGGAATATTCGTATGACGGCGCAGCCATTTGTGGGCCCCCATAATGGAAAATGGTGGGATGAAGAAAGTGAAAAGTTTGAGTTTTTATAAATAACGACGTAGTTGTTACCGTTAACACTGTTGGAATACCCTGTGGTTAAAATATAGTAATCTGGCGTGGTTGCACAAAGAGTAGTATACCGGTATTTACAAAGTATTTTGAATTATTGATTCTTACGTAAGAAGGCACTACTCAATAATTGTTACAGTAATTACTGTTCAATATTTTATTTTATTGATTCAATAACTGCTACGTTGATATTTTATATTATTGTTGTTTCAATAATTGTCACTGCACAGTAATTCTCATTATCAGATCAATAATTCATATTATTTGAATAATATTATTAGATAGAATTATTGACAATGTCTAAGGTAGTTCTGTCTAGGAAAGGGGTTTGGTCACCTAATTGCGCGCCAGTAAGGATAAATCCTTATCGGAAAGCCCCCTCTTTCTTGGGAACGACCTGGTTGTCATAATTGTGATTATGTAATATTATTTGTGAATAATTAATTATTAATTTATATGATATGGAAATATTTATTTTTCTGTGGATATAAAGGAAGGAATTGATGTTAAGGTGTTTTATCAATATTTTGTCAGATTGGAGGTGTTAAAAATTATCCATATATGGATTTCGGGCATTTTCGTTTTGGAGTTTGGAAAACCATTCTTCTACAAAGTTGTAGAGAATTAAATTTCCTATGGAATGGACATAAAATTCGTATTTTTCTGATAAAATGGCTATTTAATATGAATTATTGAAGTTGTTGATTATTATTTAAATTTAAAACATTTTGGAAATTTTCTAGAATGGGTGTGCCCCACTTTTGGTTGGTGAGAAATGTGCTAAAATTTTAGTTCAAAAGTAGAGTGCGTGAATAGTAGCAGGTAAAGCCATCAAGTAGCAGATTAGTCTACTTTGGCGTTCTAAGCATTTTCCTATAAATATGGTACTTAGTTAGAATTAAAAATCACACCAGAATCTTAAGCTTTTTCTCTCTATATTATCGAGCGTATTTTGTGAGTATTTAGATACTTTGAGGGTTATTATTTAGTACAAGTTTCCTTCAGTACTATATCTGATATTCAAGTCTGAAGTACTGTTTTTTGAGATAATGGATGTGGTTTTCTTCGTAAATGATATTTTTCTTTCAATATCATTATGCCGAAATATTGATATGAATTTTATTGTGAAATTTCTACCTTTTTGTGTCGGGGTTACTATTCACATATACGGAACTATTCACGTATACGGCACTATTCACGAATACGGTACTATTCACGAAGTATGATTTTTTTTTGTGGAATTTCTACTTGTTCGTGTCGGGGTTACTATTCACGTATACGACACTATTCACGTATATGGCACTATTCACGAATACGGTACTATTCACAAAAAATGAAATTTTCTCTTCATCGTCCAAGATGTCTATTATGGTTACTATCTTTGATTGTATATGTGAGACCCCAGATTTTATCAATAAAGATTTAAATTTTGTCAAAATAATTTTTTATATTATGGTGTGAATTTGAGATAATATTATAGTTGTGGGTAGTATTTATAAATTTTGCAAAGTATGCAAGTGGTTATATTATATTCGATTGGTCTGGGAATATTTGATTTAGCGAGGAATATTAGGTACAACTACTCAATCATTGGTGGACCCTAGCAATGTAATTATTGTCGGATTGAGAAAACGACATTAATATTTTATTGAAATAACGGCGGAAGTTTTACCGTGGTTTCTTGTTGAACTACTCGGTAGTAAAGAAACACGATGTCGTGTGGTTGCATAAGTAACTGCGGTATTGATTATTGATGCTTATGTGAGAAGTCACTCGGTTTGATTCCATTATTAGTCGATTAATAATATGAATTATTATAGCGATTAATGACGTTTTGTTTTATTCGTATTATTAACGTAATAAAACAGAAACATCTTTTTATATAAAATAGAATACTTTATTAAAGTTATTCTATAAATAGAATATATTATATTTTATTATGCATAGTGTTGCATAGTGTTTTGCATAGTGTTTTGCATAGTATTGCATAGTGTTTGCATAGTAAAATGTTTTTATATAAATAGAATATATTATATTTTATTTAAAAGATTTTCTTTAAATATGGACCGTCAGATTAAAGTAAATCAATCTGGACCGTTCATGGATTAGTTACTATGCATTCCATTTTCCTATAAATAGAAGCTCATTCCTTCATTATTTTCTTACGAATTCATTGAAACTCTAGAGAGAGAAATTATAGAGAGAAGCTATAGAGAGAAAATTATAGAAAGAAGAAGAGTATTCTGCTACTTCACTACTTACGTATTAGGTTCTTGTCACGGTGAGGGTGTTATTCTTTCTTCTTGAAGAGAACTTCTGTTATTCCATTCACTATTATTCTGTTGGAATAACCTGTAAAAGTGGTATACCCTATACATAACCTGTATATGCGGCATATCCTATACTTGGTGAAATCCTTATGTTATTCCATTCTTATTTATTCTGTTGGAATAACCTGTATACGCGGTTTACCCTATACTTGGTGACATTCTTCTATTATTACATTTGGGACATCACATGCGTGTGTTTTACACGGGACACGGTTCCGTTTTATTATTACATTGGAACATCACATCGCTCGTATGTTTTACAGGACTGGTTCCGTCTTTTATCATTCTGTTGGAACATCACATGCGTCAGTGTGTTTTACAGGACTGGTTAAAATCTTTTTATCATTACGTTGGAATATCCTATCGTGTGTTTTACACCGGATCCGGGTTCCATCTTTATTATTACTGTTGGAACATCCATCGTTTGTGTGAATTTCACCGATTCGTTCCGTTATTATTATTCTCGTTGGAATAACTTGCATCATGCTGAAATACCGCATGCATGGTGATTTCTTTTGTTATTCCATTCTTTATTATACCCAGTTGGTTAAAACTTTGACTTCTATATTCCATGAAATTAGTAGAATATCCTTGATATTTGCGTTTCATCCGAGATCTTTTCATGGAAATATTCTTACGATCATTATTGAATTTTACTCTCTGAAAGCAAATATCATGTTGACAATTTGGACGTTAATCATTCATGGATTAAATAATTCTTGAACTTGTTTTATTGAATTACTATGTCATTGTCATCATCCTCATGTTATATTATGTTATCTTTGGCTTACGTGCATAGATGAACTTGGTATGATTATGACCAGGGATCATTCGGTATAATCATGACTTGATATAAATGATGTAACAAAAGTCCTCAGTGGCTTGTAATGCAGTGATGGATAGTTTTTGGTATGATTATGACCAGAGGTGATTCGGTATAGTCATGACCATTGATAATTTGATGAAAATCCTTGACCGTGGTACAGGGATGATTAGATGTGGTGGTTTATTTATTGTCGAGTCTCGTGATAAAAATTGATGAAAACCTTTTAAAACCTAAAAGATAGTAGACTTTATTCTCTACTTGACTCTTTTAATGGATTGCTTATTCATTGCTGCAGCTTAAACCGGTTGTCTATTGTATTTTATCGTTTAACACTTTGTTGAAGGCTAATGATAATTTATTACGCATTATCTTAGTCATAATATTTCTTCATGGGCTAGTTGAGCTCACCCTTTCTTTCACCGTTCTCTTCTGTGAAATGAGAACATAGGCCGGGACGAGTCGGGAACGAAGTAATGGTCCGAGAGGATAGCATTAGTAGTCCTCACTATTACGTGAAATAGTGTGATAATAGTTGTAATGAGGACTCCTTTTGAGTTTGTATAATATCTAGTAGACAATATTTGTATTCAAACTCACGGTTTATGTCGATATTATACACTACAGCAGTTATATTAGTAAGTTGTATTTGAATTTATGTACCATGTAAGTGGCGACAAGATGGGTGACGATACCTAATTTTTGGGGCGTCACAAAGTATACATGTTTTGATCTTCATTCTTGAATTTTACTCCATTATGGTTTATTATGGAGTATTTTTTAACTTGGATTATCTAAAGTATGAATCCCTTATCTTTGTACTTTTATCTCACTGGATTCATTTCTTTAAAATATTTTTCATCATCCTCAGTCCCTAATGATGATATAACTGAATATCTTTGGCCTGTAAGGCAAAAATGAATGATTACCTGAAGAATATCTTTGGCCCGTAGTGCAAAGATGAACAGTTGTTGAGATGAACATGACCAACTGGTGATACAAATGAATATCTTTGGCCCGTAGTGAAAAGATGAATATTTGATTCAAAATGTATATTGATTGATGTTATAGGAATAAAATATTGATGATGGACTTTTAAATCATAGAAGATAATAGATTTCATTCTCTACTTAACTCTTCTAATGAATTGTTATTTCCGCTGCGAATATTGATCTAAAACTTGTTGTTCATTATCTTAGTCATAATATTCTTTACTGGGCTAGTTGAGCTCACCCTTCTCCTTTTTGTTCCATTTTTTTTCTCAGGAGGCGAGAATATAGCGGGAACTAGTCGGGGTGTGGAGTGATGTTCCCAGTCAGTTGTTTTAGCTTTCCTCACTATTTTGTAAAATAGTGTTTCAATAATTGTAATGAGGACTTATTTGAGTTTGAATACTGTCTAGAAGAAAATATTTGTATTTAAACTCTCAACATATGTGTTGTCGTATTTTGCACGATAATTGTAATAATGAAGTTGTAGTTGTTTTCTATACCATGTATTTGGCGACTCTGAATGGGTGATGTATACCTATTTTGGGGGCGTCACAACATGAGTCTCAACAGTAGTGTCATCGGTCATCCGAGATCGAAAGAGCTCCTTAGATATCTCATATATAGTAGTCCTATTTGGCTCACCATACAACTCTTAGAGGAGAAATAGTATAGTAGGAGCATCCATAGTTTCATGCTGATGTTGAAGCTCGTTACTCATGGATGCGAGCATGATGCATTGAGCCACAGATGCATCATCATGCCACTTCTTAAAAGTAGTAATCTCTTCCTCAGAGGCTGTTTCTGTAACTTTTGCAGGGACAAACGAATTTAGGACATAAGAAATCTTTTTAGCAGTGAGAACTATTCTTAAATTCCTTAACCAATCCGTATAATTCGGTTCGGTTAGTTTGTTAGCATCCAATATGCTATGCAGTGAAATTAGTGAAGTGACATTTTCAAAATTCTACATGTAAAAAGACAACATTCTAGCAAACATTCATTTAATTAATTATTTTACCAAAATAAATTAAAATAAATAAGGTCTTATTTTAAATTGGTATCTCCCACTAATTTTTCAAACTATATTACCCTTATCTATAAAGTTCAAAAAAATCTAATTAAAGTTTTTGCTAGTGAGAATAAGGATCTCATTTCAAACATATACAGCCTTGTCGTGACACAACAAACTATATATAGATAAATAGGTAGACAACTCTTTGTCAATTACGTCATCATGTAAATCCTTTTCTTTTGCCTCTTATATTATTTTGATCAAGTGGTGACACATCCGAATCAAAATTATCTAAGTTAAGTCAAACCTAGCACTTCCATATATTTAAAAAGGAAAAACATTGTCCTTGTGGTGACACAATAAAACAACATTGTTCAATTTTCTTTATAAGCATCAAATGTGATAAAATAACATCTTAAATATTTTATACTTGCCTTGTAGTGTCACAACAAACTCGAATTAAATATTTAATGCTCTATTAATATTATCATGCTAGAAGGCAATGTTCGATATTCCAAATATTTTTGAACGCTTAGGACTTAATATAATTTTCTATGAGGGGTTTGATATTATTAGTCTCATCTTGTTTAGCGTGCACACACACACACACACACACACACACACACATATATATATATATATATATATATATATATATATAATACGCGTCATATTATTAAACATGTGAAGCATTTTTGTATAATATATAATATCAGCATGCACATATAGAATACTATATTCTACCCAGATTGATTATGAACTTTTATTCTAGTTTAGTTCACTAGATCCACCAAGTGAACCAAAAGGGTCAAACCCTAGGGTACAAGAATTAAAATTTAAATATAACTATTACATTTAAAGTCGGGCTCCATTACAAATGGGTCTTCAAGTGCTCCTTGTTCCTTGACCTTTGATTCTTCAAGAAATTCTAACTAAACTTATTACATAAACTATTTATTTTAAATAGAAACCTTGATCGACAATCAAGGGGGAGTACATAGGAGGGAGATAGATTTTATATCAAGAAGAATACTAGAAAAGAAAATGTAAACATACCCCATTTAATAAAACTCATACATTCAAGCATCCATCAAAAATAAAATCCAATCACATCGGTCAATAGTCCATAATCAATCCTATTTATTATCATGCATATCACCATATACATCAATAAATAAACATTCATCTCATTAATTATAATTACATTCCATATATGTGTTGATCTCAATTTAATGGGCAAAAGTTTGCTAAATTTTAATTTGGAAATAAAATAAACTCTTTTATTTTAACCAAAAACCAAATCCAAATTAAACACTTTTAATTTTTAGCAATCTGAATAAACTCTTTTATTTTAACATTTTATCAAATAAATAAAACATTTATTTTGATTGGAAAAAAATAAAAGTTTTTCAGATTCTACTCAAGGGCTCAGCTGCACCCAGAATAAAATGGGTCATGACGCGTTTGCACTTCAAAGGCGTAAACCGATGTCCAGTAATAATAAGCAATTTGCACGAGAATAATGAATCGAGAGGTGCAAAATTGCGCCACATCATCAAAAAACAAAAACTTTTCTAGTCCAAAAAATTCAATCCAATCACATATCAATTCATACATGGAATCATAAAATTAACGATTAGCACAAACTTTGGCTTTGATACCACTGTAGGGTTTGTATATATCGCAATTACGTAATCAAATCACATAAATAAAGCGGAAGCTCAACAAAATGGGAATTTAAAATTTTATACAAACCCATACCCATGATCATGCTTTGTGTTATATTATCAATTAACAGAAGAAGATTGAGAATAAGAATCATACCCTTGAATATTCGAGCTTACTCAGGTACACGTTCAAATCCTATTCTACTTTGTGCGGCCCTTGAATACGCGGGATTGATTCCTTCCTTTGACCAACGTTAGCCACCCAAGCGTTTGATCTCTAGAAGTGATCAACCAAGGTAGAAGAAGAAGTTAAGAAGAAGGGTGTATGGCTAAACTCTAGTTTCTGTCTCTATTGAAATCTTTGTACTCTCCTAACAATTAGAAAACACGTTATTTGATATCTGACATAAGACTCTTCTTATATAGATATTAGTCAACCCTCCTAACCTTATTAAGAATATGGTTTTATTTAATTAATTAAAACTCTTTTAATCAATTAGGTTTCATAATCTCTATTAGGAATAATTAATTAAACTCTTTTAATTAATTAGGCTCCTAATCTAATTAGGAATGTTGGAGAGTACAAATATTAAATTAATTTACAAACTCTTTTAGGAATAAAAATAAAAATAATAATAATAGTAATAATAATAATATGACTCATCTTATTAATTTATATTTAATATTTCTAAAATATTAAATAATAAATATTAAGCTATTTAATTTACTCTATCACCATAGGTTAAATTAAATACACATAACTTATTATTACGATTATGCCATTAACTTCTTAAATAGTTATTCTTTCTTTTGTGGTGTGACCCTATAGGTTCTCCATATTAAACCGATTATAAATAAATCAACTAGAACAATTCTAATCTTATTTGAATAAATAAATTAAACTATTAATTTATTTAAATAAGCAACATTTATTCTACAATAAGGATAAGCCTAATTAACGATCAACGACTTTTCAGATAATATAGATTTCAACATTAATCATAAATGAACCTTTGAGTAAATAGTTACCGCACAATTCAATCCTTCCACCATACAATTTCTCAATTAAATATAAGACATGAAATTACTGTCAGGTCTTAATTTATTTAATTATATGTATTTCGATTCTCAAATGCATAACTCCGAATAAATACAAATTAGAAACTTCTTTTTAATTTCAATAACTTATTATATACAAAATACTATGTTGATCTTAAGTCTAAGGATCACTTGTACTACTATCACTATAGGAATTTCTATTGACAAACAAGTAAAACTCCCATTAGGTATTCTTTAGAGAGCCACGTTCAGTGAACTTATTCTCTAATTAGCACCTACATACTTGCTTTAGTGTCTCCACACAAATGATCATGAGATATATCATCCTCATCCAATGAGTAAGCAACGTATGTACCAATCTGTAAGACACCAACTTTTATGAATAAAGATTTAATTTTCTCTAAAGGTTATTTTGAATAATACGGTGTGGATTTAATATAATGTTATTGTTGTGGGTAATATTTACCAATTTTGCAAAGTAAGCAAGTTGTCATAAAATATTCATTTGGTCGGGGAATATTCGTTTTATCACGGGGTATTCGTACGACGACACAATCATTATTGGACCCCACAACGAAATTACTGTCAGATTTAGAAAGCAACAGAAATAACCTTTTTATAAAAATAACGGCAAGACTTTTATCGTTAACTGTTGAAATACCCGGTGATAAAAGTACAGTAATATGCGTGGGTGCATAGTAGCACGCGGTATTGTATAGTATCTTTGATTATTGATGCTTACGTGAGAAGTCTCTTAGTTTTATTCAATTATTACAACAGTAGTTGATGCATAGTATGTGACACCCCGAGAATTTTGAATTTTTAAAATTTTTATTAATTGATTTAAGGTTCAAAATTAGAACCTAGACAGAAAATAAGTGTATGCGTTTGATATTTTTAAGATAGAATTTTGAGGATTTCAAAATTTTGAGAATGATTTAGGTGAATTATTCAGGATTAAGGAATACGTGAATATGTTCTGTGTATATGTGTATAGTATGTGGTTAAGGGTCAAGGGTTGACCAGATAAACGATATCTGTAACAAACCCTAATCATATATTAAGAATGTCAACGTTCGGTTAGAAAACCCTAGTGATTAATAAGAAATCCTAGAAACCTAGTTCGAAATCCTATATTGATTCAGGAATCAAAACCCTAATTGATTGTACAAACTCCTAAATTGGGAACTTAATGGCGTAAGTGTAAATAATTATAAGATTAGTTAGGGTAAAGCTTAATTAATTAGCAAACCCTAATTTTTCAAATTTAGAAAAAAAATTATTTTCTATTAGAAACCCTAATTAGTGGTTTATAAACCCTAATTACCATTTTAACCCTAATTGCTAAATTAACAAATTTAATTAGGAAATACTAATCCTAATTAGCAATATTTAAATTATGATTAAGAAATTTTAATATAATTAGAAAATTCTATTTATAATTTTGAAATGTTAATTTTTTATTTTTAAAACCTAAATTGGAAAATTTAGAAAATTAAATTGTAAACCCTAAGGGTTTCAAACCCTAAACCCTAAGGTTTTCCAAACCCTAAACCCAAACCCAAACCCTAAACCCTAAGGGTTTGGCCAATTACTAGTATGCCATTAAATTAAAAAGGGAAATGACTAAAATACCATTTTCTTAAAACCTAAGCAAAAGATATGGCAATCTTGGTGACTCGCTACTCTAATGTTTCTCCCATGTGCCTTAAATCATCCAAGATCAGATTTGGGGACACCTAGCAACTAGATACATTGAATCATGCCATGTATATTAGATTAAGAGAGAGAAAATGCATACTTTCAATTTCATTTTCTCCAAGTCCCTTCTCTCTCTAACTTTTCGAAATCTAGTGTGAGAGGGAGTGACGAGCTAAGCCATGATCAATTTATAACTTATCAAAGATCAGATCACAAAGTCAGAAATCAAAGATCATGCTTGAAAGGTATAAGAACCCTAATATTTCGAAATCCTTAAATCTTGTGTTTTGATGTTAGTTGTTAGTTAGAGTTGTGTGTTAGAGTGTCATTTGATGATCTGGTTTGCCAAAACCTGGATCCATATCATTTTATACTAGAATTTAAAGATTTCTCAAATCTCGAAAAAGTTGAAAAATGTTGTCTGACAGTCATATGTCAGGGCTTCTAGATCTCTATGTTAATGATCTGTTGAGTTTTATGTTATAGATATGTAGTATGCTATGTTGTCTATGATCTAGAACTTGAATCAAGTCCAGATCATGTGTAGATAGAAAGTTATAGGCAGTCAAAGGTCGTTGACCGACCATGACTAACTAAGTTTCTGGGCAACCCAGAAACCCAGAAAGTCTGACATGCATTTTGATGACCTCTGATCTTGTTTCTGTTAAGTGATTTGGTTATGTTGTTGGTTTCATATTTGTAGTCTGAAATGTTATCTACATTCTCAAACCATTAGATCACTTAGATCATACTCAGAATCAAATGTATGCGTGGTCAAACCACCGTTGACCTACATGCCGGAAGGAGATTCTGGGTAACCCAGAATCTTCAAGACCCGTTCTTGACCACTAGTTTGGACCGACCTTGATAGCTTAGATCTGTTGTTGTTAAGATGATCTGAGGATATGAAGTTGTACAGGGACATGAGTACTACACAATGGAACCTTAATATTACATTAATAATACTTGGAAGGCCTAGATCCGGAGGCTCAATGTAAGACCTAACAACTGTTCTTCATTTCTGGAAAACCTAGAAATGAAGAACAGCTCTGACATGCTTTTCTACAGCTTAGATCTCTCGATTAAGTAATGTTTTGGCCATGAACTCGGTTTCTAGTTGTAGTATTACACTTATACTATAACTATAACACCATTACCAATCCAGAATTTAACTAGAACATATGATTAGAACCGGTCAAACGACCCACCTTGTTGTCTGACTATGAAGCTCAAGAACACTCAAGAACATGCCAAGAACACCTATAGCGATGGGTCTGTCGATATAGGGCCCTTTAGCGACAGTTTCTAATTAATTTATTTTTTGATTTTCTGGAAATTAATTAAAAATAGATAAAAATAGATTTTAATTATTAAAAATACATAATAAACTTTGAAAAATTATTTTAAATTCTAAAAATTAGTTTTTAATTACTTAAAGTATATTTCATAAATATTTATTATTTTTGGAATATAATTGGTATTTATTTATTTAATTATAATATTAAATAAATGATTTAAAAATGATTTTAATACATGAAAAATCATGAAAAATAATATTATGATATTAGAAAATATTTCAATTTATTTTTGATGACTTTTAATATTTTGAGATGAATTTCACTAATTAATTAATATTAATGGTAATTAGTTTATTTAATAAATATATTAAATAAATTATGGAAAAATAGAATTAATGATTTATAAATTATATAAAAATGAATTAAGTGTTATAAAAATATTTTAAGTTATAAAATATAACTTTTGATATTTTGTCATGAAAATATTAATATTTTAATATTAATAGAAATTATCGGATAATGGATAAGTATTTAAAAATTATATAAATGCGATTTTAAAGTATTAAAAATACTTGGATATATTATAAATATATTATAATATTATGACATGTATTTCATTAATATTTGATAATAAATAAATGTTAATGATAAAAGAATTATGTGGTATTTAATTCATTTAAATACTTTTTTAATGATTGGAAAATCATGATAAATGATAATAATTATTTTAAAATTATTATGAGCTTATGAAAAATTATTTTGACTAATATTAAAATTATTTAAGTTAATTGTTAAGTGTTTAATGCAGAGTTTAATTGAACTTAAACTCGTGAATTGTCCGATTAGACCGTCAGGATGACAATTTTGTGTCTGGTTCAACTCAGACTGTAAAAGTTTGACTCGATACCGAGTCCTATATGTGTTATAGACTGATAGGGTTATGTGCTATGTGTTTAGGTTATTCTATGCTTATATATATAATAATATTAATACTGTGATGATATTATTCTAATATTGAAGATCTATATTATTAATATTAGGTCTTCGGATAAGGTGATATAAATTGCGTAGCAGTAATCAACGGTTCAGGCAAGTTTGTTTTACTTAACTCTACTAAGAGTGTTTTATTCGGATAAGCTTATGGTTAATCATTGCTGATTGCAATGTATAATTGTACTCTGTACATATTGCATGTATAAGTCAGGTATAAAGGCTGATCACCTTCATTACTAGTTGGTTTCAGATATATTTGTTCATGTATAATACTTGTTCAGTCATAAATTTTGTTCCTGCTAGTTCACAATTATATTGTTGAATTTTAGCCAGCCAATTATTCAAATCATTTTAATCATGATATATCGTTATATTGTTGAACTTAAACTTGATGGGCAATCCTTATGCTCACCCTTGCTATATCATGACAAAACATTGCAGATTAAGACGAATGTGTCGGATACAAGGATAGGTTAAAGACAGTTCCAGCGTTAGGATATGTGTGCAGCTAAATTGTATAAGTATTGTATGTTAATAATGTTATGTGTAAGAAAAGTTATGAAATGTGTATTAAGTTAAGGTTACTCGACCTTGGGGATTATGTATAAGTTATTGTATAAACAATTTATGTTTATATCTTCCGCAAATATAGTTGAATAGTTATAGAATGATCGAACCGGATTTGAGGTGATTTAGGACTGGATTGGTAAAATCACGGTTGGTATCGAGTCATTGGTTATGAACCTTAGGTAGGAATACGAGACTAATAAACCAAAGTGATTAGGATAAGATCTAACTCACATAGAGTTAGTTGGTCGGTAAGATTCAAAGACGAATCTCAACGAGTTATAAGATACAGAGTTCCCTAACTCTGATAATAAAGTTGAACAGTAGTGGTGAATAGATAGAGTCTAAAAGACTAAAAGTACAGTGATAAGAGATCATAAAACAAAATGATCAAGACATAGAAATAAATTGTAATATATACGATAAGATCACCCCGTGATCGAATAAGGTTATAGTATGGAGGAGGATCAAGCGAATGATTGAAAAGTTTACAGCAAGATTGCTGGGTGTTAGTTATACTATGAATTGGTACTGATTCAGGAAAGGATTATGAATACGAGTTAAATGAATATAATGTTGAAAAGGGGGTTAGTGTTAGGTGGGGATTCAATTGAGGATTCATGTGCCATTTGAGTCAGTTGTATGATTCCTGTGTATGTGGGGGAATTGTACTTGGTGTAACAACTACTTAGTTTTGACAATGATAATCATTGAAATGTTTGTGTCGTGCTATTTGATATATGCGTGTTAAGAGGGTGATTTCTTTCTCATGTGTATAACAGATAGATAGGTTATAGGTAGAGAATATAAGGTTAAGTACGAGTTCTTAAAACTCATACTTATGTGACATTCTTGATTTATATTTATATGAAATGTTTATGAACCCCTCAGCGAATGGACGCCAAAGGTCTGACTAGGACAAGTTCTTAAACTCATATGATTGTGGCAAGTAAATGAACTCATCAGTGTGGTTTGACGAACTAGGTATAATTGTGTGTAAATGGAGTATCGAGGATAATAGGAACAGGTAGATTGTTTAAGCAAATGATTATTAGTGAAGAATTAAGTTTTCCAAAACTCCTAGCTATGCTAGACTTCGAAATGTTGACATCAAGCTAAATACGCACTATGTGCTTTTGAAAAAAAAATATGTAGACTCGTAATCATTTTTGAAACGGTTTAAAGTATAGTCTATGCTACTTATTTCAGCTAGACGCAAATGATTTGAAATATCAAAATATATTTTATTTATCACTCATGTACCATGTAACCTGGTGCAGAGATGATAAAAATTTGATGGAGTTGTAAATACAAGAATACTTAGTGTGAATTTGATCTAAAATCGTTGTTCCACTAGTGTGAACGCATATAGTTGTTCCGATTACTAAGGTATAATTGGTTTCAGATATATTTGTTCATGTATAATACTTATTCAGTCATAAATTTTGTTCCTGCTAGTTCACAATTATATTGTTGAATTATAGCCAGCCAATTATTCAAATCATTTTAATCATGATATATCGTTATATTGTTTAACTTAAACTTGCTGGGCAATCCATATGCTCACCTTTGCTATATCGTGATAAAACATTGTAGATTAAGACGAATGCGTCGGATACAAGGACAGGTTAAAGACAGTTCCAGCGTTAGGTTATGTGTGCAGCTAAATTGTATAAGTATTGTATGTTAATAATGTTATGTGTTAGAAAAGTTATGAAATGTGTATTAAGTTAAGGTTACTCGACCTTGGGGATTATGTATAAGTTATTGTATAAATAATTTATGTTTATATCTTCCGCAAATATAGTTGAATAGTTATAGAATGATCGAACCGGATCCGAGGTGATTTAGGACCTGGATTCGGGGCTGTCACATAGTATCTCATAATATTTATTCAATTATTGTCACAGTATCATCTGCACAATATTTTATATTATTAAATCAATAATTGAGACGACAAAGTTATTCATATTTTTATTTGTATTATTGACAAGGTCTAAAAATTTCTGTCGAGGAAAGGAGTTTGGTCATCCAATTGCGCGCCAATAAGGAGAAGTCCTTATCGAAAAGCCCCCTCTTTCCTAGGAATGATCTAGTTGTTAATATTACGAGTTATAATATTAATGATGAATAAATGTTATTAAATATGTGTTTAGTGAAGCCAAGTGAATTGAGATAAATAGAAGGGTTTTTTTATGAAGTATTTATTATAAATTTGGCTTATTACATGAACCCCGACTTACTCATTTTTCAAAATCGTCGGTAAAAAGTTATCTCAGTTTTTATTTTATAGTAATAAAACAGAAAAATTTATATAAAACAGAATACTGTTTATAAATAGAATATATTATATTTTATTTGTTTATATAGTACTGCATAGTGCTGCATAGTATTTCATAGTGTTTGCATAGCGTTGCATAGTGCAGCATAGTAAAATCAAAATTTTCAAAGGTTTCAGCCGCCGAATTTGTCATGTGTAGTCCGTTATTTTTCTTTTTAAATAGTACCTTGCCATTCTCCTATAAATAGGATGCTCAGTTTAGAAATGAAAATCACACCAGAATTAGAGAATTATTCTTCTATAATATTGAGCGTATTTCTTTTGAGGTTAAGGAAGCTTTGAGTGTAGAAAATAGTATAAGTTTTCTTCAAGAATATTCCCGCTATACCAGTTAGAAATACTCTACTTTTAAGGTAAGGGATATTATTTTTGTTCAATATTCGTAAGAAATAATATTTTCTTCCATACCTTGTGGTATTTAAGTAATATTATTTCGTTTCATATTCCTAATTATACACTTATTTTGATAAGTATTGCTTCTATACTCCTTGAAATTAGTAGAATATTCTTGAAATTTGCACTTCATCTAGTATCGTTTCACTGAAATATTTTTCTGGACATTCTTGTTAAATTTTAATCTTTTCATGTCGAAGTACTATTCATGGCTATATTCATACATATGGCACTATTCATACATACGATACTATTCACAGGATATTATTCACGAAGTAATATTCATAGAGGACTATTCACTCGGGTACTATTCATCGGGGTACTATTCATGACAAAAAAATTGATTTCTTTTATGTCCAAATTATTTTTGATACATGAATATTATTCTTGAATTTTACTCCACAAAGTAGTTATCATGTTGACAATTTGGACATTCTTAAACCCTGGATAAATTGAATTATAAATCTTTAAAATTTGTCCTTGATCTCACTTAATTGAATTCTTATATCATTGTTGTCATCCTCATGCTTATATTGTGATAAAAGTCATCTTTGGCCCATAATTCATAGATGGACTGTTGATTGGTATGATTATGACCATAAACTATATATCGGTATAATCATGATCTGTAATTTTACAAATGATGTGCTAAAGGTCATCATTGGCCCGTAATGCATTGATGGATAGTTTTTTGGCATTATCATGACCACTGTTGATAATAACGAATATTATTGGCCTGTACTGCATGAATAATTCGTGGATGTGATACTAACGAATATCATTGGCCCGTAGTGCATGGATAGTTCAATGATGTGGATTATTTATTGAGATGTGTTACAGAGATAAAATATTGATGATGAACTTTTAAATCATAGAAGATAGTAGACATCATGCTCTACTTGACTCTTCTAATGGATTGGTTGTTCCGCTGTAGTTAAACTTGTTGTCTATTATATTCTATCAGTTTTACATTGTTGAAGGCTAAAGATAATTTATTCTGCATTATCTTAGTCATAATATTCTTTACTGAGCTAGTTAAGCTCACCCTTTTCTTTCATTGTTCTCTTTAGGAAATGAGAATATATCTGGGACTAGTCGGGGAAAGGAGTGATGGTCCAAGATGGTGGCTATAGTACTCCTAGCTATTCTATGAAATAATGTCATAATAATTGTAATGAGGACTTCATTTGAGATTGAATATTGTCTACGAGATAATATTCGTGTTAAAACTCTCAGCTTACGTTTGTCGTATTGTGTAAATTAAGTTTGTATTTAAATTATGTACCATGTATTTGGCGACTTGGAATAGGTTGTGTATACCTATTTTGGAAGCGTCACAGTTTCTATCAAAGCTTAGGGATATGATCCCTGGCTGAGATTTGAGGCTAGAATTAGGAGGGGAGAGACGGGTAAATCCTTCGCTAGTATGACCTACCTAAGCTTATTTGTTATTTAATTGGTCAGTCAGAATAGAGGGATAATATGTGGCATGTTAATTAACCCTTGTTTTGTGGCGGTGTTTAAAAATGGCATCTGAAAATGTTGAGATAAGCAATGGAGCACATGAGACCGTTGAGTCACCATCGATCAATAACCAGGATAATGTGCATCAGGAAGGCAATAATCCTCATGTAAACAACAACACCAACCAAATGATGAATGATGGAATATTCAGAAGCTTTCTGTAATTCATGCAACATCATGAGAGAGAGACTCCTGTTCAAAATGCAGGTGGAAACACTGGCAAGTCTCGGATGGTCACCGCTAAGCAATTCAAGGAGCTGGGACCACATGAGTTTTTTCGGGAAAGTCAAAACCACTTATGGCAGAGACGTGGATTAAGCAGATAACCAAGATATTTGATATCTTTGGATGCTCCGAGGAGCAAAAGGTTCCCTTTGCCACCTTCATGTTGTGAGGAGAGGCAGATTAATGGTGGGAATCTGTAAAACGTACTCAGCCTTCTGCATTAAAGATGTCTTGGGAGAAGTTCCAAGAATTGTTCAACAACAAGTACTTTCCTAAAAGTATTTGTCACATGAAGGAGGTAGAATTTATCAAGCTGGAGCAATACGAGGCTAAGTTTGTCGAGTTGTCCCAGTTTGCATCCCATTTGGTTGATAATGAGGAGCGAATGACGCAAATGTTTCTACGAGGTTTGAAACTCGAAATACGTCAATATCTCATTTCTCACAAACTTTGCTTGTATTCAGATATTGTGAATAGGGCTCAGTTATTGGAGCGCGATAATGAGTCAACCCAACGAAATGATAGCAGCCGACAAAATGATAATTCCAGTGGTAGCAGTCATCGAAGGGGTGATAACAAAGGTGGAAGAAATCATCATGCTAGAAATGGTAACCACTTCAGTGGTAATCCTGGCCAAGATAATAGAAGTGGAAATTTCAAAAAGAGGAGATTCAATAATGATGGAAAGACAGCAGCACCAACACCCATTTTTAAGGAAGAAGAATGACCACCGGTCGTATACTACAAATGCGGAGGGGAGGGACACATCAGTGCAAACTGTACGCAGCAACCTAAAGCTTATTTTAATTGCGAAAGAGAAGATCAGTAAGCCTGATTTTATCATATAACAAAGTCAAGTCCAGCTGGGATGGAGACACCAAAAGTCATCCTAGACAAGTCAAAGTCGGTAGTTCAAGGGAGAGCGTTTGTCGTGACCTCTCAAAAAGCGAGGAACCCGAACGAAGTTATCACAGGTAAGCTAATCATAAACTCTTACGAAGTCTATACCTTATTTGATACTGGTTCTACCTATTCTTTTATTTCACCTACTTGCGCTCAATGTTTAAATTTGACTCCAGAGAAATTAGACTTTGACTTATCTGTTGAAACTCCATTGGGAGAAACCTTCATTACATCCACTGTTTATATATCTTGTTTGATTCAAATCGGCACCCTCAAATTACCTGTCGATCTTATCTCTTTGAAAATACTTGCATTTGATGTGATTTTAGGGATTGATTTGTTAACTACTCATCATGCTAAAATAGATTATTTTCGTAAGGTTGTTAGCTTTCATATTCCTAACCAACCTATTATATTAATTCAAGTAACCAAACAACTAAAGTCAATCACTATCATATCAAGCCATAAAGCCATTCGTTTATTGACAAACGGATGTCAAGCTTTCTTAACCCATGTCACAGATTTAAACAAAAATACGTCAGATTTGAATGATATTTTTATTGTTAATAAATTTCCTGACGTATTCCCTGAAGAACTTCCTGGCCTACCCCCAGAGCGTGAAATCAAATTTTGTATCGACCTTGAACCCGATACAAAACCCATTTCCAAAGACCCATATCGAATGGCTCCTATTGAACTTCAGGAGTTAAAAACCCAACTGTAGGAGTTGTTAGACATCGGTTTCATTCGTCCTAGTATGTTTCCTTGGGGTGCTCCTGTTCTATTCGTAAAGAAGAAAGATGGGAGTATGCGACTTTGCATTGATTATCGGGAGTTGAATCATGTCACCATCAAAAATAGGTACCCGTTACCTCGTATTGATAACCTGTTTGACCAGTTGCAAGGTGCCAAATTCTTTTCAAAGATCGATCTTTGTTCCAGATATCATCAATTAAAGATTAAAACTGATGACATTCCAAAGACTACTTTCAGAACTCGGTACGGGCATTACGAATTCCTAGTCATGTATTTTGGATTGATCAATGCTCCTTACGCCTTTATGGATATGATGAACCGAGTATTCAAGGAATGTTTGGATCATTTTGTGGTTGTCTTTATTGATGACATCCTTATATACTCCAAAAGCCGTGAAGATCATGAGCAACATTTGAGGCTGATACTCCAAAAGTTTCGTGAAAACAAGTTATACGCTAAGTTGATGAAATATGAGTTCTTGCTTGAGGAAGCATTCCTTGGGCACGTGATATCGAATCATGGAATATTTGTTGACCCGGCGAATATTGAAGCAATTCAAAGTTGGGAACAACCTAAGTCAGTAACCGAAGTACGTAGCTTTCTGGACTTAGCTGGTTGTTATCAGAGATTCGTGGAAGGATTTTCTTGAATCGTTACTCCATTAACTCAACTGACTCGAAAAGATACAAAATTCGGTTGGAGTGAGGAATGTGAGAAGAGTTTTCAAGAACTCAAGAGGAGACTCATTTTAGCACATGTTCTGACAATACCATCAGGTTCGAAGGGATTTGTCATCTACAGTGATGCTTCAGGCAGAGGTTTAGGATGTGTTCTCATGAAACATGGGAAAGTCATTGCCTATGCCTCACGATAACTTAAAGAATATGAGAGAATTTACCCTACTCATGATCTATAGTTGGCAGCAGTCGTTTTCGCACTAAAGATCTGGAGACATTACCTGTATGGGGAAAAAGTGGAGATCTATACGGATCATAAAAGTCTCAAATATTTCTTCACCCAAAAGGAACTCAATATGCAGCAACAACGTTGGCTCGAGCTGTTGAAAGATTACGATCATATCATTCAATACAATCTTGGAAAAGCGAACGTGGTAGTTGACGCATTGAGTAGAAGATCGTATGTGGGTATTGAGTAGAAGATCGTATGCGGATATTGTCAATGCAAAAGCCCATTTTGTATGACTTACAAAGGATGGAGATAGAGTTAAAGACTTCAGGGACCTATGTGATGATGTCAAATATACAAGTATAATCGACTTTAATCGATAAAGTTAAAATTGCTCAAGCTATAGACTTGGAGCTGATGCGTATGAGGAAGAAAGTGCAAGAAGGTGTTATTCCAAAAGTAAGAATTGTTGAAGAAGGAATACTTTGAGTCAACTCCAGACTTTGTGTTCCTAATAACTCTGATTTAAAGTATAAAATCATGATGGAGGCGCACAACACACCGTTTATAATCCATCCTGGGAGTACCAAAATGTATCATGATCTTCAACATACATTTTGGTGGAGCAATATGAAGAGAGAGATAATAGAGTTTATCTCAAGGTGTTTAACTTGTCAACGTGTCAAGGCGGAGCATCAAGTGCCAAAAGGTCCATTGCAACCACTTAAAATTCAAGAATGGAAATGGGAGCACATTAACATGGATTTCGTTACTGGTCTTCCCAAGGTTTCTCAAGGCATAGATGTAATTGGGGTCATTGTCGATAGATTAACCAAGTCTGCTCATTTCTTAACTATACAAGAAACTTATTCACTTGAACGTCTTGATCGTATCTACATAAATGAGATTGTAAGACTGCATGGTATGCCAGTATCCATAGTTTCTGATCGAGACCCAAGATTCACTTCAAGATTTTTGGTCAGTTTGCAGAAAGCTATGGGCACGGATTTACGATTTAGTTCGACATATCATCCTCAAACGGACGGGCAGTCGGAAAGGACTATTCAAACTCTTGAAGATTTATTAAAACTTTATGTCCTTGACTTCAAAGGAAGTTGGGACAAGTTCTTACCATTGGTAGAGTTTTCCTACAACAATAGTTATCAAGCAAGTATTGGCATGGCTCCATTTGAGGCGTTGTATGGAAGAAAGTGTCGTTCTCTAGTATGCTGGGATGAGGTGGGTGAAGCAACGTTGTTGGAACCAGAGTTGGTACGTATGACTACGAAAAAGATTCAAACGATCTGACAACGTATAAAAACCTCACAAGATCGACAAAAGAGTTATGTTGATCTTCATCGAAAGGACATGGAATTCAATATTGGAGATCATGTGTTGTTACGTGTTGCTCCATGGAAAGGAGTTATGAGATTTGGAAAGAGTGGAAACCTCAATCCTCGATTCATTGGCCCATTTGAAATCCTCGATCGAGTAAGAATTGTAGCCTATAAACTCACCTTATCGCCAAGTATGTCTCATGTTCACAACATTTTTCACATATAGTGGAAGATAGCGGAAGATTTAACGAGATAGCGAAAGATTTAACTTATGAAGAGGTACCTGTTAAGATAAGAAGGAACATATTTTACGCTTAAAGGTTATACCTCAAGTTAAAGTTTTGTAGAGAAACCACGATATTGAGGAAATGACTTGAGAGTTAGAATCTAGAATGAAAACAAGGTATCCTCACCTCTTCGACATACCAGGTATGTACACCAAATTTGAGGACGAAATTTCATAAGAAGGGGAGGTTGTAAGACCCCAACTTTTATGAATAAAGATTTAATTTTTTCTAAATATTATTTTGAATAATAAGGTGTGGATTTGATATAATGTTATAGTTGTGGGTAATATTAACCAATTTTACAAAGTAAACAAGTTGTCATAAAATATTCGTTTGGTCGAGAAATATTCATTTTATCAAGGAATATTCGTATGACGGCAAAATCATTAATGGACCCCACAACAGAATTACTGTCGGATTTAGAAAGCGAATGAAATAACCTTTTTATAAAAATAACGACAAGACTTTTACCGTTAACTGTTGAAATACCCGTTGATAAAAGTACAGTAATACGCGTGATTGCATAGTAGCACACGGTATTGTACGGTATCTTTGATTATTGATGTTGTTAGTTCCCATTAGGCACACAATAGATCTAGAAGGGGGGTTGAATAGATCCTTTTTAATTTCAAATACTTTTCTCGTTTATTTTGTATTGTTAATGATTTATCATATGACAAACATAAGAATCTTTTCGAGCACAGCGGAATAAGTAAAAGTTCCCCTTCATTGATATATTCATAAACAAACATACATTGTTCTTAAAGTTAGTTAAGTTTAAGCAGTTAATACATGCATAACAGTTATAGCAGTTAGGTACATAATGTAAATTACATAAAGTAAAAGACACAAAGGATTTTAAGTGGTTCAGAGACTCAAGCTCCTAATCTACTCTTCTGCTTTTAACTAGCAGGATTTCCATTAAGGAAGGGCAGCACCCTGAATCACTAAGATTCCTTCAAGGCCAGCAGCCTTGGAACTTCTCTAGTTACCTAGGAACTCTTCAAGCCCAGCAGGCTTGGAACTTCATTTAGTCCCTCCGGACAAGGACCCCTCAGGCCCTGGCTTCTTGTTGTTGTTGATGTTGTTATTGGTGGTGCTGAGCTGCTAAGATGTCTTTAAGCTTGAACATCTTTTGTACTTGCAGCTTGGTGTGGTCCTCTTTGCATTTTGCTTTGAATCTAGACCACATCTTCTTTGGTGCAGCTGATCTTCATTCAGTTACGGTCATCTTCATATGATGTCAGATGTGCACCATCACCATTTTGTTTTGCTAAATGGTTGAGCTTTTGGTAGACTATGTCTGGTACTTAGTAATATTACCCTGAACCCTTCTTAACTAGTTTGCAGACATGTTTCTGCACTTGTTCTATTTCAGCTTTTGATTTATGGTGATTCGTAGAGTGGCTCTCTGGATCATCTCTTTGCTCTGCCACTCTTCTGAATGTTATCTTCTTTTCCTTCTCGGCTCTTAGCTTAGCTGCCATCTTCAGTGGCATTCTCATCTTTGTTGAGTGAAGCTTTAGTCTGTTCAAGTTCTTCTTCAAAGCTGCTTCACTTCCACCTTCGTAGTCTCATTGTCACTTAGACTTGTTCTGTTAAGCTCTGGTGGAACTCGTAGAGTCAACAATAGCATTCCAACAACTCAACGATTCTGCAACTTAGCAATCATCAGCAACTTTTGATCTTTAAAGCTCTGGCTGATTTATACTCCTTCCCAATCTTCCCGTTGGTATATAGCCGTTGAGAGCTATTTGAATTGCTTCTCAAATCTCGAGTAATTTGGTGTAGACTGCTGATGTGATATGACATCTCCTTTATAACTTTCTGCACTGCAGACTACTATTTCACCTACCCTGTCAAAGATGTCACTTTGATGTCTCGGGCAGGTAGTCGACTTTATTTTCTCCTTCTGATTTCTCGATCAGAGGTTGTCCTTTTGCATCAATGCTCTCAATAATCTCTGTTCGAATATCAATCTTCAGATTGAACCGTTGTTAATCCTTCAATCTCCCATTGACCAAACTCTACAATTCTGATGCATATCTTCTTGGACCTGATCGTAGTGTCTTGTTGAATGTTGCTCATTGACAGGTTGAGACAACACTACGATCTTAAGGAGTGTTTATTTTATCTTCAATATAGAACACCTCTTCCTTCTCTTGTGTAGTGCTTCAATACTTCTATTTGCCTCGACTGCTCTCAAATATTGATGGCGTGACTCCTTGTTCTGGCCCCTTCTGGATATCAAGACACTTCAGATTTGTGGCATGCCCAGCTCGCTTTCTCCTTGTGATCTCCCGTTCATTTATCATCAATGGACTGACCCAATGCGCAATCACTTTAGCCTTGTTCTTCATAGGCTGACTAGTATCTTTGTGTACACTCCATCAGTTCCTTCTTTATTTGGAAAACACTACGATCTTGGAAACTTTCAAGATTGTTGTCTTCTGTTTACTTGACAGCTACTGCACTTGTTGACTTTCCTTAGTTAGTTATTGAAGTCTTCTTCTGATCAACTCACTACAAGAAAAAGGCTTATCAGAGATCGTATGCGGTCGCAGATAGCTATCCGCGACCGAGTGCGGTCGCTGATAGTCGTCTCACAAAATCTAGTCGCTGGGATGCACATCAACGACCACTACTAGCGACCGACCTATCGGCGACCGATATGAGAGACCGAAATGACAAATGTGGTCGCTAAGCTGAGTCAGCATGGTCCAGGGCCAAAGCTGACATGGTCCACGTGTCAGCGACTACTATTAGTGACCCCATGCGGTCGCTGATACCCTCAAATGTTTAGCCGTCGCTAAAAACTATCAGCGACCGCATGCGGTCACTGATCTGCAAAAAATGAAAAATAGATATTTGTTGTTTTACAGAATTCCCAAAAACCTGTACCTGTTTTGTACCTGCTTTATCCCAACACACATACACAACAATATAAACAGCATGCACAACAATATAAACATCCATCGTCCACCGACACATACACCAAACTAGTATATAAACCATTAAAAACCAATATGAATTGAATAAATATAAACAAATCTAATATTAATCACTGTTTTGCGGAATGAATATACAAGTAAAAGCTTATCAAATAACTACAAAACAACACTAAAGCAGGTACGTAAAGCATCATCGCCTCCTTGATGACCCTGTAATTAACAAAATAATAAAACAAGTTAAAAATATAGTTACTATGTTGATACTGGTATATATTACGATAATATATACAACAAATTGATTTTATACCTCGTCGCCATCCCCATGTTGTCCCTGCTGCTTTGCCGTCGCATCTTGCTTGACTAACTCATCGGGACTCAAGAGCCCTAGATGCCCGCCCAGTATCTTCGGAAGATCTAGATCTCGACATATAGCTCTCACACAGTCAGCCGGAGTATGAACAGCTGGATGACTCGATGACTGTGAAGACTGGGTAGAAGAGCAACCTGAGCCACTGAAGGATGGGCATCGTTGTTGTCCTTGACCTTAAATGTAGTTCTTCTTCACAACAGACGCCCTCTCCCACAACTCTTGATCAATAGGTGGACGTGGAGTGCTTTCAGGATAGCGCTCATTCATTAAACGTTTATAAGTATCCTTTCATCATGTTAACAATTAAATAGTTAAAAATAAATTTTGTAAGCATTGATAAACAAGATCAAGTTGTTAAAACTTATTACCGCTATCTGGATAGCATCAGGCAGACCATCACGGGTGGCCACGTACACATCTAGCCAATGGATAGGCTGACCTTGAGACTGAGACTCCTATACAAAAAATAGCACAATATTACTAAGTAAAAATGTGATATATTTGCTACAATTCATGATTGTAAACATATTAAAACTTGTAAATATGTACCCTGGCAGTTATATGCTGTAACTGTGAAATACTGCCGCCCTTGTATGTTCCTTTAGCCTTTTCACCATCGAGTATTTTTAGAGGATCATTGGTGGTGGCGGTCTTTCGTCTTTTCACCCGACTCTTAGCTCTCCATTGGTCGCACATCTCAAACCCATATGGATTTGGGTGCACCACGTGGGCTATGCTCGTGCATGTAATCCTCTCTCACGGCTGGATGGTCGATCTCGGCATTGTGAAGGGCTTTTGTCATTCTTTGTTCATATTATCCTTGAGTGCGGACGGTAGCTTACGCGAGAATAATGTCTCGAATCACTTTGAAACCTCACGGCGTCCTCCCATCTATACCATTTCTGCAAATAAAACTACAATAATAACATTACTAAACAATTATTTTTAATTAGAATATTATATTATCTGTCATAATTAAAAAATATATACGAAATTCAAATTTCAAATAAAGCATCCTTGTGGGCGATAGGTGTGCTCGCCCACGTAATCACAGGTGTAGGCCAATTCTGTAAACACAGTTGTGATATGCACTTGACGATCTTATTATCTGAAAAATCATTATAGTATATAACAATTTACATCAATGATAAGTAGATATGTTAAAGCAATTTACATCTAAGTTCTATATATCTTGTATAAATGGAATCTAAAATGCTTATATATAAATGATGCAAAACGTACGTGTTATTCGGAGGAGGGCGAATCTGAATAAAAAACTGATTATCCGGATTAGTAGGGGCCTTGGGCACATGATTAGTTCCCCTACCCAACCCGCGCTTTTTCTGCGCTGCTTCAGAAGCCATCTGTATATTACAAATTTCAAGATGTATATATGAGTTATATTTGATTACATGTATATATGAATATATAAAATGACAATAAACATGAAAGTGATATAAACATGTTTATATGAATATATAAAATGACAATAAACAAAAATTGCATTTAAATAGTTAAGTATATAAACATGACAATGATATAAAAAACATGTAATGCTAAACATACATTTCATTTGTTCAAGTGTCTGATTCAGAATCATCTTGTATACGTGTTACAGATTCATAACCATCATCTGCTTCAGATTCATTGTCATAATCAGTTAATAACTCTTCCTCCTCATTATCAATGTCATTTGACACAAGTATTGACTCAGGATCTAATCATGTGGTTCATCTCCACCATCTAACTGGATTACTTCATTGTCATCCTCCACATTTTTTATAGTTTGACTATGAAGCATCTGCTCTTGGTAAATATCCCTATCAACTACTTCTAAACGACTACGCGCAGGAGTATGAATTACAACTTGCCAATCTGTAGGTGGTCTATCCCATATTGGTTTATCAAGCAGATCCTGAAATGCTATAGGCATGAGTCTCTCCATGAACACATGACAGTCATGACTCTTCATCCCTTGCAATTTTCCACCCGTAACACACCTTGCAATGTTTAACGCATATCCATCTGGTAGTTTCAGAGACTTAACCCATGTGCACACATCTTCAACTTGTTTTTTGGACAATGTGTACCTTGCATGCGGTTTGACAATCTTACCATTAGGAGATTCATAAAGTTCTAATCCAGGACGCTTACAAATATTTTTCATGTCTTAATATGCCTTATCATTATCTTTTGTCTTCCCCATAACATTCATCACGGTGTTAAACACATTGTCAAACACATTCTTCTCAATATGCATCACATCTAGATTATGACGAATCAAATTTGTAGACCAATAAGGCAGTTCCCAAAAGATGCTTCTCTGAACCCAGTTATGAGATTCGCCAAACCCATTGATTATGTTTGTGGCATCAATCTTACCAAATGGGATAACCGGCAATCTCATTGCACGATCTCGTATCTCCGTTACCGATAATCTTAGTGCAGGCATATCATTGTCTACTTTCCCTTTCCTGAAGTGTTCTCTATTTCTTTGAAACGAGTGATGAGTAACAATCACAGGCCAACATGAGTACGGAACAGCTGAGTGGCCAAACAGATTAAAACCATCGGTGGATAATCGAAGCTTCACATTTCTAGGTTCTAATTCAAACCCAAGATGTGCTAAGTTGAAATCTTTCCAAGCATGCCCATCTACGGGATGATTTAGTTCTCTATCTTTAGATGGAGATTTCACATGCCAACTCATATGTTCAGCTATTCTTGAAGACATGTACAATATTTTAAGCCGATGTGTTATTAGAAAATACCTTAGAATCTTAAACGGTATACTTGATTTTTTTGTAGTCACACCCTCTTTATTAGGCCTAAACTGATCATGACTGCAAAACGTGCACCTTGTGAACTATTCATTTTCCTTATAAAATAACATGCAATCGTTGGGACATGCATCGATCTTTTAGTATCCAAGACCTAACTTCTTCACCATTTTCTTACAAAAGTAATAGTTACCAGGTAATTTCTCACCGTCAGGTAACATACTCTTAATGGCCTTCAAGAGTGACTCAAAACACTCATGGCTCATGCTGTGATCAACCTTGATGTTAAGTAATGTCGCAACTGCAGACAATGTCATGTTTTTGGTACCACCATGCCACAATGGCTTGCTACCCTCGTCTAACAACTTAAAGAAGTCTTTGGCATCAGAATTCATAGGTTGCTCTCTGCCTTGTTCCCAGTTAAAATCTGGCCCTGCAGTATCATGAACCATTTCATTCATACGATGAGTACTACTGCCCGAATTGTGTACTTCTGTGATGCCACCATCTCTTCTCTTCCCATGTGCCCACCAGCATTCTTCGTAATTTCTCATGAACCCAGAAACAAGTAAATGATAGTTTATCACGTCTCTGTCCATATAATTTACATTTTTACACTTCAAACATGGACATCGTATCTGCGACTGACCATTCATACATTTCAGGTGACTATATGATTAATCCAAAAACACTTGGCAACCAGCTCTGAATTCAGTTGAAGCACCTATTTGGGCACTTGACTTTCGTCGTGCCATCCAACTACGTTGTGAATAGAGGTCCATGATACCACGGTACCTACTACAGACAACATGAGCTTATTAATGTATATCATGATTGTAAGCATATGACTTGAGCATACTTGTAAGCATATGACTTGAGCATACTTGTAAGTATATGACTTGAGCATACTTGTAAGCATATGGTTAACATTTAAGTATACTTGTAAGCATATGACTTGAGCATACTTGTAAGCATATGACTTAAGCATACTAGCTAGTAAGCATATGACTTGAGCTCGTTAATATTATAAATGTTCGCAACTACCCGACCAACAAAATTTTTTTGCCAGAGTCTCCACTATAATATGGACTAGCCACATGCACGACGACATGTATATATGGTCATTTCTAGGCACCCAAGATACAAACCAAGAGAAATATACAAATTCCCAATATAAATGGATCAATCCACCATTTGTACAAAATGGCAGAATTATTTAGCATGTCTTAAGTGTATTTGTTCATAAGTGTACTGTTAGGGGCATGCATTATAATTGAATTTCTTGGCAGTCCTCTACAATTATATAGTGTAGACTTGACATGGTTCTCAAGTACATGAACATGGTTTTGGTTTGTTTTGGTTTTGGTGTATTTGCCCTGTGCCATGAACATGGATTTGGTATATTTTACATGAACATGGTTTTGGTTGGTTTTGGATGGTATATTTGCCCTGTGCCATTTTTTTCTACAAACAAATTGTTGCAAATTAAAAAAAACATTAAGAATAATATCAATGCATTTATTAAAAACAAAAATCAATCCACTTCATCTTCTCCGTTTCATTCCAAAACACACATCAATCAATCCAATGCCAAGTCAAAACATACAACAATCTAGTATAAAATCAAAATTTTAAAGATTAAAACACTTGTTGTCTTTGTTCAAATTGCATCTCAATAGGAATGAATCCTCGTGATTGTAACATGAACTCCAACCTCACTTGCATCATAAGCTTCAATATTTCTAACCATTTCAAAATTTGTCCAATTCATATTCCTATCTTTTTCGGAACGGTTGATATCCGATCCCCCCCTTTTTCATATTATCTTGAGGTTCCATAAGAGTATTAAGCTTCTAGCACCCATGTTACTCATATAGTTAGTCTGATAGTCATCCCACAGATTGAAAGAAACCAAAAGTTTGGTGATTATAGCCCCAAAATGCATTCATCTAGGATTAAACACCATAATTTTTTCAAAAATTGAAACTAATCAAAATGCATTTCAAAATGCATTCATCTAGGATTGCAAATTGATTTTGAGTCTAAACTATATGGTATAATTTGTTCAGATTCACATAATTTGTTCAGTGGTATGAAAAAAAGAGTTATTTGTTCAAGGTTTTGGTTGATTTTACCTGGTATGGTTTATGCAAATAGCGATGATGGATGGCGGTAATGATGGCGACAACGATGGCGTGATCTTCTCCTTTCTTCTTCTCCCCTTTTCCCTCTTCTCTCTCTATTCTACGCCCTCTATTTTTTCTTCAGTCTGTTGTCTCGAGCGAATGCCTGATACTGATTACATTTAGTTTGATCAGCGACCGCCATCAGTGATCACATGTGGTCGCTAATTTTTAATGACATGGACTTATCAGTGACCGCATGCGGTCGCTGATGTTAAGTAGTCATAGATAATATACGCGCCAACATTTCTAGCCAAAATTTGGGAGGCAAAATTGTATTAGCGACCACTCAGCGAGTGCAAGCGGTCGCTGATATATAATTGCAACTGAATGAAATTACGGTCACAAATATCGGTCGTTACTACTAATATCAGCGACCGGACATGCGGTCACTGATAGTATTGGTTGCTGTTAGACCTTTTTCTTGTACTGACTTGTGGAAGACTTCATCTTGAATGGCTTCACATCTCAATCTGGATATTGATTGGGTTGGTGCTTTGGTCTTCTGTTAGCTTGCATGCCATTCGTTGAGTGCTCTCTTGTTTCCTTCAGGTGGGATGTATCTCTGCAGCTCAAACTAGAGGCTTTATACTTTGGATATTCTGGGAGTGCTCATTTGTTGAGAATCGTATTTGCTCTATAATTCTGTCTTGGCGTTGTGAGCACATCTGTTGGGGCCTTAGTTCTGCACTCTATGATTCAGCTTCGGCTTTGCAGACACTACGACTCTGAGATCAGATCTTGACACTACAATTTCTGTCGTTATGCTTGTTGTCTTCATCTGATCTTGCTCGACTACGATCTCTGCCTCTGATATGATCAGTAGACTCTACGACTCCGAGTGTAGTCTACGATTCTTGACTTGGCTTCGGCAGATGCTCGGTCGGCTCGTAGACAGGCTGTCTCTACGATTCTGAACATGACTTCCTCAGCAGACTCAGCTCTGAGGAAGTTCTTCTCGACATACTACGATCCTTCCTCGTCTCTCCTAACAGTCTACGAACTCCAAGGTCTACTATCTGGCAGACTACGATTCTGCCTTGATAGTTCTCGAGTTTTCCTTGACTCTCCTGGAAGACTACGATTTCTGGTGCAGTGCTCGACGATCAGACAAGCATATCTATTACATTATAAAGATCAATCCAACAAGCTTGATCTTTCTATATTTATAGTCCTTGTACATCATTTCTTTTTAAGGACTTTACAAAGCTGTTTTGCTTATATAGGATCAACCTAACACATTTGATCAATTCATTCCAAGTCCTAGTACACATGTTCCTATTATCTATCAAAGGACTTTACAGCTTTTCTTAATGCAAGCATACTTGCATATTCATTCATATATATATCATAATCAAATCATATATAAATAGGAATATCATTCATATGCTTATTCCTGACAGATGCTTACTTGAGAAGTCACTTAGTTTTATTCAATTATTGCAACAGTAGTTGATGCATAGTATCTCATATTATTGATTCAATTATTATCACAGTATCATCTGCACAATATTTTATATTATTAAATCAATAATTGAGACGAAAAAGTTATTCATATTATTATTTGTATTATTGACAATGTCTAGAAAGTCCTGTCGAGAAAAGATGTTTGGTCATCTAATTGCGCGCTAATAAGGAGAAGTCCTTATATCGAAAGCCCCATCTTTCTTAGGAATGATCTAGTTGTTAATATTGCGAGTTATAATATTAATGATTAATAAATATTATTAAAAATATGTTTAGTGAAGCCAAATGAATTGAGAGAAATAGAGGGGTTTTTTATGAAGTATTTGTTATAAATTTGGCTAATTACATGGACCCCCACTTACTCATTTTTCAAAATAATCGGTGGAAAGTTATCTCAGTTTTTGTTTTATAGTAATAAAATAGAAAACTTTTTATATAAAACACAATACTGTTTATAAATAGAATATATTTTATTTTATTTGTTTGCATAGTACTGCATAATGTTGTATAGTAAAATTAAGATTTTCAAAAGTATCAGCCGACGAATTTGCCCGTGAATTCGTCCTGTGTAGTCCGTGATTTTTTTTAAATAGTACCCTGCCATTCTTCTATAAATAGGATGCTCAGTTTTGAAATAAAAATCACACCAGAATCAGAGAATTCTTCTTCTATAATATTGAGTGTATTTCTTTTGAGGTTAAGGAAGCTTTGAGTGTAGAAAACAGTCCAAGTTTTCTTCAAGAATATCCCCGCTATACCAGTCAGAAATACTCTCTTTTTAAGGTGCAGGATATTATTTTTGTTCAATATTTGTAAGAAATAATATTTTCTTCCATACTCTGTAGTATGTAAGTAATATAATTTCGTTTCATATTCCTAATTCCAGACTTAGTTTAATAAGTATTGCTTCTATAGTCCTTGAAATTAGTAGAATATCTTTGAAATTTGCGCTTCATCTAGTATCGTTTCACTGAAATATTTTTCTAGACATTCTTGTTAAATTTTAATCTTTTCATGTCGAAGTACAGTTCATGGGTACTATTCATACATACGGCACTATTCATACATATGGTACTATTTACGGGGTACTACTCACGAAGTACTATTCACGGGGTACTATTCTCTTGGGGAACTATTCACGATAAAAAAAATTGATTTCATTTATGTTCAAATTATTTTTGATACATGAATATTATTCTTGAATTTTACTCCTCAAAGTAGTTATCATGTTGACAATTTGGACATTCTTAAACTCTGGATAAATTGAATTATGAATCTTTAAAATTTATCCTTTATCTCACTTAATTGAATTCTTATATCATTGTCATCATCCTAATGTTTATATTGTGATGAAAGTCATCTTTGGCCCGTAGTGCATAGATGGACTGTTGAATGGTATGATTATGACCAAGAATTATGTATCAGTATAATCATGACCTGTAATGTTACAAATGATATGGTAAAAATCCTCAGTGGCTCGTAGTGCATTGATAGACAGTTGTTTGGCATGATCATGACCACTGGTGATAATAACGAATATCATTGGCCCGTAGTGCATGAATAATTCGTGGATGTGATACTAACGAATATCCTTGGCCCGTAGTGCATGGATAATTCGGTGATGTGGATTATTTATTGAGATGTATTACAGAGATAAAATATTGATGATGAACTTTTAAATCATAGAAGATAGTAGACATCATGCTCTACTTGACTCTTCTAATGGATTGCTTGTTTCACTGCAGTTAAACTTGTTGTCTATTATATTCTATCAATTTTACACTGTTGAAGGCTAAGGATAATTTATTCTGCATTATCTTAGTCATAATATTCTTTAATGGGCCAGTTGAGCTCACCCTTTTCTTTCATTGTTCTCTTCAAGAAATGAGAATATAGTTAGTACTAGTCGAGGAATGGAGTGATGGTCCAAGATGGTGGTTATAGTAGTCCTCACTATTCTATGAAATAGTGTGATAATAATTGTAATGAGGACTTCATTTGAGATTGGATATTGTCTACGAGACAATATTCGTGTTAAAACTCCCAGCTTACGTTTGTCGTATTGTGTAAATTAAGTTTGTATTTGAATTATGTACCATGTATTTGGCCACTCAGAATGGGTTGTGTATACCTATTTTGGGGGCGTCACACAATCTATTTGGATTCACTAATCCTCATTTTATTAATCCATTTATTGGGAACATTTTAGTTTTAATCTATCTAAGAATTTAGATCTCATTAGCATGTACTTATCATGATTCTAAAAGTATTGCTTAAAACTATGGGTTTATCACATATTATTAAAATAGTACCATCTAGATAAATTAATGGCTTAGGAAATAAATATTTTTATTAATAAATAAATAAGATTGTTTACAAAGTACATGTTTTATCATCAAACATGATTGGCTTGTATGCATACTACTTTCAGATGGACAGTCAAAAGTCACCTCAACACTGGAGACAACCTCATGAGGGAAAAGAGGGAATTTGGACAACGCAACATAAACAACAGTCATCCAGCTGTAGATAAGGTCACAAGGAGCCGTCGCAGCAATCCCGAATATAAACTACGTAAGACAGCTCAACGGACTGCATACGAAGACTTGAAGATGCTATTCTGGTTATGGACCCATCTTCCCAGATTCGAAAAAAGTCCAACCCTATGTCATTGTGTAGCTCTCGGAAAGAGCTTTCCGGAATGGTATGGCATATCTCTAAAGGATTCTCGAAGTGCATGATATGAAGGTTTTAAGAAGACTGCACGTCGTTCAAGGGAATAAACTTCGAGAAGGCAGGGCCCACCTAGCCCCCAGCTCGGGTCTTTAAATATCAGCCCCCAGCTTATTTTCAGAAATTGTGGCTGGTCGGGTCTTTAAGTATCAGCCCCCAGCTCATTTTCAAAAAGATTGCAGAGAAGACTCAGGATAGAGAAAATTAGAGCGTTTAAGAGAGAAATATCTCAAATCTTGCTTCAATCTTTGAAAATCTCAGTTATAAACACTCATATACATATATACTTCTACATATCAAGTTTCAACAGGTGAAAATTGAGTTTTTAGTAGCTTTTAACCGTTTGTTTGCAAATCTCGCGCCATATTGTAATATCTCTTCAGATCTGGGCTTATTCACTACTTTAATCTGCATATAAATGCTAGATATACATAGATCTTGTTTAGTTGTGAAAGTAATATGCATACAAGCCAATCATGTATGATGATAAAGTATATACTTTGTGAACAGTCTTATTCATTTATTAATAAAAGTATTTTTTTTACTAGAGGCATTTAATTATCTATGTGACGCCCCCTAAATAGGTATACATCACCCATTCTGAGTCGCCAGATACATGGTACAGAATTCAAATACAAACTTAATTAATATAATTGCCGTGTAAAATATGACAAAATAAAGCTAAGTTTTTACACGAATATTATCTCATAGATAATATCCAAACTCAAATTCAATCCTCATTACATTTATTATCACACTAAATAGTGAGGACTACTAAAACAACCATCTCGAACCGTCACTCCATTCCCTGGCTAGTCCCGGCTACATTCTCCTTTCCTGAAGAGAATAATGAAAGCAAAAGGGTGAGCTCAACTAGCCCAATGAGAAATATTATGGCTAAGATAATGCAGAATAAATTATCGTTAGCCTTCAATAGTGTTAAACTGATAAAATATAACAAACATCAAGATTAACTGCAGCGGAACAAGGAATCCATTAGAAGAGTCAAGTAGAGCATGATATCTACTATCTTCTATGATTTAAAAAGTTTGTCATCAATTTTATCGCTGAGACTCAACTTAATAAATAATCCACATCATCGAATCATCCCTGTACTACAGGCTAAGGATATTCATTAGTATCACGTCCACGAATTATCCATACACTATGGGCCAAGGAGATTCGTGTAATCGTCAATTGTCATGATCATGCCAACAACTGTCCATCAATGCACTACGGGCCAATGAGGACTTTTACCACATCATTTGTAACATTACAGTCATGATTATACCGAATAATCCATGGTCATAAGCATAACAATCAACAGTTCATCTATACATTATGGCCAAAGATGACTTTCATCACAATATCAGCATGAGGATGATGACAATGATATAAGAATTCAATTAAATGAGAGCAAGGATAAATTTTAAAGATTTATAATTTAATTTATCCAGAATTCAATAATGTCCAAATATTGAACATGATATTGAATAAAATTGGGTGACTTCTCACGTAAGCATCAATAATCAATATCGTGTGCTACTATGCAACCACGCGTATTACTATACTTTTATCACCATGTATTTCAATAGTTAACGATAAAACTTTCGTCGTTACTTTTATAAAAAGATATTTATGTTGTTTTCTAACTCCGACAATAATTCTGTTGTGAGGTCCATCAATGATTGTGTCGTCTTACGAATATTTCCTGTTAAAACGAATATTTCCCGACCAGTCGAATATTTTATAACAACTTGCATACTTTGTAAAATTTATAAATATTATCCACAACTATAACATTATATCAAATCCACACCATAATATTCAAAATTATATTTTGAGAAAAATTAATCTTTATTTATGAAAGTTGGAGTCCTACAATCTACATGGTGTTGTTTTAATAATATATGATAAACCCATAGATTTAAGCAATATTTTTAGAATCATGATGAGATCATGCTAATAAGATCTAAATTATTAGATAGCTTAAAACTAAAATTTTCACAATCGATGGATTAGTGAATCCGAATATATTGGTACATACGTTGTTTGTTCATTAGATGAGGATGATCGATAGCATAATCATTTGTGTAAAGACACTAAAGAAAGTATGTATGTGCTTATTAGAGAATAAATTCACTGAACTTGACTCGCTAAGGAATACCTAATGGAGTTTTACTTGCCTGTCGATATGAATTCCTATAGTGATAGTAGTGCAAGTGATCCTTAGACTTGAGATCATCATAGTATATTATGTATAATGAATTATACTTTGACTTATTCCTTAAGATCCTTAGGGTATATCAAAGGGTATTCTTGGGTGTAATAAGTTATATAAGAAGATAATGAATGATCAATAAAAAATCTACCGTTTATGTCCTATATGATTTGATAAATGACAACTCAGGAATCCTTGGCCAAAGTGGAATAAAATTAGAAAGGAGTTTCTAATTTGAATTTATTAGAAATTGTGCATTTGAGAATCGAAATACATACAATTAAATAAAATAAGACTTGATAGTAATTACATGTCTTATATTTAATTGGGACATTGTATGGTGGAAGGATTGAATTGTATGGTAACTATTTACTCAAAAGTTCTTTTATGATTAATGTTTAAATTTATATTATCTGAAAAGTCATTAATCGCTAAGGAGTCTTATCCTTATTGTAGAATAAATATTATTTATTTAAATAAAGTAATAGTTTAAGTTATTTATTTAAATAAGATTAGAATTGTTCTAATTGATTTATTTGCTTAGGTTTAATATGGAGAACCTAAAGGGTAACACCATAAAATGAATAATATTTATTTAAGAAGTAAATATCATAATCATAATAATAAATTAAGTGTATTTAATTTAACCTATAGTGATTTAATAAATTAAATAGCTTAATATTTATTATTTAATATTTTAAAAATATTAAATATAAATTAATAAGAGAAGTCTTATTATTATTATTACTATTATTATTAAGTTAATTCCTAAAAGTGTTTGTGAATTAATTAATATAAGTACTCTCATTTATTCTAACAAGATTAGGAGGCTAATTAATTAAAAGGTTTAATTAATTATTTCTAATGAGATTAGGAAGCCTAATTAATTAAAAGAGTTTAATTAATTAAATAAAAATCATATTCCTAAATAATGTAGGAGGGTTCCTTACTACTATAAATAAGAAAGTCTTTTTATGAAGAGAGGGTGACATAAGTTACGTACTTTATTTCAAGAGTTGGGAGAGTACATCTTTTGTATTGAGATAGGAAAAACTAGGGGTTTAGTCAAACACCTTTCTTCTTGTGTTTTTGTTCTTCCTTGGTAGATCAACTCTAGAGGTCAAACGTTTGAGTGGCTGACGTTAATCAAAGGAAGGAATTCAATCCTACGTACTCAAGGAGACCACGAACGACTAGGATTTGAAATTGTACTTGAGGAATCTCGAATCTTCAAGAGTATAATTTTGTTCTTCTTCTTTTTCGTTTATATTGATAATTAAGCACAAAGCATGATCATGGCATGAGATTGTATGAAAATTTTTAAATTCCAATTTATCACACTTCCGCACTATTTTATATAATTTGATTATGTAATTGCGCTATACAATCCCAACAGGTTGTGATTAGATTTAGTTTTTAACCGTTCATTTCTTGTAAATAGTCAATATTTGAAGTGTATTGACTAGATCTATACTATATCTAGCCAGATCTAGCTTTTAACCAATTCACAAGTTGTAAAACCTGGACCGTTGAGCTAGAATGGCTAAGATCTAGATAGATCTAGTTTAATTTCTAGTTTTATAAATAATAGCAACCATGTGACTTTAGATATGTATCTAAAGAAAATGGGAAGCTCATTTACTCGTATATAAGGATTTAACCGATAAATCACTTATTCAAGTAAAGTTTGTAAGATATTTACATTTTATTGTGATATATATTCCATGCATGCTTTTAAATGATATGATGTGAGCCTAAGAACCATTCGGGTAAAGATTCAATCAATGAATCTAAAACTCGGTTCTAGTGATGGACTTGGTTAAGTTGTATAGCCAACTTGCAACCCATTGTATATATAATTCTTGGGCCTTAAAATGGTTATCCGAATTTAAGGCCCCGAAATAGTGAAATCATGTATGTGGTGCTCGGGCTACTTCGATGGCTTCCATACCCATAAGGAGCCCGACACTTGTAAATAATTTAATTTACTGTCAAAGATGTTTTGCAACTCAATAAAATCAAATCAAGTCGAATCCAGTTAAAATGGAAGTATCAAAGGGACTTGTCGACGTCGGGATTTTTATTTGTCCCTTTTCGTTTCTTGTTCTTTGGTGTTCTCATGTTAGGTGAGATTTGTTTGAAAAAATAAGTTAAAAAGGTCCGACATATATCATGTGGACAATGGACTGTTAAGAGTCGCCAGTTGGTTTTTATATGGTTGTACCAACACAACCGAGAAAAGGTTTGCACATTGACCCAATGATGTGACACTTCTAAACGGGTCGGTGAAACCGAGATTCATTAAGATCCGGGGACTTGCTTATGCGGAGGGAAGGTGTTAGGCACCCCCCGACATCCATGTTACCACAGTGACCTCCACTTTTCAAGAAACTATTATATGAATGTGTGTGTGTGTGGGTCAATGTGTTGTTATTTGGAAGTAGTACGAGACCTCGTTCGCACCTATATACATAGGGTTTGATTTTGTGTAAAAATTCAGTTTAAAACAAGATATGGCAGTGATGTTTTATAAAAGAGGTTTTTCAAACCCTTATGCTCAATAGTAATGAGACCTTTTACACCTCCATTTTATTAAGTGTTCGACTTATTGCTTTTTATTTTCGAGATGCGAAGCATCTTCGAGAAAATAATGTACAAAATGGTGCCGAACTCCTCATGGGCATGAAAACCATCTGAGGAAATCCATACACCGTGAATAAATTTACAAGCTGCTTATAGCTGAAAATGTTCATCACGGGAACCGAATCTAGATTCAGTAGACTGAATTTGTGATCACATGATTCCTAGGCTCACATGATGCCGCAATTTATATAAAAGCAGTAAGCAAATATATATATATATATAAGCTGTAAATATATATATACAGATATGATCAGCCACCACGATGCACCTCCATGGGGGATCAGAAATGTAAATAAAGTTGTAAAAGCAATCAACCGCCACGAAGTAAACTCCAGGCGGGACGAAAAGTAAAGAAATCTATAAAGACGGTCAACCGCCACAAAGTAAACTCCAGGCGTGACTAAATGTAAATAAATATATATATATATATATATATATATAAGCGGTAAACACACCGGATATAAAATCTAGGCTCATCGAAAAAAGTTTGACACACAGTTCATGTGACTCCCCCAAAACAGGTATACATCACCTATCTTGAGTCGCCAAATACATGGTACAAAAATCAAATACAACTTTATTATACAACAGTCGTGTAAAATACGACAAAACATAATCTAAGAGTTTTAATAAGAATATTGTCATCTAGACAATATCCATACTCAATGGAGACCTCATTACATTTATTGTCACACTATTTAACAGAATAGTGAGGACTACTAATACTATCATCTGGACCGTCACTCCATTCTCCGACTAGTCCCATTTCGTTCTCATTTCACAAGCGAGCGGTGAAAGAAAGGGTGAGCTCAACTAGCCCAGTAAGAAATATTATGACTAAGATAATTCAGAATAAATTATCATTAGCCTTCAACAGTGTTAAACTGATAAAATATAATAAACATCAAGTTTAACTACAGCGGAACAAGCAATCCATTAAAAGAGTCAAGTAGAGAATAAAATCTACTATCTTCTATGATTTAAAAGGTTTTTCATCACTTTTATCGCTGAGACTTAGCTTAATAAATAAACCACATCATCCCTGCACTACGGCAAAGGATATTCATTAGTATCACGACCACAAATTATCCATGCACTATGGGCCAAGGATATTCGTGTATTCATCAATGGTCATGATCATGCCAACAACTATCCATCAATGCACTATGACCAATGAGGACTTTTACCACATCATTTGTAACATTACAGTTATGATTATATCGAATAATCCCTAGTCATAATCATACCAAGTCCATCTATGCACTACAGGCCACAAATGACTTTCAACATATTATAAACATGAGGATGATGACAATGATATAAGAATTCAATAAAACAAGTTCAAGGATAAATTTGTATACTTTCACGTACACCTCAGGAATAAGAAATTAACTTAACGAACATTATAATTTAATAGTTCGTCCAAGTCATACATTCTTTTGTATACTCAGAACAAGTTCAAGTTCAAGTTCAAGTTCATATAGTCTTTTGTATACTCAGGTATGATAACAAGTTCAAGTTTAAGGATAAAACATTTACTTTCCAGAAAGCCAAAAGGAATAAGAAATTAACTTAACGAACATTATAATTTAATAGTTCGTATAAGTTAAGAGAAAGTTAGGTTGTGGTACAATCGTAACCTTTGATGGTTGACATATGGGAGCTGGGCTAAACAATTCCTTCAGAGAGCGAAGGTATATATGAAACTGGCAACCGATCTAACTAACTGTAATGGCAGTGTAGATGAGACGGGAACTTGTTTATTGGTTGTTTGTGGGAAACCACTCAGAGTACCATATGGACTACTAGTAGAGAAGCGATATGTACTGAGTCCTGGAGAAATATACGAAAAAGATAAGAATGTGAATCGTCAATGATGATGAACGTGTTGAGTAAGACATCTCCGTATGTCATGAAACCGTAAACCGATAATGAAAGTTAGTCGCGTAAAATTATATTGCAAGAATGCGAACCTTAAGAAGTAAAGTTAAGTAAACCAATGCGTAAGTCAAGTATATTACTAATTGGTGTATTTGTTGTTTCCTTATATGTTATAGGGATTGGAATGAGCAGTTCAGCGTAAGCTGTAGCTGTGTGTAAGGCAAGTTTCCTAACTTCATTCATATTTTAAATGGATGCTAGTTTCTTAAACTTCTCAGATGTTGAACTTGAGAAGTTACGTACATGTCTTGAATGTACGATATTTGTACAAGGTGGTAGAATGTATGAGGCCTTGTGCTATAATTTGAACTGCCGATTGTTTCTATGATATGAATTATTCTATGTTTGAACTATTCAATAAAAGAATGTTACATTTATACATGAACAGTTATTGTTAAGTCTGTCTTTATTGATTCTAGCGACATGAATGTGCATGAAAGAGAGTAGAGAATGAAAGTATTTCAAAGTGAATATGACTAATGTTTTAAGATGATAGGAATCAAGACTATTCCTATTATTCAAGCTGCTTCGTAACCTTGTTCGGTTATTGAAGTTTGAAAAGAATGTTTAAATTCTTGAAGTTGTTTGTTCAACTGTTATGATTTGCTGGGCAATTGAATGCTCACACTTGCTTTAAATGAAAAACATTTTCAGCGAACGATGTTAGAAGAAATTAAGGATCCCATATAGATCAAGCTGACGGTATCCAGATGAAGTTCCATTCAGAATGTGAATGAGCGAGAAGATCAAGTTAAGACTTGTAATATAGAAATAAAAAAATTAAACTATAGATTAGTTTAATGAACTAAATGTATCCTTGGTGGCTGATAAAAGTCACTCTTGTAAGATGAAAGGAATAATGTAATTATCATTATTTGTAATATAAGAGGTCATAAGGTTCCAGAACCTGGGATTTGAGAGTGTATGTCGTTATATTGCATTATATAATGATGTATGTTAGATGAATGATGTACTCGTGACGTACGGAATTCGGGTGTGAAGATAGACCGGATTTCGGGGCGTTACATTTTTTCTCTTATAAATGGCCACCCCAAGCCCTCTATTTATAGAGGGAGAGCCGCAGGTGTACATGCGGCTACTCAGGGTGCCCCAGGCTTCGCGGGTTCCACAGTCTCAAAGTACGTGCACGTATGCACTGTGATGTCCACTCAAACTTTCAGAATTTCAATCCGGGCATCCGACTGAGGTATGTAAGACCTATTTCGGGTTTCCGTTGTCGAGAGTTAAGCAATGATATGGGATTAGAGGTTGTACGAAGTCAGGAAGATGGGACCATACCCTCCGGTCTTCAAGCTTCAAATTCTATCCATTGCCATGCGCAATAGTCACTCGGGATTGGACCTCCTTGGTTATTGTGGGACATTGTTGTGTAGAAATGTATGTATGAAATGTTGAAACGGTGCGATGTGGCGTCAAGGTGGCAAGATGAGAACTTTGCCCCTCACCGGGGTTATCTCCGGTTTGGGTTGATAAAGCAGACGTTGCTCAAGGTTATCTCTGAAATTGAACTGCTGTAAGTGTTGAAGGTCCTTAGTGTCATCTCTGAGGTGTGCATGTCTTCCCGGTGTTATCTCCGGGTCTTGTACTGAGTGCCTCGGTGTGAGTGTCAAGGTTGAAGCTGATTGCATGCATTTGAAACAAACATTTCTGTGGTTATCTTCGGAATGGAAACTGCATTCCTTGGGGTTATCTCCAAGGTTGGTAACTGCTACTCCCAGTGTTGGGATTGCGACTGAATATCTCAGGGTTATCTCCGAGATGAATCGGCCTTCTCTAGTGGAATTTTTGGTATTGGGCTGCATGCCTCTGGGTTATCTCCGAGGGTTGGAACCGATACTCCGGTATGTGTTTGGGTTGGCCCGAACTTTACGGTAGTATCCGGACTGGATATGAGATGTCTTCGAGGGTTATCTCTGAAAGGCGAATCTTCCCTCCTGCAATGTCAGTAATAGGTGTGCAGAAAATTTCGAGTGTCTACAGATGCCCCTCTTTATCATATTCATGTAATGCTATGGCATGGATAAGATAAAGAATCCAAGACACTTGAAATGCAACGAGATAAACATGATGCCATGCGTAGCAACATGATGCAAATGTATGATGCATATAGATTATTTTCCCACATGCTGGGGATGATTGTCGGCTCCTTGTTGCTTCTACCGGGGATTGGCAATTATGTATTTGCTGACCAGATTGGACGTGTGATCCAAATCTTTTAGGATGTTGACATTGGGGTTATCACCAAAGTCCTTAATCCTTGATACAGACTTTATTCCGAAGATGTGCCTCTCGTGTATAAAAGATTTGTGGGGATAAAGCTTTGTCTTTTTGAGGATGTGTATAACATATTCCATCATCAATCCTCCTCGATGATGTTGACCTTTCCTGGAATGTATCGCCAGGACATATCAATGTTATATTGGAGTTACTGCCAACAGTATGTGTTGTCAAGGCTGCCTGACCTTCGCTGATATATGAATCAACGGATAAAACCCCTATTGGGAAAACTGTCAAGGCTTCTTGACCTTCGCTGACATATGAATCAACGGATAAACACCCCTGTTGGGCAGACTGTCAAGGTTGCTTGACCTTCGCTGACATGTGAATCAACAGAAAATCATACCTGTTGGGCAGACTGTCAAGGCCGATTAACCTTCGCTGACGTGTAAATCAACGGATAAAAACCCCGGTTGGGAAGACTGTCGAGGTTGCTCGGCCTTCGCTAACATGTAAATCAACGGATAAACACCCCTATTGGGAAGACTATCAAACCTACTTGACCTTCGCTGACGTGTGAATCAACGGATAAACACCCCTATTGGGCAGACTATCAAGGCTGATTGACCTTCGTTGACGTGTGAATCAACGGAAAATCACCCATGTTGGGCAAACTGTCAAGGCTGCTTGACCTTCACTGACGTGTGAATCAATGGAAAATCATGCGTTGTAACCCCCACCGGGGATCTGTTTGATCCTCGCTGATGTGTTCATCAACAGCTGAAATCATCGGATGGCTTTTGACGCTTTGTTGGATTTACTTGCCAACGTTTTGAAAGTAATATGCACACAAGCCAATCATGTTTGATGATAAAGCATATACTTTTTAACAATCTTATTCATTTATTAATAAAAAGTATTAATTTATTAAAGGCTTTTAATTATCTACATGATGTTGTTTTTATAATATGTGATAAACCCATAGTTTTAAGCAATGCTTTTAGAATAATGATGATGATCATTCTAATGAGATCTAAATTCTTAGAAAGCTTAAAACTAAAATAGTTCCCAATCATTGGATTACTAAATTGGGGATTAGTGAATCCGGATAGATTAGTACGTACGTTGCTTGCTCATTGGATGAGGATGATTGATCTCATGATCATTTGTGTGGAGACACTAAAGCAAGTATGTAGGTGCTTATTAGAGAATAAGTTCAATTTGAACGTGGCTCGCTAAGGAATACCTAATGGAGTTTTATTTGCCTGTCAATAGGAATTCATGTAGTGATAGTAGTACAAGTGATCCTTGGACTTGAGATCATCATAGTATCTAGTGTATGATGAGTTATACTTTGACTTATTCCTTAAGACCCTTAGGGTATATCAAAGGGTATGCTTGGGTATAATAAGTTGTACATGGAGATAATGTATGATCAATAAAGAATCTACCACTTCTAATAAAAGAAGAGAAATGTCCTATGTGATTCGATAAATGACAACCCAAAGAGTCCTTGGCAAGCGAGAATGAAATTAGAAAGGAGTTTCTAATTTGCATTATTTGAGTTGTGCATTTAAGAGTCGAAAATACATATAATTAAATAAAATAAGACTTGATTGTAATTTCATGTCTTATATTTAATTGGGACATTATATGGTGGAAGGATTGAATTATACGGTAACTATTTACTCTCAAAGGTTCTTTTATGATTAATGTTGAAATCTATATTATCCGGAAAGTCGTTGATCGCTAGGGAGGCTTATCCTATTGTAGAATAAATATTATTTATTTAAATAAATTAATTGTTTAATTTATTTATTTAAATAAGATTAGAATTATTCTAATTGATTTATTCACAAGGTTTAATATGGAGAACCTAAAGGGTCACACCATAAAAGGAAGAATAATTATTTAAGAAGTTAATGGCATAATCGTAATAATATGTTATGTATATTTAATTTAATCTATGGTGATAGAATAAATTAAATAGCTTAATATTTATTATTTAATATTTTAGAAATATTAAATATAAATTAATAAGAGGAGTCTTATTAATATTATTACAATTATTATTATTTTAATTTCTAAAAGAGTTTAAGAATTAATTTAATATAAGTACTCTCATTTATTCCTAATAAGATTAGGAGGTTAAATTAATTAAAGGAGTTTAATTAATTATCCCTAATAAGATTAGGGAGCCTAATTAATTAAAAGAATTTAATTAATTAAATAAAACCCAATTTTTTAATTGTTAAGGAGGGTTGCCCACATCAATAAATAAGAGGAGTCTTATTATGGGTGGGGGGTTGTTGATTTTTCAACATACGACATAATTCCAATTGTTGGGAGAGTACACCCTTTCTATAGAGATAGAAAAACTAGGGTTTGAGCCAATACCCCTTCTTCTTGAATTCTTATTATTCCTTGGTGGATCACCTCTAGAGGCCAAACATATGGGTGGTTAACGTTGATCAAAGGAAGGAACCAAACCCGGTGGATTCAAGTTGAACGCGAAAGGATTTGGAGGTGAACTTGTACCTGAGGAAGCTCGATCTTCAAGGGTATGATTTTATTCTTTATCTTTTCGTTTAATTAATAATTATGCATAAAGGGTGATCCGGGTATATGGTTTGTAAATTTTTAAACTCTGATTTTACTCGCTTCCGCTAATTTATGCAATTTGATTACATTACGTAGATGAATATTACAAACTTAACGGTGGCATCGAGCCAAACCTTTATGCAAATTATTAATTGTTTTAATTTGATATTATATTGATATGTGTTTAGAACAATTTAATTGGGCATAATTTTATTGTATAAAATTTAAAAAAAAAAAAAAAAAAACCTGTTTTATTTTTTTTTATCTGTGAATCACGCCAAATCAGAAGGCAGCGGAAATTAAATAGCTTATATTGCTGCACGAAAATCAAGAAGATTGGCTAATGATGGCTAATGATGCATGATAAATTAATGATTGGCATGATTGGCCAATGATGGCTAATGATGCATGATAAGTTAATGATTGGCATGATTGGCCAATGATTGTTAATGATGGCATGATAAATTAATGATTGGCATGATTGGCTAATGATTGTTAATGATAGCGTACGCATGCAAATCAAAATTTGGCTAAATAAAGGAATTCTACGGTGAATATATATATATATATATATATATATATATATATATATATATATATATATATTATTCTATATTATTTATAATTAAAATAAATGTTTATTTTAATTTTAAAATAAAAAGTTTATTTTAATATTAAAAAAAAAAGTTTATTTTAATTTTAAAATTAGAATTTCATGCTAACTAATTAGAGTTGGAATTGGATTCCATGATAACTAATTGGAGTTGAAATTGGATTACATGTTTCCTTAAATAAAGGAGTTTATTTAGATATGAAATAAGATTTCATATTATTCAAAATAAAAGAGTTTATTTGTGAATAGGAAAGAGAATCCTAATTTCCTTAAATAAAAGAGTTTATTTAAATATGAAATAAGATTTCATATTATTCAAAATAAAGGAGTTTATTTGTGAATATGAATGAATATCCGTGTTTCCTTTAATAAAAGATTTTTTTTTACATGGAATTGGATTCATAATTAATTAAAATAAAAGAGTTTATTTTAATTAAATTTTTTTTTATTACATGGAATTGGATTCCATAATTAATTAAAATAAAGGAGTTTATTTTGATTAAAATTTTGATTAAAATAAAATAGTTTATTTTATTCAAAATTGGACAAATTAAAATAAAATAGTTTTATTTTGATTTAAATTTGGATTGAAATAAAGGAGTTTATTTTAATTCAAAAATAGATTTTATACTAACTAAATTTGCCCATTAAATGATATCAATATATATATTAAATGTTTATTATTCATGAGATGAATGTTATTTATTGATGCATATGGTGATGTGTATGATAATAAATGGGATTGATTATGGACTATTGACCAATGCGATTGGATTTTATTTTAGTTGGATGCGTGAATGTATGGGTTTCATTAAATGGGGTCTCTGCAGACCTCGTCTTCTCTAATTTTTCTTAATGTAAATTCTATCTCCTCTATGTACTTCCCTTGGCTCACGATCAAGGTTTCTATTTATTTTAAAATAGTTTTGTAATAGGAATAATTAGAATTATTTTGAAAAATTGGAGATCAAGGAGCAAGGCGCTTGAAGACCCGTTTGTAATAGAGCAGGGTTTAAATGTAATAGTTATATTTAAATATTATTTCTTGCACCCTTAGGGTTTGACCTTTTGGTTCACTTGGTGGCTCTAGTGAACCAAACTAGAATAAAAGTCCATAATCAATCCGGGTAGAATATAGTATTCTATATGTGCATGCTTATACTATATATATATTATATATATATGCAAACATGCTTCGCATGTTCATTAATATGACACGTATTTTATATATATATGCATGCAGCTAAACAAGATGAGATAAATTAATAACAAACCCCTCAATTTTTATATTAAGTCCTAAGCGTTCAAAGATAATTGGAATATCGAGCGTAAGCTTTCTTAGCATGATAAAATTAATAGAGTATTAAATATTTAATATGAATTTGTTGTGTCACCACAAGGCAAGTATTAAGTATTTAAGATGTTAATTTATCACATTTGATGCTTATAAAGAAAATTGAACAATATTGTTTTGTTGTGTCACCACAAGGATGATATTTTTCTTTTGAATATATGGAGTGCTAGGTTGGACTTAACTTGGATAATTTTGATTCGGATGTGCCACCACTTGATCAAAATAATCTAAGAGGCAAAATCTGAGGAGTTGCATAGTTGATGTAATTGACAAAAGTTGTCAACCTATTTATTTATATATAGTTTGTTGTGTCACCACATGGCTATATACATTTGAAATGGGATCCTTATTCTCACTAGCAAATCTTTAATTAGATTTTGCTTAACTATATAAGTGAGGTAATATAGTTTGAAGAAAATAGTGGGAGATACCAATTTAAAACAAGACCTAAATTATTTTGTTAATTAATAAAAGAATGTATGTTAAAATGTTGTTAATTACAAATTCATTTACGAAATTTTACAATGTCTAAATTACTATCTTTGCGAGCATATTAGATGCTAAATTAACTGACCAAATTAAACGGATTGGTTAAGGAATTTGAGAATAGTTCTCATGGTGAAAAGCTATCTTATGTCCTTAATATCGCCTATCCTCGCAATGGTTGCGCATAATGCCTCGAGGAAGAGATTGCTACTTTTAGAAAGTGGCAAGATGATGATGTGATTGGCTCAATGCATCATGCTTGCATCCATGAGTAATGTATGCTTGGCGTCAAGATGAAACTATGGATGCTCCTACTATATTCTGCACATCAAGTAGTTGATGGTGAGGAAAATGGGACCGATAGATATCGAGATATCTAAGGAGCTCTTCCGATCTAGAATGGCCAATGGCACTACTGATGATGAGATAAAAGTCCTTAACATTATCAATTTGATTGATCAATTAGGACAATTTGGTTTTATCATGGATAGAGAGTTGAGCCAAGATTTGATCTTGCACTCACTTAGGACTCCTTTCATTAATTGTCGTGAATTTTTCATATAAACAAGCTAGATATCGGCTTGATTGATTTATAATATATTGAAAAATGTTGAGAGTCACTTTCAACCAAGAAAGACCAAGTCTTACTTGGTAGGGCCAAAGGATCTTACGAAAAGAAGAACGATTCAAAGAAGGTAAATAGAAAGGCGTAAACAAAGGATAATAAGAACAAAACTGATATGGATGGCAAAGGCGTTTGCTTCCACTACAATAAGCCTGGACACTGGAAAGAAACTGCAAGAAGCATCTTGCAGAGGCTAACCAAAGAAGCTTAATGAAGTTTCGGTTACAATCCAGTTTTTTGTTCATGATTGAAATAAAGTTTTCTTTAAGTCAAGGTTCTACTTGGGTATTGGATACCGACTTTGGTTATCATAAATATAGATTTATGAAGGGACCAAGAAGAAGTAAAAAGTTAAACAAAGATAAGTAATCCTATGTGTGGAAAATGAAGCAAAGGTTCTTTGCGATTAGCCATAGAAACTTATAGTTTAGCAATGCTTACTACGGAAAATCTATTAAGTCGATAAGTTGTTATTGTATTCCAGTTCTTCTTAAAATATTATTTCTATTTTATTGTTGGACAATGAAATCTTTGGTATTATAATTAAGAACAATTGTTGTTCTATTTATAATAATAATGTTTTGTATAGAACTGGTATATTACTTAATAAATTTTGTATACTTGACTTACATGAAAATAATTTTGCATATTGAACAAATTAGTATAAGAAAAGGAGACGATCATTCAAAGAGTTGAATGTGTGTATTTATTGAAATACAAGTGTGAATTATTTGAAAGGTTCAAAGAATTCAGAAGTGAAACAAATTGGCAAAGTATTAAGATTCTTTGATTGGATCAAGGAATAAATACGTGTGCAATAAGTTTCTAGATCATCTCAAATGGTTTTCTCATAATGGACACATCCTGATACGCAATAATTGATTGATGTATCTGAATGAAAAATCGTACCTTGTTGGACATAGTGCGGTCCATAATGATTTTACCGACATTCCAGTATCCTTCAGGGTCATATCCTAGAGAAATGGGCGCATATCTACGAAAATGGTAACCTCAAAATCCCCCCAAGACTCCATAAAAGTTATGGATAGGAGGATTATTAATCTTAAGTATGTTAAGATAAGGGGTTGTCCAACTTATGTGAAAAGGTTTCAAAAGATAAGCTTGGGACAAGATTTGACAAGTCTGATTTGTGGGACATCCTAAAGTAAGTTTAGGGTATATGTTCTATAATTCTACTTAGCAAAAAGGTGTTTGTTACGAAACACGCTGCCTTCTAAGATAAAGGTGTTTATTATTGAAGGGGCTAGTGGGAGGATAATAGATCTTGAAGAGTTCAAGAACCACAAAACACTATAAGTCAAATAAGAGGAACCTGTAGATAGACCTATTGTACCACAACCGAATCGTAAGTCTGGAATAGTACCGAAGATACCTATGAGGTATGGATTCATCATTGATGATGTTGATGAGGTACGCATCATAGAAGATGATGATCCAGAGTTACATTCGATGAGGTAAGACTTCTAGTGTGTACAAAAGGGTCAGTGGGAGCGTCGTGACATTCCTAATATTATATGTTGATATACTACGGATAAGGAATGACATACTAATGCTACAATCAGTAATGATAAAGTTGTCTAAACATTCCTCCATGAATGGTTTGGGACGAGTATCTTAATTGGGGATAAAATCTATATAGATAGATACAAGAGGATGCTCGACTTAACCCAAGGAACGTATATTCATTTGATGCTAAAGTTGTTTAGCATGGCAAACTCCAAGAGATGTCTCATGTCGATGAGCTATGGAGTGTATCTCTTTTAATAGTCCCCACAGACTCCTGAAAAGAGAGGTCGCATGAGTGACTATCATGTATGCAATGAAATATACGAGACCTGATGTTGATCAGTCATATTCTGGAGAAGTTCACTATGAGTCAGTGAAAAACATCTTAAAGTGCTTAACCGGCACTAAAGATGTGATTAAAATTTATCTTTGGGTCTTAATTAAAACTAGAGGGCTTAATGACTCAAGTTTTTCAGACATGGATCAAGACGACAGAAAAATCCACTTTAAGGTAAAGGGTTACCTTGAGCAATTAGTGCGATGAATTGGAAAGGTTCCAAACAAAGAAAGAGTTCGGTTTAGTGATAAAGACAAAGTATATAGTTGTAAATGAAGCTGCAAGTTGATTGTTTGGATTAAAAGTTCATTCAGGAACTAGGAATAGTTCTAAGTCTCATCTTGGATCTAAACATGTGTTGTGGCACTTTCATTTGATTATTAGAATCATTGAAAGATGGAAATCACTATAGAGATAGTGGACTCTCATGAACAACATTACATATCCATTAACTAAAGCTTATCCAACAAACAGGATAATCGTCACTTAGAGAAGAAGAATATAAGATACAATGGCGATTGGCTTTAGTGCAAGTGGAGATTGAAAGTAATATGCACACAAGCCAATCATGTTTGATGATAAAGCATATACTTTGTAACAATCTTATTCATTTATTAATAAAAAGTATTAATTTATTAAAGGCTTTTAATTATCTACATGATCTTTGTTTTTATAATATGTGATAAACCCATAGTTTTAAGCAATGCTTTTAGAATAATGATGATGATCCTTCTAATGAGATCTAAATTCTTAGAAAGCTTAAAAACTAAAATAGTTCCCAATCATTAGATTACTAAATTGGGGATTAGTGAATCCGGATAGATTGAATACGACGCGTTGCTTGCTCATTGGATGAGGATGATTGATCTCATGATCATTTGTGTGGAGACACTAAAGCAAGTATGTAGGTGCTTATTAGAGAATAAGTTCATTTGACGTGGCTCGCTAAAGAATACCTAATGGAGTTTTATTTGCCTGTCAATAGGAATTCTTGTAGTGATAGTAGTACAAGTGATCCTTGGACTTGAGATCATCATAGTATCTTGTGTATGATGAGTTATACTTTGACTTATTCCTTAAGACCCTTAGGGTATATCAAAGGGTATGCTTGGGTATAATAAGTTGTATATGGAGATAATGTATGATCAATAAAGAATCTACCACTTCTAATAAAAGAAGAGAAATGTCCTATGTGATTCGATAAATGACAACCTAGTAGTCTTGGGTTAAGGCGAATGAAATTAGAAAGGAGTTTCTAATTTGCATTATTTGAGTTGTGCATTTAAGAGTCAAAATACATATAATTAAATAAAATAAGACTTGTGGTAATTCCATGTCTTATATTTAATTGGGACATTGTATGGTGGAAGGATTGAATTATACGGTAACTATTTACTCAAAGGTTCTTTTATGATTAATGTTGAAATCTATATTATCCGGAAAGTCGTTGATCGCTTTGGGAGGCTTATCCCTATTGTAGAATAAATATTATTTATTTAAATAAATTAATTGTTTAATTTATTTATTTAAATAAGATTAGAATTGTTCTAATTGATTTATTCACAATAGGTTTAATATGGAGAACCTAAAGGGTCACACCATAAAAGGAAGAATAATTATTTAAGAAGTTAATGGCATAATCGTAATAATATGTTATGTATATTTAATTTAATCTATGGTGATAGAATAAATTAAATAGCTTAATATTTATTATTTAATATTTTAGAAATATTAAATATAAATTAATAAGAGAAGTCTTATTAATATTATTACAATTATTATTATTTTAATTTCTAAAAGAGTTTAGGAATTAATTTAATATAAGTACTCTCATTTATTCCTAATAAGATTAGGAGGTTAAATTAATTAAAGGAGTTTAATTAATTATCCTAATAAGATTAGGGAGCCTAATTAATTAAAAGAATTTAATTAATTAAATAAAACCCAATTTCTTAATTGTTAAGGAAGGTTGCCCACATCGATAAATAAGAGGAGTCTTATTATGGGTGGGGGTTGTTGATTTTCAACATCTGACATAATTCAATTGTTGGGAGAGTACACCCTTTCTATAGAGATAGAAAAACTAGGGTTTGAGCCAATACCCCTTCTTCTTGAATTCTTATTATTCCTTGGTGGATCACCTCTAGAGGTCAAACATATGGGTGGCTAACGTTGATCAAGGGAAGGAACCAAACCCGGTGGATTCAAGTTGAACGCGAAAGGATTTGAAGGTGAACTTGTACCTGAGGAAGCTCGATCTTCAAGGGTATGATTTTATTCTTTATCTTTTCGTTTAATTAATAATTATGCATAAAGGGTGATCCGGGTATATGGTTTGTAAATTTTTAAACTCTGATTTTACTCACTTCCGCTAATTTATGCAATTTGATTGCGCACATGAATATTACAAACCTAACACGTTTATAATGATGTCAAGGCTGCTTGACCTTCGTTGATATGTGTATCAGCGGATGACAATGTATGATACCCCTGCCGGGGATATGTACTTCGATATATGCAAATGTGTGATGCCCCCACCATGGTTATGTACTTCGACATATTAAAACACGTGATGCCCCCGCCGGGGTGTTGATAGAGAATGCGTGATGCCCCCGCTGGGGATATGTACTTCGACATATGCAAACGTGTAATGCCCCACTGGGGTTATGTACTTCGTGTGACGACCCCAAAATTAGGTATACATCACCCATCTTGAGTCGCTTGAGATCGTGGTATGATTTCAAATACAACTTAATAATCTGTTTATGCGTGTACAATATGACAAAAAACATAAACTGTGAGTTTGAATACAAATATTGTCTACTAGAGAGTATACAAACTCAAAAGGAGTTCTCATTATAATTATTATCACACTATTTCACAGAATAGTGAGGACTACTAATGCACCATCTAGGACCATCACTCCGTTCCCCGATTGTCCCAGCTATATTATCATTTCCTGAAGAGAACAGTGAAAGAAAGGGTGAGCTCAACTAGCCCAGTAAGAAATATTATGACTAAGATAATGCAGAATAAATTATCATTAGCCTTAAACATTGTTAAAATGATACAATATAACAAACATCAAGTTTAACTGCAGCGAAACAAGCAATCCATTAAAAGAGTCAAGTAGAGAATAAAATCTACTATCTTTTATGATTTAAAAAGTTTTTCATCACTTTTATCGCTGGGACTCAACTTAATAAATAATACACATCATCGAATCACCCTTGCACTACGACCAAGGACATTCTTTAGTATCACGACCACAATTATCCATGAACTACGGGCCAAAGATAATTGTGTTTTCATCAACCAGTCCGATCATGCCATAAAATAATTCATCTTTGCACCTTAGTCAAGAGAATCCATAGCCATAATCATACCAAAAGCGCCCATCAATCGCATTATTGGCCAATGAGGACTTTTTCCATATCATTTATAACATTATGGTCATGATTATCCGAATAATCCTGGTCATAATCATACCAAGTCCATCTATGCACTACTGAATACATGATGACTTTTCAACAAAACATAAGCATGAGGATGATGACAATGATATAAGAATTCAATAAAACAAGTTCAAGAATTAATTTATCCAGAACTAATAACGTCCAAATTGTCAACATGATCTTTGCTTTGTAGAGTAAAATTCAAGAATGCTCGGAAGAATATTTCCATGAAAGATCTTTGGATGAAGCTTAAATATCGAGGATATTCCACTAATTTCATGGAGTATAGAAGTCAAAACTTTAACCAATTTGAGTATAATAAAGAATGGAATAACAAAAGAAATCACCATGCATACGGTAGTTTTGCATAGGCGGAGTTATTCCAATGAATAATAATAACGAAACAGTCGGTGAAATTATGAACGACGAGGATATTCCAATGAATAATAAATAACGGAACCAGTCAGGCGTAAAACATATGCATATGATATTCCAATAGAATAATAAATAACGGAACCCGGTTAAAGCATAAAAGCGCATGACAGGATATTCCAACAAAATAATAAGGAATGGAATATTAAAAGAATTTCACCATGTATGCGTACTTTGCATGATAAGAGTTATTCCAACATAATAATAAAGAATGGAATAATGGAAGAATTTCACCAAGTATATGGTAGCAGCAGATATCAAAAGGCTATTCCAACAGAATAATAAAGAATGGAATAACTGAAGTTCTCTTCATAAATAAGAAAGAAAGAGTACCCCTTACGAGTACAACAAATAATATTCCCTACCTTAGAAAGAAAATCTTTGGATATAGAAGTAGTGAAGTAGCGAGAACACTTTTCTTCTTTCTCTCTATAGTTTCTCTCTCTAGAGTTTCAGTGAATTCGTAAGAAATAATGAATGAATGAGCTTCTATTTATAGAAAAATGGACTGCATAGTAACTAACTCATGAACGGTCCAGATTGATTTACTTTAATCTGACGGTCCATATTTAAAGCAAAATATTTAAATAAAATATAATATATTTTATTTATAATATAATAAAATGAATAACTTTATAAAAGATTTTACTATGCAAACACTATGCAGGCACTATGCAAACACTATGCATAATAAACTATAATATATTCTAATTATTGTCTAATAAAACCGATAACTTTATAAAAGTATTACATTTTATATAAAAAGATTTTACTATGCAAAACACTTATCACGAATATTTATGCAACACTACGCATAATAGAATATAATATATTCTATTTATAGAATAACTTTATAAAAGTATTTTGTTTTATTACATTAATAATACCAATTAAACAAAACTGAGTGACTTATCACATAAGCATCAATAATCAATACCGTGTGCTACTATGCATCCACGCGTATTATTGTACTTTTAACACTGGGTGTTTCAACAGTTAACGGTAAAACTTCCGCCGTTATTTCCATAAAATACTTTTGTCATTTTTTTAATTAGATAATAATTTCGTTGTGGGGTCCACCAATGATTGTACCGTCGTACGGATATTCCCCAACAAAAAGAATATTCCCTGACCAATCGAATATTATATAACCACTTGCTTACTTTGCAAAAATTGTAAATATTAACCACAACTATTACATCAAATCAACACCATAATATTAAAAAAAAAATTATTTCGAGAAAATTAAATATTTATTCGTAAAATCTGGGGTCTCATAATCTCCCCTCCTTATGGAATTTTGCCCTCGAAATTTTCGTACGTACCTGGTATGCCGAAGAGGTGAGGATACCTCGACTTCATTTCAAATTCTAACTCTTGAGGTATAACCTTTTAGTGTTGAATATGATTCTTCTTATCCAAGATTTTAACACGTATCTTCTCAAACGTTAAATCATCCGCTATCTCGTCCGGTTCTAAATTAATAATGTGGTTCGGGCCGTCCACAAATTTACGTAACATCGATACGTTAAAAACGTTATGAACACACGATATACTTGGCGGTAAAACAAGTCTATAAGCCACAGTTCATACTCGATCGAGGATTTTAAATGGGCCAATTAAATCGAGGGTTGAGATATCCTCTCTTCGTCGATTCTTTCTTCTAGAATAACGCACTTCTGAATCTTCTTTTTCACATTCATCAGCTCTGAGTATGTAGCTTGAGCGGTTTTAACTTTATCGATTAAAGTCGATACTAATCATATATTCGTTATCTTCACGTGGGTTCGTATATTCGCACTTGTAACCGCATACAATCTCCTACTCAACGCGTCAGCTACCACGTTCGCACTTCCACGATGATATTGCATGGTACGATCGTAATCTTCAATAGCTCGAGCCAACGTCTTTGGCGCATGTTACATTCATTTTAGTTGAAGAAATATTTAAGGGTTTTAGAAATGGGTTTTGTACTGGGGTCAATACAAAATTAGATTTCACGCTCTAGGGTAGGCTAAGAAGTCTTCAAGAATACGTCAGGAAATTTATTAACAATAGAAATATCATTCAAAAATGTACCCTCATCCAAGACTTGGATAGTACGTCACATTGATACCTATCAACTTGTCATCGTCATTCATGACATCGCCTACAGAAAGTCTGGCTTCGGTGTATTCCACATAAGAAAGTCAACAACGAAAGGACCGGGGCTCTTTACTTATGGCTTGATATGACAATGATTGACTTTAGTGGTTTGATTGCTTGAATTCGCATAACAGGTTGGTTAGGAATATGAAAGCTAACAACCTTATGAAAAGCACGATGAGTAGTTAACCAATCGATTCCTAAAATCGCATCAAAAGCAAGTATTTTCAAAGAGATAAGATTGACACATAACGTGAAAGTGTTGATTTGAACAAGATTTATAAATAGTGGAGGTAACGAAGGTTTCTCCCAACTGAGTTTAAACAGATATATCAAAGTCTAACTTCTCCGGAGTTAACTTCAAACATTGAACACAACTAGGTGAAATAAAAGAGTAAGTAGAACTGGTATCTAATAAGGTATAAACTTCGCAAGAGTTTATCATTAACTTACCCGTAATAACTTCGTTCGGGTTCCTCGAAAAATGCTCTCACTTAAACTACTGGATTTGACTTTGCTATATGGTACATTCCACCCTTAAGTGCTTCGTCCCATTCTTGATCCATGATTTGAATCATTATTCTTCGATCCATATCGAATTGGGGTTGACCGCTATGCACAGGGTAATTCCGAATTCGATGTTGGATTCTCCCAATTGTTGTCCAAAAAGAAAAATCCATTTCATCTATTTTGGCTTTATTGGATCGGACGTCTTTTTCTACAATATCTACACGTTGTGCGGCTTTTACCCATGCGTCATCTATTCTCCTTCGTTCAGTTGTTTCTGCTTTCATCAGAACTTTTATCATAGCATTCTCAGATTCCAGCTCTAATATCTTATACTCTGCCAAAGAGTGCTTCTGTTCAAGCATCGAACATCGGGTAACACAATTTTGAATGGTTGCATCTCTTTGCTCCACGACCTCCTGCCGTTCTTCAGCCTGTTCTGCTAACTCATGAATACGATTTTGTAATTCTAAATTTTGATTATAAAATTCTTCTAATAAATTCTCCTCAGGTTCCTCTTCTTCCTCTTCTTCCTCACTCTCAGCTGCTACCTCAGCAACCAGCTCGGGTGCAACTATTAGTTCTTCACGCACCACGTAGATATCTATAATTCCTTCTTCGTCTGACATCACATTAACCTAGTTAGTGATTAAAGGTGTCTCAACGGTCTCATGTGCTTCATTGCTTATCTCAACATTTTGGATGCCATTTGCAAATACTGCCACAAAACAAAGGTTAATTAACACGTAACATATTATCCATATACACTGACCGACCAATTAAATATCAAATAAACTTAGGTAGGTCATACTAGCGAAGGAATTCCCCGTCTCTCCCCTCCTAGTTCTATTCTCACATCCTAGCCAGGGATCATATCCCTAAGCTTTGATACCAACTGTGATGACCCCAAAATTAGGTATACATCACCCATCTTGAGTCGCCAGATACATGGTACAGAATTCAAATACAACTTAATAATACAATTTATGGTAGGTACAATACGACAAAATATAAACTGTGAGTTTGAATACAAATATTGTCTACTAGAGAGTATACAAACTCAAAAGGAGTTCTTATTACAATTATTATCACACTATTTCACAGAATAGTGAGGACTACTAATGCACCATCTAGGATCATCACTCCGTTCCCCGATTGTCCCAGCTATATTCTCATTTCCTGAAGAGAACAGTGAAAAAAAAGGTGAGCTCAACTAGCCCAATAAGAAATATTATGTCTAAGATAATGCAGAATAAATTATCATTAGCCTTAAACAATGTTAAACTAATACAATATAACAAACATCAAGTTTAACTGCAGCGGAACAAGCAATCCATTAAAAGAGTCAAGTAGAGAATAAAATCTACTATCTTTTATGATTTAAAAAGTTTTTCATCACTTTTATCGCTGGGACTCAACTTAATAAATAATTCACATCATCGAATCGCCCCTGCACTACAGCCAAGGATATTCTTTAGTATCATGACCACAATTATCCATGCACTACGGGCCAAAGATAATTGTGTTTTCCTCAACAGTCCTGATCATGCCACAAAACAATTCATCTTTGCACCCTTGGCCGAAGAGAATCCATAGCCATAATCATACCAAAAACTGTCCATCACTGCATAACAGGCCAATGAGGACTTTTTCCACATCATTTGTAACACTATGGTCATGATTATACCGAATAATTCCTGGTCATAATCATACCAAGTTCATCTATTCACTACAGGCCACAGATGACTTTCAACATAATATAAGCATGAAGATGATGATAATGATATAAGAATTCAATAAAACAAGTTCAAGAATTAATTTATCCAGGAACTAATAACGTCCAAATTGTCAACATGATACTACTTTGTAGAGTAAAATTCAAGAATGCTCAGAAGAATATTTCCATGAAAAGATACTGGATGAAGCGCAAATATCAAGGATATTCCACTAATTTCATGGAGTATAGAAGTCAAAACTTTAACCAAGTGAGTATAATAAAGAAAGGAATAACAAAAGAAATAACCATGCATACGGTACTTCGCATAGGCAGGTTATTCTAATAGAATAATAATAACGAAACCAAGTCAAAGTAAATTCATGACATAGACGGATATTCCAATGAGAATAATAAATATCGGAACTGTGTGCGGCGTGAAACGCATGCATACATGATATTCTAACAGAATAATAAATAACGGAACCAGGTCCGGCGTAAAACGCACAGACAGGATATTCCAACAGAATAATAAGGAATGGAATATTAGAAGAATTTCTCCATGTATGCAGTACTTTGCATAGACAGGTTATTCCAACATAATAATAAAGAATGGAATAACAGAAGAATTTCACCAAGTATAGGGTAGCCCGCGTATACAGGTTATTCCAACAGAATAATAAAGAATGGAAAAACAGAAGTTCTCTTCATAAATAAGAAAGAAAGAGTACCCCTTAAGAGTACAACAAATAATATTCCCTACCTTAGAAAAAAGAGTAGTGGATATATAAGTAGTGAAGTAGCAGAACACTTTTCTTCTTTCTCTCTATAGTTTCTCTCTCTAGAGTTTCAGTGAATTCGTAAGAAATAATGAATGAATGAGCTTCTATTTATAGAAAAATGGACTACGCATAGTAACTAACTCATGAAGCGGTCAGATTGATTTACTTTAATCTGACGGTCCATATTTAAAGCAAAATCTTTTAAATAAAATATAATATATTCTATTTATAATCTAATAAAACGAATAACTTTATAAAAGATTTTACTATGCAAAATACTATGCAGACACTATGCAACACTATGCATAATAAAATATAATATATTCTATTTATAGAATAACTTTATAAAAGTATTCTGTTTTAATACATTAATAATACCAATAAAACAAAACTGAGTGACTTATCACGTAAGCATCAATAATCAATACCGTTTGCTACTATGCAACCACGCGTATTACTGTACTTTTAACACCGGGTGTTTCAACAGTTAACAGTAAAACTTCCGCCGTTATTTCCATAAAATATTTTTGTTGTTTTCTCAATCAGAACAATAATTCCGTTGTGGGGTCCACCAATGATTGTACCGTCGTACGGATATTCCCCGACAAAAAAAATATTCTCCCGACCAATCGAATATTATATAACCACTTGTTTACTTTGCAAAATTTGTAAATATTACCCACAACTATTACATCAAATCAACACCATAATATTAAAAAAAAATTATTTCCAGAAAATTAAATATTTATTTGTAAAATCTAGGGTCTCACACTTCGACATATTAAAACGTGTGATACCTCCGCCGAGGTGTTGATTTGGAATGCGTGATGCCCCCGCCGGGGATTCTTGAGAGGATTAGGGTTACGACCCTGAATTGGCGGCATTAGATATGCGTCAGGCATTACCGAGTGTATCTTGTAATAGCTGATATCATTAGCATAGTGTACCCTGTACTTGGGCGAACACCCGTGAGTGATGTGTAGACCCACGGCTCGGTCTGAGAAAACCAGGATTGCAAGCCATTCTGCTCAATCGCGTAGCATTTTTATTCCTGATTTGGCTTCTTCAGCATATGAGAACTCCATTGCAACTCAAACTGGACCGAGACAGAGGAGTGGGACCCATGTAGGGGTGTGGCAGGTACACCTGCAGTAGCCGCAGGTGGACCTGCGGCCAACCGTGGCTATTAAATGCCTGCAGGTTGGTTTCATAAGGTATTTTAAAGTTGCGTAGCAAAGGAAATCCGAGAGCTCTTCTTCAGATCTGCTGAGTTTGGGCAAATTTCTGTAAATTCTGTCACCGTACAAGTGTTCTACACTATCCTGGTAACGTATGCATGTCTTTTTTTCTAGTTTTTATCCGTTGGAAAATGACTTATCACTTAAAATGCATCTAAACACATAGTAGTGAGTATGCATGCTCAAATGACATGATAAAAAATATTCAACATAGTAAAATGTTAGTATTAAACCATGTTGAACATAATGATGTGGAAAATTTTAACTTTTGAGACAGTCAAATTGGCACCCTTTCTCTGCTATTTCTTATCCTATTTGAGGACAAATGAGCAAAAGGTAAAATGCAAAGTAATCCTGGTAATTAAACTACCCTTATGGATTGATGACTTTAACTTTTAATGCATATACTATGACGCCCCCAAAATAGGTATACATCACCCATTCTGAGTCGCCAAATACATGGTACATAAACAAATACAACTTCAGTAATACAATTGTCGTGCAAAATACGATAACACATATACTGTGAGTTAGAATACAACTATTGTCTAATAGAGAGTATACAAACCCAAAAAGAGTCCTCATTAAAATTATTGATACACTATTTTACAAAATAGTGAGGACTACTAATACAACTATCCTGAACCATCACTCCATACCCCGGCTAGTTCATGCTATGTTCTCACCTCCTGAGAAGAAAAATCGAACAAAAAGGAAAAGGGTGAGCTCAACTAGCTTAGTAAAGAATATTATGACTAACATAAAATACAACAATTTATCATTAGTATTCATCATGGAAAAATCTGATAAAATATAATAGAAAACAAGTTTTAGATCAACAACTGCAGCGGAAACATCAATCCATTGGAAGAGTCCAGTAGAGAAAGAATTCTACTATCTTCTAAGATTTAAAAGTCTATCATCAATATTTTATCCCTGTAACATCAATCAATATACATCTTGAATCAAATATTCATATTTGCACTACATGCCAAAGATATTCATTTGTATCACTAGTTGGTCATGTTCATCTCAACACCTGTTCATCTTTGCACTACGGGCCAAAGATATTAATTAGGTAATCATTCATCTTTTGCACTACAGGCAAACGATATTCATCAGTTAATCATTCATCTTTGCACTACAGGCCAAAAATATTCAGTAATATCATCATTTAGGACTGAGGATGATGAAAAATATCTTAAAGAAAATGAATCTAGTGAGATAAAAGATCAAAGATTAGGGATTCGTACTTTAGTTTATCCAAGTCCAAAAATACTTTATAATAATCAATTCTGGAGAAAAATTCAAGAATAAAGATCAAAACATGGATACAATCAAAAATAGTAACCATAATAGACAACTTGGACAAAGAAAAGAAAATTTCATTTTTTTCTGTGAATAGAGCCGTATTCGTGAATAGTGAAGTATACGTGAATAGTGTCGTATACGTGAATAGTAACCCCGATACAAAAAGGTAGAAATTCCACAATAAAATTCATACCAATATTTCAGTATAATGATATTGAAAGAATAACATCATTATGAAGAAAATAAAATCCCTTATCTCAAAATATCAGTACTTCTGATCGGAATATCGGTATAAGGCTGAAGGAAACTAGCACTGATGAATAGCAACTCACAAAGTATCTAAATACACACAAAATACGCTCGATAATATAGAGAGAAAACTTGTTTCTGATGTGATTTTCAATTCTAACTAAGCACCCTATTTATAGGAAAATGCTTAGAACGCATAGCATTTAACTAACTTTGCTTTACGATGGCTTTACCTGCTACTATTCAAGCCCACCACTTTTGAAAATAAATTCCAGCACATTTCATTACTCACCAACCAAAAGTGGGGCCCACCATATTTTTAATAAAAACATTATATTTTCCGAAACTTCAACAATTCATAATAAATAGCCCTTTTATCAGAAAAATTCAAATCTCATGTGCTTTCCATCAGAAATTTAATTATCTACAACTTTGTAAGTTTAAGTTTTTTCAAATTCCAAATGAACAATGACCAAAATCCACATACGGACGATTTTCAAAACCTCCATTCCGACAAAATACTGATAAAACACCTCAGCATTAATTCCTTCATTTATAACCACATAAAATAAATATATCCATCATATAAATAAATAACTAATTATTCACAAATAATACTACAGAATCACACTTATGACAACTAGGTCGTTCCCAGAAAAGATGGGACTTTCCGATAAGGATTTCTCCTTATTGGCGCGCAATTAGGTGACCAAACCCCTTTCCTAGACAGAACTTCCTTAGACATTTCCAATAATGCTATCTAATAATATTATTCAAATAATATGAATTATTGATCTGATAATGGAGATACTGTGTAGTGATAATTATTGAAACAACAATAATATAAAATATCAACGCAACAATTATTGAACCAATAAGATAAAATATTGAACAGTAATTACTGTAACAATTATTGAGTAGTGACTTCTTACGTAAGAATCAATAATTTCAAAAATATTTGTGCAATACCGTGTCTGCTCTTTGGCAACCATGCGTATTACTGCATTTTAACCACTGGGTATTCCAACAGTGTTAATGGTAACCATTACGCCGTTATTTATAAAAACTCAAACTTGTCATTTTCTTCATCCAATAGTTATCCGTTATGGGGCCCACAAATGGTTGCGCCGTCGTACGAATATTCCACGACCAAACGAATATTCCCCGACAACAATGAATATTTTATAACCACTTGCTTATTTTGTAAAATTTGCACATTTCACCCATAAGCAAAATATTATATCAATTTAACACCTTATTATTCACAATAATAAATAGAGAAAATTTGATTTTATTTATAATAAGTTGGGGTCCGAAAACCTCCCCTCCTTATAAAATTTTGTCCTCAAAATTGACGTACGTACCTGATGTTTCGAAAAGGTGAGGATACCTCGCTTTCATTTCTGATTCCGACTCCCAGGTCATTTCTTCAATAGCATGGTTTCTCCACAAAACATTAACTTGTGGTATAACCTTGGTGCGTAGGACATGCTCTTTCCTATCCAAGATCTTAACAAGTACCTCCTCGTACGTTAAATCTTCGGCTATCTCGTCTAGTTCTAACTCAATAATGTGGATTGGGTCTTTCACATATTTACGAAGCATAGATATGTGAAAAATATTATGAACACGAGACATGCTTGGAGGTAATGCGAGTCTATAGGCCACATTTCCTATTCAGTCAAGAATCTCAAATGGACTAACAAATTTTGGATTGAGCTTTCCTCTCTTCCCAAATCTTGTAACTCCCTTCCATGGAGCAATACGTAATAATACATGATCCCCAATATTAAATTCCGCATCCTTTCGATGAAGATCTGCATAACTCTTTTGTCGATCCTATGCCGTTTGTATACGTTGTCGAATCGTTTGGATCTTCTCTGTAGTCATTCATACCAAATCTGGTCCCAAAAATGTTGCTTCTCCCACCTCATCCCAGCATACTGGAGAGCGACACTTTCGTCCATACAATGCTTCAAATGGAGACACACCTATACTTGCCTGATAACTGTTGTTGTAGGAGAATTCCACCAATGGTAGGTACTTATCCTAACTTCCTTTGAAATCTAGGACACAGAGTCTTAGTAGATCTTCAAGAGTTTGAATAGTCCTCTCTGATTGTCCGTCTGTTTGAGGATGGTATGCTGAACTGAATCATAAATTTGTGCCCATATCTTTCTGCAAGCTAACTTAAATTTGTGAAGTGAATCTTGGGTCACGATCCGAAACTATGGATACTGGCATGCCATGCAATCTCACAATATCATTTATGTATATACTAGCAAGACGTTCAAGGGAATAAGTCTCCCGTATAGGCAAGAAATGGGCAGACTTGGTTAATCTATCAACAATAACCCAAATCGCATTTATGCCTTGAGAAACCTTGGGAAGAACCGTAACGAAATACATAAAAATGTGTTCCCACTTCCATTTCAGAATCTCAAGAGGTTGCAATGGACCCTTTGGCACTTGATGCTCTGCCTTTATACGTTGACAAGTTAAACACCTCGAGATAAACTCCACGATCTCTCTCTTCATATTGTTCCACCAAAATGTATGTCGAAAATCATGATACATTTTGGTACTCCCAGGATGAATTGCAAATAGTGTGTTGTGTGCCTACATCATGATTTTATGCTTCAAGTCAGAATCGTTAGGAACACAAAGTCTGGAGTGGACTCGAAGTATTCCTTCTTCATCAATTCTTGCTTCTGGAATAGCACCTTCTTGCATTTTCTTCTTCATACGCATCAGCTCCATATCCGTAGCTTGAGCAGCTTTAACCTTATCGATTAAAGTCGGTTCTACTCATATATTTGATATCATCACGTGGGTACTTGGAGCCTTTACCTCTATCTCCATCCTTTGCAAGTTATACAAAATGGACCTTTGTGTTAACAACATTGCACTCGTACCCGCATATGATCTTCTATTCAATGCGTCAGCTACCACGTTTGCTTTTCCATGATGATATTGGATGGTGTGATCGTAATCTTTCAACAGCTCGATCCAATGTCGTTGTCGCATGTTGAGTTCGTTTTGGGTGAAAAAATATTTGAGGCTTTTCTGATCTGTATAGATCTCCACTTTCTCCCCATACAGGTAGTGTCTCCAGATCTTTAATGTGAAAACGACTACTGCCAACTCCAAATCATGAGTAGGATAATTCCTTTCATATTCTTTGAGTTTTCGCGAGGCATAGGCTATGACTTTACCATGTTGCATGAGAACACATCCTAACCCTTTGCCTGAAGCATCACTGTGGATAACAAATCCATCCAAACCAGATTGTATTGTCAGAACAGGTGCCGAAATGAGTCTCCTCTTGAGTTCTTGAAAACTCTTCTCACAATCCTCGCTCCAACCGAATTTTGTATCTTTACGAGTCAGCTGAGTTAACGGAGTAGCGATTCGAGAAAATCCTTCCACGAATCTCCGATAGTAATCAGCTAAGCCCAGAAAGCTACGTACTTTGGTCACCAACTTTGGTATCTCCCAACTTTGTATGGCTTCGATCTTCGTCGCGTCGACAGATACTCCATGTTTTGACACCACATACCCAAGGAATGCTACTTCCTCAAGCCAGAACTCGCATTTCTTCAGCTTTGCATATAGCTTGTTATCACGAGGCCTTTGCAGTACCAGCTTCAAATGGTGCTCATGATCTTCACGGCTTTTGGAATAGATGAAGATGTCATCAATAAAGACAACAACGAACTGATCTAAATATTCTTTGAACACACGGTTCATCATATCCATGAAAGTAGCAGGAGCATTAGTTAATCCAAAAGACATGACTAAGAATTCATAATGCCCGTATCGAGTTCTGAAGGCAGTCTTTGGAATATCCTCAGTTTTAATCTTCAGCTGATGATATCCAGAACAAAGATCGATCTTTGAAAAGAATTGTGCTCCTTGCAACTGGTCGAACAAGTTTATCAATGCGAGGTAGCGGATACCTATTCTTAATGGTGACATGGTTCAATTCTCGGTAGTCAATACAAAGTCGTATACTCTCGTCTTTCTTCTTTACGAATAACACAGGAGCACCCCAAGGAGATGTACTAGGACGAATGAAACCGATGTCCAACAACTCCTATAGTTGGACCTTTAACTCCTGAAGTTCAATAGGAGCCATTCGATATGGGGTTTTAGAAATGGGCTTTGTACCAGGTTCAAGGTCAATAAAGAATTCAACTTCAGGTTCTGGGGGTAAACCGGGAAGTTCTTCAGGAAATACGTCAGGAAATTCATTAATAACAGAAATATTATTCAAATCTGACGTGTTTTTGTTCAAGTCCGTGACATGGGCTAAGAAAGCTTGACATCCATTTTTTAATAAATGAAGAGCTTTATGGCATGATATGACCGTGATTGACTTTAATGGTTTGGTTGTTTGAATTCGCATAATAGGTTGGTTAGGAATTTGAAAACTAACAACCTTACGAAAACAATCAATTTTAGCATGATGCGTGGTTAACCAATCAATCCCTAAAATCACATCAAATGCAAGAATTTTCAACGAAATAAGATCGGCAGGTAATGTTATGGTTCCAACTTGAATCAAGCAAGATTTATAAACAATAGATTTAATGAAAGTTTCTCCTAACGGAGTCTCAACAGATAAGTTAAGGTCTAATTTCTCCAGAGTCAAGTTTAAACGTTGAGCACAAGTAGGAGAGATAAAAGAGTGGGTAGAACCGATATCTAATAAGGTATAAACTTCGTAAGAGTTTATGATTAGCTTACCCGTGATCACCTCGTTCAGTTTTCTCGCATTTTGGCCAGTCACGACAAACGCTTTCCCTTGAACCACCAACTTTGTTTTGTCCGTAGTCGCCTTTGGTGTCACCATCCCAGCTGGACTTGACTTCGCTACTTGACAAAACCGGGTTATATGACCATCTTTTCCACAACTGAAACACACCTTGGAAGGCTGTGAACAGTTTGGACTTATGTGTCCCTCCTCTCCACATCTGTAACATATAACTGGCGGTCGTTCTCCACCCCTAGAATTTGTTGTTGGTGCTGTTGTTGATGTCTTCCCATCATTGTTGAATCTCCTCTTTCTGAAATTTCAACTTAACTCACCTCTCCTATTATCATGGCCACGATTACCACCCGAGTGGTTACCGCTTTTGCATGTATTCTTTCATCCCCGCTGGTTATCATCGCTCTGATGACTGTTGTCACTGATATGACCCTGATTGTGGTCCCTCGGTTGAGCATACTCATTATCCCGCTCTAATAATTGAGCCCTGTTTACAACATCTGAATATAAAGAAAATTTATGAGAGATAAGATATTGCCGAATCTCGGGTTTTAGACCTCTCAGAAACATCCTCGTCATTCGTTCCTCATTCTCTACCAAATGAGGTGCAAACCTGGATAACTCTGCGAACCTCGCCTCGATCGGGACACCGTCATGTTGTTTTGTTCTAGTCTCGATAAACTCTCTACCTCCTTCATACGATTTAATACTTTCAGGAAAGTACTTGTCATTAAATAGTTTCTAAAATGTTTCCCAAGACATGTTGAGTACGGCAGGCTGGGTATGCTTCACAGACTCCCACCAGTAGTCTGCCTCACTACGAAACATAAAGGTGGCAAAAGGAACCTTCTGTTCCTCCGTGCATCTCAAGACATCGAATATCTTGGTAATTTGCTTAACCCACGTTTTCGCCTTAATCGGATCCGGCTTTCCCATAAATTTTGGTGGTCCCAACTCCTTGAACTGCTTGGCTCTGACAAGCCGCGCATTGCTATCATTTCCACTTGTATTTTGTGCACGAGTCTCCCCTCGATTCGATTTTTTCTTGAATCGCTATAAAAAAGCTTCTAAATGTGCGCGCCCCAAAATTAGGTATACGCCACCCATCTTGGGTCGCCACTTACATGGTACATAAATTCAAATACAAACTTAATTATACATCCGTCAGGTAACATACGACAATACATAAACCGAGAGTTCTAATAGGAATATTGTCATTTAGACAATATCCATACTCAAGGAGCCCTCATTACAATTATTATCACACTATTTCACGTAATAGTGAGGACTACTAATGCTATCCTTCCGGACCATTACTCCGCTCCCCGACTCGTCCCAAAGAATATTCTCATTTCCTCAAGAGAATAAAGTGAAAGAAAGGGTGAGCTCAACTAGCCCAAAGAAGAAATATTATAACTAAGATAATGCGTAATAAATTATCAATAGTCTTCAACAATGTTAAACCGATAAAATACAATAGACAACCCGTTTAATCTGCAATGAATACGCAATCCATTAAAAGAGTCAAGTAGAAAATAAAGTCTACTATCTTTTAGGTTTTAAAAGGTTTTCATCAATTTTTATCACTAAGACTCAGCTTTAATGAATAAACCACAATATCTAATCATCCCTGCACTACCTGGCCAAGGATTTTCATCAAATTATCAATGGTCATGACTATACCGAATCACCCCCCGGTCATAATCATACCAAAAACTATCCATCATCGCATTATGTGCCATCGAGGACTTTTTTGTCACATCATTTATATCAAGCCATGATTATACCGAATGAAACCCCGGTCATAATCATACTAAGTTCATCTATGCACGTAAGCCAAAGATAACTTTCAACATAATATAAACATGAGGATGATGACAATGATATAAGAATTCAATAAAACAAGTTCAAGAATTAATTTATCTAGGAATTATTAACGTCCAAATTGTCAACAAGATACCGCTTTTTGAGAGTAAAATTCAAGAATGATCGTAAGAATATTTCCATGAAAAGATATCGGATGAAACGCAAATATCAAGGATATTCTACTAATTTCATGGAGTATAGAAGTCAAAGTTTTAACCAACCGGGTATAATAAAGAATGGAATAACAAAAGAAATCACCATGCATGCGATGATCAAGATGCAAAAAGTTATTCCAACAGTAATAATAAATAACGGAAACCAAAGTCGTGAAATTCACACCCATGTGATGTTCCAATGTAATAATAAAGATGGAACCAGATCCTGTAAAACACACATGATAGGATATTCCAAATGTAATGATAAAGATTTTAACTGTGTCCGTGTAAAAACACACGCATGTGATGTTCCAATAATAATAATAGAAGAATGTCACCAAGTATAGGTATGTGAAAACCACGTATACAGATTAAACCATGTATAGGGTATAGGTGTCACAGATACAAAAGTTATTCCAATGTAATAATAAAGAATGGAATAACGAGAGGGATTTCACCAAGTATAGGTATGCCACATGATACAAAAGTTATTCCAATGTAATAATAAAGAATGGAATAATGTAAGTTCTCTTCATGAATAAGAAAGAATAAACCCTTACTAGTACAACAAATAATATCCCTTACCTTAGAAGAAATCAATATTGGAAAAGTGAAGTAGCAGAATACTTTTCTTCTTTCTCTCTATAGTTTTCTCTCTAGAGTTTCAATGAATTTGTAAGAAATAATGAAGGAATGAGCTTTCTATTTATAGAAAAACCGAGGGTGGCTCTTGGTCTTAACGAAGGGTCAAAATGACTCTTCGTAATATCAAGAGACAACTACTATTCATGAAGGGGTAATTAACCTCGAACAATCAAGAGGCGCTTAACTCTCGTAATATCAAGGACAACTACTATTTGCGAAGGGTAATTACTATTAATGAAGGTAATTACTATCGACGAAGGTAATTACTATTGAAGAAGGTAATTACTATCGACGAAGGTAAATACTATCGATTTAAGGTAAATACTATCGACGTAAGGTAATTACTATACAAAGGTAATTACTATTCACAAAGGTAAATACTATTGACGAAGGTAAATACTATACTATCGACGAAGGTAATTACTATTCACAAAGGTAATTACTATTCACAAAGGTAAATACTATCGACAAAGGTAATTACTATTCACAAAGGTAATTACTATTCACAAAGGTAAATACTATCGACGAAGAGACTCTTAGATGATGACATATGGGCCCCCATAAAATAATCAAACTTTACCACAAACGCCATCATAATGACTCTTTTATATACATCAAGGATTGAATAAATATTACCACAAATCATTTTATTTTTAATCAACACATATTTAATCTTTCAACAATTATTAATCATTTATAACTTGTCGCCTCAATTAATAATATAACATATTATACGTATGATACTATGACAATAATTGAATCAATAATATAAGAGATATGATGCAAGAATTATCAGAAGAATAATCGAGTATAGCTAAGTGACTTCTCACGAAGCATCAATAATCAAACCGTGTGCTACTACGCAACCACGCCAGACATCGCATTTTTTTACTACCGGGTAGTTCAACAGCTTTTAACAGTAACACTCTCCGCCGTTATTTTTATAGAAAGATAATTTTGTCGCTTTCTAACTACGATAATACTTCCGCCATGGGGTCCACCATCGATTGAGCCGTCGTATTTAATATTCCCGACAAAAAGAATATTCCCCACCAAACTAATATTTTATAACAACTTGCTTACTTTGTAAAATTTATAAATATTACCCACAACTATAACATTATATCAAATTTATTCCATAATATTCAAAAATAATATTTATAGAAAATTCATCTTTATTTATAAAAGTCGGGTCTTACAACCTCCCTTCTTATGAAATTTCGCCTCAAAATTAGGGTACGACTGATATGATAAAGAGGTGAGGATACCTTGAATACCTTTATCGTTAAAAATATTAAATTCATCTTCTAATCCGCCAAAGATATTCATTAACAATTCATCTTTGCACTACAAAGCTAAAAGATATACAACTCAGAAACCAATAATGCCGAGACGCAACTTAATAATAGTATCACGACCACTAATAATTATCCATGCACCATCGCCAAGGATATTCGTGTTTTCAATTACTGGCCATGATTATACCGAATAATCCTGGTCATAATCATACCAAGTCTATCAATGCACTACTACCAAAGATGATTTTTTTACCACATCCATGAATTAATATTTCATCACGAGAGACAAATTTCAATAATTAATCCATATCATCGAATCATCCCCGCACTACTGTGCCAAGGATATTCATTAGTATCACACCACACTACTACCAAAGATAATTATCCACACTACTACCAAAGATAATCGTGTATTCATTAGTATCACGCACCACAAATTATCCATGCACTACTACCAAAGATAATCGTGTATTCATTAGTATCACGACCACAAATTATCCATGCACTACTACCAAAGATAATCGTATTCATTAAGATTATCAATAAATTATCCATGACTACTACCAAAGATAATCGTAGTATTCATTAAGATCACGACCACAAATTATCCATGCACTACTACCAAAGATAATCGTGTTTTCAATTACTGTTATGATTATACCCAACAATCCTCGGTCATAATCATACCAAGTCCATCTATGCACTAAAAAGCCACGTATTTACTTTCAACATAATATAAGCATGAGGATAATGATATAAAGAATCAATCAAATGAGATAAAGGATAAATATTAAACATTTATAATATAATTTATCCAGATTCAAGAATATCCCCATGTTATCAATCACTTAATAATCTCATAATCTAATATCATTAATATTATAACAATATTTTAATCACTTCTTAAATTTATAAACAATTTATCTCAATTGTTTACGCTTTACCATATAATGCATTTAATCATTCAAAATGCCATACTCATAAGATATCATCACCAATTATCAAATCCCAAAAAAAAATATGCATATACTCTATATAGGATTCTCTAGCCATAAAATCCTATTTTCAACTTTTGTTATTTCACATAACATATTTAACTCATATGTTCAGAATTAAACTATTTTCATGAAAATACCAAATCAGTCCCAAAAATATTTCTTTTCTGGGATTTAGCATAATATAGTCCCATAATGAAAATATATTTTCTCTAATTTTTAAAATTCATTTACTATTTTTCAAAAATCAATTTCTAATTAATTCCTTAAGAAATTAGCTACCTCAAGTTTAACTCCAAAATTCCCAAATCTTGGCAGGACCTTACACATGTTAATGTGAGCCTCCAGATTTAAATTTCATGGTCATCTGAGTTATAGAACTCCAGCTTATAGCATTTTTTCAAAAAAACCTAAATATTGAAATGGTCATAACTTGCTCATTTTAAGTCTGAATGAGCTCATTTTTGGACACGATGTTCTTTATACCATATACTTTTATGTCCCAAAAGGCCTGAATTTTTCTCACTAATTAAGTGGCCAAAAACAGCCCTTTTAAAAATGTGGCAAAGCAATTTTTTGGACATTTTCAAGTTTTGACTTCTTTGCTAAAATCACCCACACTAAAAATCTACAACACCTTTTTCATTGATTCCACTTGGATTAGTTAGGTAACTCATAGATCTAACTCTAGGACTTAACCACACTCAAAAATTCAAAATATAATAAGAGATTTGGTCAATTGAATTTCATGTTACGCTTTTCACCAAAACTGGTTTTTAACTCCTTGTGATTTTTAAGAAACTTTCATGTTTTCACATACTAACCAACATAACTCATCATAACACTTACTAATACCACGATACCCATGATTTTCATTAGTCCAATGCTTTTATTATGACTTTCATCATAAACCACGTAAACCTGCTCATTTTAGTGAAGAAATATTTCGAGGGTTTAAGAAATGGGTTTTCAGATCGGGTCAATACAAAATTCGATTTCACGCCTAGGGTAGGCTAGGAAATCTTCAAGAATACGTCAAGAAATTTATTAATGATAGAAATATCATTCAAAATCGCTACTCTTATCCAAGACTTGGATAGACGTTATATTGATACCAACCGTGACTTTCATCCCAACTTCGATAAGACGTCACAATGACACCTTACATAAATGTATAGTCAAAAACTGCTTTTAGAAATTAGAATCTTTGGGAAGTGCTCAAGGAAACCTTCGTATATGGGAGGCCATGCTTCTAGGTTATGATAGATATCATATGGCCACGTAATTATCCTTGGTTTACCCAATAGAGACCCCAAAGAAAAATGAGAAGATTACTATCATATTCTTCCCAATGGTGAGTCTCTCGACTTATCATTATCTCCACCGCCTCAAATTGAGAATTATACTTCAAACAAACACCAAGATCATATAGGTAGGGCTCAGAATATACTCAATAAGTGGATGAGCACAACCCCGTTTTATGATGACACGAGGTTGTATGTCATTAGACATCTTGTATGATAGTGGCAAAACACTCTTCCAACGCTGGGTTCGCTTTCACCCTAGTTGATTCACCAAATATAACTACTAAATGATGACCACCGCTCTATTCCATCGTTACTCTCGCCGACCTAGCTACACTCTTATTACCCGAAAAGGAATTGTGAAGCAAAAGGGTTAATTAATATATCAAATATTATCCCTATACTCGATCGACCAATTAAATAACAAATAAACTTAGGTAGGTCATACTAAATAAGGAATTTCTCGCCTCCCTCCTAGTTCTTATCTCAAGATCTTAGCCTGTGGATCATATCCCTAAGCTCGATACCAACCATGACGCCCCCAAAATTAGGTATACGCCACCCATCTTGGGTCGCCACTTACATGGTACATAAATTCAAATACAAACTTAATTATACATCTTGGGTCGTCATGGTGTAACATAAATACAATACATAAACCGAGAGTTCTAATAGAATATTGTCATTTAGACAATATCCATACTCAAAAGGAGTCCTCATTACAATTATTATCACACTATTTCACGTAATAGTGAGGACTACTAATGCTATCCTCTCGACCATTACTCCGCTTCCCCGACTCGTCCGGCCTATATTCTCATTTCCTCAAGAGAACAGGTGAAAGAAAGGGTGAGCTCAACTAGCCCAAGAAGAAATATTATAACTAAGATAATGCGTAATAAATTATCAATAGTCTTCAACAATGTTAAACCGATAAAATACAATAGACAACCAGCTTTTTAATCGCAATGAATACGCAATCCATTAAAAGAGTCAAGTAGAAAATAAAGTCTACTATCTTTTAGGTTTTAAAAGGTTTTCATCAATTTTTATCACTAAGACTCGCTTTAATGAATAAACCACAATATCTAATCATCCCTGTGCACTACTGGCCAAGGATTTTCATCAAATTATCAATGGTCATGACTATACCGAATCACCCTCGGTCATAATCATACCAAAAACTATCCATCATCGCATTACAAAGCCATCGAGGACTTTTTGTCACATCATTTATATCAAGCCATGATTATACCGAATGAATCCTCGGTCATAATCATACTAAGTTCATCTATGCACGAAAGAAAGATAACTTTCAACATAATATAAACATGAGGATGATGACAATGATATAAGAATTCAATAAAACAAGTTCAAGAATTAATTTATCTAGGAATTATTAACGCCCAAATTGTCAACAAGATAATCGCTTTTGTAGAGTAAAATTCAAGAATGATCAAGAATATTTCCATGAAAAGATAATCGGATGAAACGCAAATATCAAGGATATTCTACTAATTTCATGGAGTATATAAGTCAAAGTTTTAACCAACCGGGTATAATAAAGAATGGAATAACAAAAGAAATCACCACGCATGCGATAGATCGCAAGACAGCAAAAGTTATTCCAATGTAATAATAAATAACTAAAACCAGTCGTGAAATTCACAACCGATGGATGTTCCAATGTAATAATAAAGATGGAACCATCCTGTAAAAACACATGATAGGATATTCCAAATGTAATGATAAAGACGGAAACCAGTCCTGTAAAACACATGCATGTGATGTTCCAATGTAATAATAGAAGAATGTCACCAAGTATAGGGTAAACCACATACATACATTATGTATAGGGTATCACAGATACAAAGTTATTCCAATGTAATAATAAAGAATGGAATAACAGAGGATTTCACCAAGTATAGGGTATGCCACAGATACAAAAGTTATTCCAATGTAATAATAAAGAATGGAATAATGTAAGTTCTCTTCATGAATAAGAAAGAATAACACCCTTTACGAGTACAACAAATAATATCCCTTACCTTAGAAGAACTGAATATTGGAAAAGAAGAAGTAAGTAATACTTTTCTTCTTTTCTCTATAGTTTCTCTCTGTAGTTTCAATGAATTCGTAAGAAATAATGAAAGAATGAGCTTTCTATTTATAGAAAAACCGAGGGTGGCTCTTGGTCTTAACGAAGGGTCAAAATGACTTCGTAATATCAAGAGACAACTACTATTTCATGAAGGGGTAATTAACCCTCGAACAATCAAGAGGCGCTTAACTCTCGTAATATCAAGGGACAACTACTATTGCGAAGGGGTAATTACTATCGACGGTAAGGTAATTACTATCGACGAAGGTAATTACTATTGAAGAAGGTAATTACTATTGATGAAGGTGAATACTATCGACGAAGGTAAATACTATCGACGAAGGTAAATACTATCGACGAAGGTAATTACTATTCACAAAGGTAATTACTATTCAAAAGGTAAATACTATCGACGTAAGGTAAATACTATGACAAAGGTAATTACTATTCACAAAGGTAATTACTATTCACAAAGGTAAATACTATTATTCACAAAGGTAATTACTATTCACAAAGGTAAATACTATCGACGAAGAGACTCTTAGATGATGACATATGGGCCCCCATAAAATAATCAAACTTACCACAAACGCCCTCATAATGCACTTTTTATATACATCAAGGATCGAATAAATATTACCACAAATCATTTTATTTTTAATCAACACATATTTAATCTTTCAACAATTATTAATCATTTATAACTTGTCGTCTCAATTAATAATATAACATATTATATATGATGATATCGTGACAATAATTGAATCAATAATATAAGAGATATGATGCAAGAATTATCGAAAGTAATAATCGAGTATAGCTAAGTGACTTTCACGTAAAGATCAATAATCAATATCGTGTGCTACTACGCAACCACGCCAGACATCGCATTTCTTTTACTACCGGGTAGTTCAACAGCTTTTAACAGTAACACCTCTCCGCCGTTATTTTTATAGAAAGATAATTTTGTCGCTTTTCTAACTACGATAATACTTCCGCTGTGGGGGGTCCCACCATCGATTGAGCTGCCGCATTTAATATTCCCCGACAAAAAGAATATTCCCCACCAAACGAATATTTTATAACAACTTGCTTACTTTTGCAAAATTTATAAATATTACCCACAACTATAACATTATATCAAATTTATTCCATAATATTCAAAAATAATATTTATAAAAAATTCATCTTTATTTATAAAAGCTGGGGTCTTACACTAAACATCCCATCATTCATCATTTGTTCGGTAGTGTTGTTTATAGGATGAATATTGCCTTCATGTTGCAGGTTCCCCTAAGTGGTGATTAAAGGTGTCTGCACGGTCTGATTCACTTCATTTTCTTAATATTTGCAGCTGCCATTCTCAAATACTGCCACAAAACAAGGGTTAATTAACATGTCACATATTATCCCTATACTCTGACCAACCAAATAAATACCAAATAAACTTAGTCAGGTCATACTAGCAAAGGAATTCCCTGTCTCTCCCCTCCTAGTTCTTGTCTCACATCTCAGCCAGGGATCATATCCCTAAGCTTTGATACCAACTGTAACGCCCCTAAAATAGGTATACAGCACCCATTCTGAGTCGCCAAATACATGATACATAAACAAATACAACTTCAGTAATACAATTGTCGTGCAAAATATGACAACACATATACTGTGAGTTTGAATACAACTATTGTCTAATAGAGAGTATACAAACTCAAAAAGAGTCCTCATTACAATTATTGATACACTATTTTACAAAATAGTGAGGACTACTAATACAACTATCCGGAACCATCACTCCATACCCTATCTAGTTCCTACTATGTTCTCACCTCCTGGGAAGAAAAATGGAACAAAAAGGAAAAGGGTGAGCTCAACTAGCCCAGTAAAGAATTTTATGACTAAGATAATATACAAAAATTTATCATTAGTCTTCAACAGGGAAAAATCTGATAAAATATAATAGACAACAAGTTTTAGATCAACAACTGCAGCGGAAACAACAATCCATTAGAAGAGTCAAGTAGAGAAAGAATTCTACTATCTTCTAAGATTTAAAAGTCCATCATCAATATTTTATCCCTGTAACATCAATCAATATACATCTTGAATCAAATATACATCTTTGCACTACAGACCAAAGATATTCATTTGTATCACCAGTTGGTCATGTTCATCTCAACACCTTTTCATCTTTTCACTACGGGCCAAAGATATTCATTAGTTAATCATTCATCTTTGAACTATAGGCCAAAGATATTCAGTAATATCATCATTTAGGACTGAGGATGATGAAAAATATCTTAAAGAAAATGAATCCAGTGAGATAAAAGATCAAAGATTAGGGATTCGTACTTTAGTTTATCCAAGTTTTAAAATACCTTATAATAATCAATTGTGGAGCAAAATTCAAGAATAAAGATCAAAACATGGATACAATCAAAGACAGTAACCATAATAGACAACTTGGACAAAGAAAAGAAAATTTCATTTTTTCTATGAATAGTGTCGTATACATGACTAGTAACCCCAACACAAAAAGATAGAAACTCCGCAATAAAATCCATACCAACATTTTGGTTTTATGATATTGAAATAATAACATCATTATGAAGAAAATAACATCCCTTACCTCAAAATATCAAGATTTACGATCGGAATATCAGTATAAGGTGAAGGAATCTTCTTGACCGATGAATAAAGAACTCACAAAGTATCTAAATACTCACAAAATACGCTCGATAATATAGGGAGAGAAAGAGAGAAAACTTGTTTATGGTGTGATTTTCAATTCTAACTAAGCACCTTATTTATAGGAAAATGCTTAGAACGCCATAGCAGACTAACCTGCTACCCGATGGCTTTACATGCTACTATTTAAGCCCACCACTTTTGAAAATAAATTCCAGCACATTTCATTACTCACCAACCAAAAGTGGGGCCCACCATATTTTTAATAAAAACATTATATTTTCCATAACTTCAACAATTCATAATAAATAGCCCTTTTATTAGAAAAATTAAAATCTCATATGTTTTCCATAGGAAATTTAATTCTCTACAACTTTGTAAGTTTAAGTGTTCTCAAATTCCAAACGAAAAATGACCGAAATTCACATACGGGCGATTTTCAAAACGTCCATTCCGACAAAATACTAATAAAACACCTCAGCTTTAATTCCTTCATTTATAAATACATAAAATAAATATATCCATCATATAAATCAATAACTAATTATTCACAAATAATATTGCAGAATCACAATTATGACAACCAGGTCATTCCCAGGAAAGAGGGGGCTTTCCGATAAGGATTTCTGACCAAACCCTTTTCCTAGACAGAACTTCCTTAGACATTGCCAATAATGCTATCTAATAATATTATTCGAATAATATGAATTATTGATCTGATAATGGAGATACTGTGCAGTGTTAATTATTGAAACAACAATAATATAAAATATCAATGCAATAATTATTAAACCAATAAGATAAAATATTGAACAATAATTACTGTAACAATTATTGAGTAGTGACTTCTTACGTAAGAATCAATAATTTCAAAAATATTATGCAATACTGGTGTGCTCATTGTGCAACCATGCCAGACATCAGATTTTAACCACCGGGTATTCCAACAATGTTAACAGTAACCATTACACCGTTATTTATAAAAACTCAAACTTTTCATTTTCTTCATCCGACTGTTATCCATTATGGGGCCCACAAATGGTCGCAATGGTCGTTGCATTTAATATTCCTCGACAAAGAAGAATATTCCACACCACCAAACTAATATTCCCACAACAACAATGAATATTTTATAACCACTTGCTTATTTTGCAAAATTTGCACATTTCACCCATAACCAAAACATTATATCAATTTATCACCTTATTATTCACAATAATAAATAGAGGAAATTCAATTTTATTTATAATAAGTTGGGGTCTTACATATAGTATGTATATGATTGTGGGCAGGTGTGCTACTGAATGGCCACCTAGTCATGTCTATATGCATGTGGATAGTCCTATTTACAGAGGGGACTATGGCAAAAAATTTTAAAATGTAAGCATTCAATATTCATGCATTTTTAACTCTACTGTAGACGTATGTTAAAGCAATGCATGCATGCATGTAGTCATAAAAATGCATTTTGAAAAGAAAGCTCCAAGTTAAAATTACCACACCCTTTCTAAGGTGATTTAGAGACTTTTGTCCATATATTATGGATCCGGATCAGCCGAGTAGTTCTCGCAGGACCACTTCTGGTGTACGGAGTAGGGCTTCTGAAGTGTCTCGACCCCGTTCTGTTAGACAACCTCGTCGATTAGTGGAGGCGGTGATACGTCCTGTCCAGGTTGATGTGTCGGACGTCGAGGATGAGGAGGAGGATGTTTCAGTTGCAGACCCAGCTCCTGTTGCACATGTTCCCCGTAGGGACCTCCTGAGTATTCAGGTGGCAAACCCAGAGCTTCTGGTTGATTTGAGTCGACATCCCTCGATGTACTTGCATGCCAACGAGGTATCAAGTTTGATCTTTAATCTTCCTTCTTTCCTATTGATGAGGAGTAAAGGATTTTGATGTCAATCTTCATTTCATGTAGGTTCTTGGCTTTACACAACCTCGAGGGAATTGGTTTAGCATTCACTCCATGTACCAGGCTCTGCATCCTGACTATAGAGCGATTGTGCATGATTGGGGATTTGGGGCGTTCTTTTCCATCCTTCCTCATCGTTGTCCCTGGGGTTACCTCAGGGCATTGTCTGAGCACAGGTTTCACCAGACTCAGTCTCTCTATTTGTTGGACCGTGAGGTGATGATGACGCCGGTGGATTCAGGTTTATCATGTGTATGGATTTTGAGGGCACCTTTGCACATTTTACGGCAGAGCGATGGATATCACAACCCTGACCCTCATCTCTTGATAAGTAGGTTTATATACCTATCCTTATCGGAGGTGCTTGATAAGTAGGTTTTATACCTACTTATCCGGTATCTTTTACTTGAATTAGTTGTTTAATCTCATGTTTCTTAGTTACTTTTCATGCATTTTGTGTTCATTTTGTAGATTGTATGCTTGGGAGCTGAAATCGCAAAGAATTGGTACGAAATCGCAAAGAAAAGTAAATCAGATATCGTTTGGGCTTTTATGTCCATTTCATGTTTTTGACTTAGAACTTGGCTTACATTGTAGAGCTTCTTCTTAGCTTTTCGGAACAACTTGAATCATTCCAATCGGAGTTCGGATGCAAGAGTTATGACATTTGTACCAACGGACGTCGAACGTCACTGTTTTGGGTGGCCATTTTCATAGCAGTCACTTCCAGCCCCATTTCTACCTTCATCCGTCCGTTATTTCTCAATTATCAAAAATGAAAGTTGTAGAGCTCGTCGATATCTTCGATTTGATAGGTGGCAGGCCTCGTAACTCTTCCCGGATCAAACGTTATGGCCGTTTTCCCAAAGGACGTCAGAGCAGAAAAGGTACCCGGGCGGGCTTTTCCTTCACAAAACCCCCGCCAGGGCGGGCATATCAGCTAGAAAATAGTAGGGACCCCCGCCGGGGCAGGCCTTTTTAAAGTATAAACCCCCGCCGAGGCGGGGGTACGCCCAGAAAATACGTTTTTTGTCCAAATTTGAGTTCGAGAAGGATTGTTTTGATCCGATTGACTCAAGGATTTCCAAGAGGACTTAAAGACATGTAAAGAGGCATATAAAAGGAGGAGAAACACATAGATTAGGGAGGGAGATTTGAGAGAAAGGAGGATTCCATTAGATTAGATTAGATCAAAACACTAGTTCTTATGAGATTTGGAGATTGAAGCAACTTGGATACCATTAAAGATTCAAAGTAGGAGCGAGGAGGGAGCTTCAAATCTACAGACAATAGATTCTATCTTCTCATCTTCTTCTATCTTTGTCTTTTATTGTTTATTCAATTGTGGATTCTTCATTTTAATTCAATAATCATGAACTAATTCTTTGTTTAAGATTACAATGGATCTTATTCTGTAGTTTATTTTAATATGCTTCGCTATCAATTATTATTTTCTATCGTGAGGATTGTCTATTGTGATTTGGACTTAATTACTTAATTTCCTAGCTAAAAATTATCGTGATAATATATACGAACTCGAGAGATGAAGTTTAGATTTAGATCTTATCATGATAGCATGTGTTTGTGATTTCTGCATATATGGAATTCATGATTCGTGTTTAGGATAGAGATATGTTTTTACGCCATATGTAATCTTATAGAGAACTTGTGCTTTAAATCTTTTTTAATTGTAATTCACATAAAGATATAGTGGATTAGTTAATTAGGGTGTCTTGCTTAATTCTATCATCTGTGGATTTAAGTGAGTATGAGTATTATGCATCGAGAGGTGGTTTTATCTACTTTAGTGTTCTTGATTAACAATTCGTGATGATAGAAAATAATTGATGAGAAGTGTGTTAACTTAAATGAAGCAATAAGTGAAGTTGTGATCTTAAATCTCCGTAATCTTAATTTAACTAGTGGTAATTAGAATTAGTTTAATTAAATAATTTAATTCAAAAATTAAATTGATTGTTTAAATAAGATTGAGTTTGGTTAAGAGTTAGTATTTGGTGATTTTTATTAAACAATTCCTCGTGGGAACGATACTCTACTTTCACTTTATTACTTGTTGACCACGTATACTTGCGTGCGTGTTGTGCGTATAATTAGATTTTACCCAACAAGTTTTTGGCGCCGATTACACGGGAATTAGTTAATATATTTTTTCCAATATTAGCTTCAATCAAATTAGTCTTAATTTAAACAAGTTTTTTCTTTTTATTTAATTCTCTTCCTATTTTTCTTTCTTTTCAAGTACCATGGCAGAATTTAATTATCAATGGTCGTATTCGAGAATGACTCAACCAATGGGAGCTGGGATTGATGGTCTCAATGCATTTTCTGCATTATCAGCGCAGCTTGAAACACTTTCTAGGAGGTTGGACGTTGTTGCAGCCCAACGTAATCGAAGGATAGCAGTTAATTGCAATTATTATGTTGGTAATCATCCGAGTCATCAATGCACCGTTAGTTTTGGGTCGGGACAACATGGTGGTGAATACCTCAATGATTATACATATGCTAATTATCATCAAGTTTGGGGGTATCACCCAGATTTGTCATGGAGCTATACTTATGAAGACCAATACTACGCTCCAAATCCAACATACACATCGGGATTTTCATGTTCACCTCCATTGCCACAAGAAGAAAAGCCAAATCTGAGGGATGTAATATTGAAGGGCATAGCAAACCTAGAGGAGATGAGGATTAGCCAAGAGTTGTCAACCAAAAATTTTAATAATCGGATGGAACAACTCGTCACTACCTCAACTAATGATCCTCAATACATGGCTTCCGAGACTAAAACAAAAATTTCAAGGCTGGGGGAATTATTATCCAAGTTCATAGCATCAAATGAGGAATGGAGGATTAATCAAGAGCGATCAATTGAAAATCTTCAGAATAAGATAGATCAAATGACCAAATCCGTAAACAACCTTCCTCCAAACACTTGGCTTTATTATATGGATGATGAAATTGACGGAGAACTTGAACCAAATCTGCGACTAGATGAGCCATAAGATATCAGAAGCGTGGAGACAATTGGGGATAATGAAATAGAGGTCGACAAAGATTTAAATGGGTCTCCACCAAAGATCAAAGAGTCAGTCATATTTGCAAAATCATGCCCACTTGGTAGTCATGTCGTCGGCGAAGCTCTTGATGACATAAGAGCGAGTACAATTTTGAATCCATTGTGGGACGAGAAAGAGAAGATAGACGAAGAGCCCATTGTGTGTGACAAGCTTCCATGCCCCAAAGTGATCACATACACAATGGAGAAAACACCTAGCTGTGGGACGTTCTTGATTGAGATCATACCAAATCAGAGCATGCTAGGTGACTTTGATGCAATGGCTATCACAATTGGGAACCTACCAAAAGCTACATTATTTCCGATGGATGGAGGATTCCCCAAGTATCGAAGAGGAATTGGATAGCGTTAACCAGACAAAGTCAGGCTGAAAGACTGTAATTCAAGCGCTAACTGGGAGGCAACCCAGGAATTTTTATATTTATATGCTTTACTAGTTTATTTAGTAGAAAGGAATTAATTTGCTTATTAAGTTCTCTTACCAATCCAAAGTGTTATTCTAATCCATGTTGTCTCTCTTCATTGTAAGTATTGGATGTTCAATAGACATGCAAAAGATTATGGAAAGGGAAGCCACCTGGCTGAGCCCATAACACAGTATCTTCCTTTCAAATTCTGATGTGGAGGAGTTTTCAGTCTTTGTGCCATGCCACCATCACCTCACGCTTAAATGATTACAGGGAAGTCCCGTCCACTTCATGCTTTATTTTACAATGAGGACATTATAATTGTTAAGTTTGGGGGAGTTAATTAGGTTAGTTTAGTTTTGCATGTTTAATGTAGTTGTTTTAGTTTTGCATAAGTTGTCATGTTTGTTTAGTTTAGGATTATTATATGTTTGCATTCATGTAGTTTAAGTGCATAATAGTTTGCATAGTAGAGTAGTTGTAAATAATTTTTATTTATGTTTGAAAAAAAAATTCAAAAATATTAGTTAGTTACTATGTTCATCTTGCATGAGTTCAGCTGTTTGATATTTACAGTTTGTTTTGGCCAATGATGAGATTGGAATTGGGTAGACTAGTATAGTACTTACCATTAGAGCTTTGATGTGATTTCTTTTTATGAATTGAGTCTTTTTTTCTGTTTGAAACTAGTATAATAAGGATAGCACAGTCAAAACAACTTGTTGATTGATTGAGTTTAAATTGATACATAATGGGATTCTAAAGGATAATGCTAGTTTGAATGAAAGAATGATAAGAATAAGTAGTGATGGCTAAATTTAGACAAGAACCTAAGTTTGGGGGAATATTTGGGGTATATAAGCTATAAAAAGAAAAAAAAAGAAAAAGTATGAATAAACACCGTGGCGTGATTGTCTAGTTTTGTGGCCTTTGTTACTTGAGTAAGTAAGCCCGAGGGGATTGTCTTTACACCTAGCGCCCTAAGGTCTTAAGGGAATGGGAGTCGTTGGTCGAAAGCTTGTTAAGGTAGCATTGAAAAGCCTAAGGGAATAAGACATTGCATAGCTATGTGTATATAAACCAAAAGAGAAAAAAATTGAATAAAACGGGAAATAAGAGCAAAAAGCCCCCGTAGATAAAAAAAATAAAGCATAAGTATCCCATGTTGACCCTCGATATTGGTAACTATTTGATTTTAGTTGGATCTAGCTTGTTTTTGGATTGCTTGAGTTTACACTGTATGATGCCTTCAAAGAGACTTGTTATTTGTTAAATTTGATTTTATATCAGTAAACATTGTTGTGGAGCACACACGCACTATATTAGTAATAACAATCTAAGATTAGATGATTGATTAGGAAGTTACTGATGAGTTCTGATATGATGTATTATCGTGTTTACTTGATTTTTCTAAGGCCAGTTGAATAGACTTGTTTCTGTCATTACTACTGGATTCGTAGGCATGTAGATTAGTTGCATTGCATAACATTGTTGTTTTGTGTTTTTGCTTGAAGACAAGCAATGGTTTAAGTTTGGGGGTATTTGATAAGTAGGTTTTATACCTACTTATTCGGTATCTGTTACTTGAATTAGTTTCTTAATCTCATGTTTCTTAGTTACTTTTCATGCATTTTGTGTTCATTTTGTAGATTGTATGCTTGGGAGCTGAAATCGCAAAGAATTGGTATGAAATCTCAAAGAAAAGCAAATCGGACATCATTTGGGATTTCATGTTCATTTCATGATTTTGGCATGTAACTTGGCTTACATTGTAGATCTTCTTCTTAGCTTTCCATAACAACTTGAATCATTCCAATCGGAGTTCGGATGCAAGAGTTATGACATTTGTACAAACGGACGACGAACGTCACTGTTTTGGGTGGCCATTTGCATAGCAGTCACTTCCAGCCCCATTTTGACCTTCATCCGTCCATTATTTCTCAATTCTCAAAGAATGAAAGTTGTAGAGCTCGTCGATATCTTCGATGTGATAGGTGGCAGGCCTCATAAATCTTCCCAGATCAAAGGTTATGGCCGTTTTTCCAAAGGATGTCATAGTAGAAAAGGTACCCCCGCCAGGGCGGGCTTTTCCTTCACAAAACCCCCATCGGGGCGGCAATATCAGCTAGAAAACAGTAGGGACCCCTGTCGGGGTGGGCCCTTTTCAAGTATAAACCCCCGCCGGGGCGGGGGTACGCCCAGAAAATACATTTTTTATCCAAATTTGAGTTCGAGAAGGATTATTTCGATCCGATTGACTCAAGGACTTCCAAAAGGACTTAAAGACATGTAAAGAGGCATATAAAAGGAGGAGAAACACATAGATTATGGAGGGAGATTAGAGAGAAAGGAGGATTCCATTAGATTAGAATAGAGTAGATTAGATCAAAACACTAGTTCTTATGAGATTTGGAGATTGAAGCAACTTGGATACCATTGAAGATTCAAAGTAGGAGTGAGGAGGGAGCTTCAAATCTACAGACAATAGATTCTATCTTCTCATCTTCTTCTATCTTTGTCTTTTATTGTTTATTCAATTATGGATTCTTCATTTTAATTCAATAATCATGAACTAATTCTTTGTTTAAGATTACAATGGATCTTATTGTGTAGTTTATTTTAATATGCTTCGATATCAATTATTATGTTCTATCGTGAGGATTGTCTATTGTGATTTGGACTTAATTGCTTAATTGTCTAGCTAACAATTACCGTGATAATCTATATGAACTCAAGAGATGAAGTTTAGATTTAGATCTTATCAAGATAGCATGTGTTTGTGATTTCTGCATATATGGAATTCATGATTCGTGTTTAGGATAGAGATATGCATTTACGCCATATGTAATCTTATAGAGAACTTGTGCTTTAAATTCTTTTTAATTGTAATTCACATAGAGATATAGAGGATTAGTTAATTAGGGTGTCTTGCTTACTTCTATCATCTGTGGATTTAAGTGAGTATGAGTATTATGCATCGAGAGGTGGTTTTATCTACTTTAGTGTTCTTGATTAACAATTCAGGATAGAAAATAATTGATGAGAAGTATGTTAACTTAAATGAAGCAATAAGTGAAGTTGTGATCTTAAATCTCCATAATCTAATTTTTAATTAGTGGTATTTAGAATTAGTTTAATTAAATAATTTAATTCATAATCATAAATAAGATTGTTTAAATAAAATTGGTTTGGTTAAGAGTTAGTATTTGTAATTTGTATTAATAATTCCTCGGGAACGATACTCTACTTTCACTTTATTACTTGTTAACCACGTATAATTGTGTATGTGGTGTTAGATGCGTAATTAGATTTTACCCAACAGGGGATGCTATATAGGAGAGGATGATCGGGGGTTCACATTGTTCCTATTTCATTGAAAGGTCGCCATGCAGATAACTCTTCTAGGGTTTCATTTTCTTTGAGGCCATGGTTGTGGACCGTATAGAGAGATATGATTTTGTTCCTACACCTTTTCCTATTTCTCGGGGTAATTTTGCGATGCGTTTGTAGGGCTTGACTGAGGCTTGGTTAGGATTCTACCAATTTTTGTTGGTAAGTATTTATCTTGTAATTTTCTATGTGTAGGTTAAGAGTGTTTAATGACAGCAGATGTTTGCCTTTGTGTTGGTAGTTTTGGGCCTATGAGAGGCTTCTATGTTTGCGTCCTATGAGTGTGTTAGGTTTATATACATATCCACGAGGACGGCGATGGCATCATTCCATACTGGCGGAGGTCCCTGTAGTTGAGGGTTTTATTCATTTCCGCCTACAGCTGGAGTTGTTGACAGCTGACGTCATCAAATGGATTCCCTATTCTGGGGAGCACTTGGCCATTGGATTTGAGGATGGGTACTCGACTGATGTCGAGTACGTGATTTCCACCCGTAGGGTTCTTATCTTCACTGATGGAGGATGGGAGCTCTATTTAGGAGAGCGTGCTATCAAGAGCACTACAGGAGAGATCCGTATGCCAATCTTGCCTCCTGCCAGGCGTTATTGGCTTGTGTCTCAATCACCCGTCATTTATATCCCATTGTTGGGTGTTGACGGTTTTGCACTGACAGAGGGTCCCTGCACTCAAGAGATATTCCAGCATTGGTAGTCCCCTCGTACTATTGGAGCCCAGACCTGTGCCACTCAGTTCATGGGGGATATGGTTCCAGGATCCGTGATGATGATGGATTGGCTAGCTTGTGTCTAAGATCCGACTCATTTGACACAGATTGACAATTTGACCTAGCGACTGGACCGAGCACATTTCTTTATCCGTCATTTGGGCAGAGATCCGACAGAGGCAAATTCATTTGATCCTTACAGCTCAGGCGCTGGCCCCTTAGATGACCCATTTGGCTTTGCCGGCGCAGATCCTCCTTTGTATAGGCCTGACATCCCTGTTGATAGAGATCTAGTGACTCAAGAAGAGTTACATCAGGTGGACAGGATTGATGATGTAGATATTGACACCATTGTCTTCTTCTGATGTGTATTCTTGTTATCTCTTTTGATAGTCCTCTGTAAGATATTGGGTGGATGTGCCCCATTCTCGCTATATCTTTTGATAAGCCTTTGTTAGTAGTAAGGCGTATGTGCCCCATTTCCCTATATTTTTAGCTGTACAGAGATGATGTATATAGATGATGATATACTTAGGAATGTATGTACATTTTTTCATTCCTTATATCATATTATCATCCATTATCTGTAATGCATGTATCATGTTATGCATATATATGTATGTCCAGAGATATTCAGCATTGACCCCTAGATGGTTTTATGATACGACCCACACAGATGTCTTCTTAGACAGTCAGCTGCATAGATCACACCCCACCATTATTGGTGGCATCACTTCTTAGATCGTGGTATGATAGTATGTCACCATCAGACAGGGTGATTGTAGATCAGCTGTTACAGCATACTATGACCCTCTGGATATTTCAGGTTCCCGTAGGATTTGTGGAGGGCATGTTGGATCACTGGGTACCGAAGAGGTAGGTTTTTCGGTTTGGAACCCAGGAGTTGACTCCGACTTTGGAGGAGTATGCACGTTTGACGATGCTGCCACTTGACAAACCTTGCGTGCATATGGCTATTGGGGACATGAGTCGACAATTCATGACCCTCACCGGCCTTAGGCGTATGGTTGTGCAAGATAAGATCACATTCGGCCACGTGATATCCCAGCATTTTTTGATTGACATATTTGGCTCTGAGGACAGCTATGCTCATCATTCTAGGAATTTCACCATACCAGAGGACCAGTGGCATTTGGCCAGAGTGGATGTATTCGTGATGTGCATAGTGGCGTATGTATACATGCCACGATATATAGATGAGCTAGACATCAGTGTTATCATGGCAGTGAGAGCTCTTAGGGAGGGTCGTACCATTATTCTGATGATTGTGGCAGACACGTTGAGGTCGACCACGTTTTGCAGTACTTACCCTGCAGGGGTATTCACAGTCAGTTTGGTCATGTTATACGTATGGTTTATGTCACACTTAAGACCGATTGGGACCTTCTGCCGACACGGGTATTGCTTTACCCATGATATAGCCATGTCCTACTCCATTCAGCCATCGGAGTGTATAGACGCTATGTCTTGGTCGGTATTTTTGACGGAGATCATAGATCCATTTGGCATTCTGTCGTGTACAAGGCTCAGCTCACCCTATAGCTTTATTACTCACGTTCCGAGCATGGATTATCTCCCTCTGGCTAGTTTGAGGGTCATGACTACCTACCACTCGCTGGCCATGATGTCGCAGTTTTACCAGTTCCAGGACTTACATCCTTTTGAGGGGGTGCTAGGTCAACATTTAGCTTCTCGCCATCTATAAGCACATGACCGATCCCGAGTGTATGCATGTTGGGATCAGCGTGAGATAGTTGCTTTCTCTGTTAGCCATTCGGGCTGTTCACCAGAGTATTCCGCGTGGATGGAGACAAAGACTTCATCGGTCGCGGCAGTATCCACAGTACCGAGTAGTGATTCAGACGATGGGGATCCCATGGAGGATATTGATTCCCACATCGAGGATGAGCCATTTACTGGGTTGCCAGCATCTCCTTTAGATTCTCCCAGTACTAGCATTGTTGTGATCTGGCATTCAGCACAGTGCTTTGAGCAGAGTCTTCATCTGATGACCTTCGAGAGAGATCAGGTTAGAGCCTTGATGTTGATAGCCCTTGATGGGAGAGGCGCAGCTCTGTTATAGAGAGACGAGGCATTAGCTCGCAGAGATGCCACTGTTGAGTGGGATGAGGCCTGATCAACAAGAGATACCATGACAGTCGAGAGGGATAGCGTCATATCTGCCCGGAATGTAGCAGTCACAGATAGTACTACAGTGAGGTCCCTTACAATTGGCATGATCGCAGAGATGGGCACGTACATTGATGAGCATAGAGTCACCATGCAGATGGATGTAGATCTGTTGGCTCGTGTGGATACCCTTGTAAAGGAGATCACAGCTTTACCTCCTTTTGATGAGAGGGATGCCATGTTGGGCTTGATAGCTCGCATATACACTGATTTGTAGATGGGCTTGTATTTTCCTGCACAGACTAGCTTAGCCATTTTGTCATGTACAGTTTACATTGTGTATATCAAACAACATTATATATATAACAGGGAAATATATTTTTAATCACTTCCCTTTTAGATATGACTGAATACTTGCTTGATATTTTGCCTGCTTCATCAGGGCTTCTGATCTTGATGTATTTTGAATTCCTCCTTGATGGATGGACATTAAGTTGTCTCTAGACAGTTCAGAATGGATCATTGATCTGTGTGTATCCCTACCATCTTTGGTGTCTTGGGACTGGTTTCTGTATGGAAATATGGAGAGGAGTATGGCTTTCCTCTCTAAGATTGGTCGCACCATAGATGGTCGCCAGTACTCCTATTTAGGAGGAGCCTAGTTAATTCAATCTCTTATGGATTGGTATTGCTCTTTGAGGCACAATCGCAGCTTAGATGGTCGCCGAATCTCCTATTTAGGAGGAGTTCGGGTAAGACTCTTGTCCATTAATCTTCCAACTCTTCCATGGTAGGTTGATAAGAGAAGTGTTGATTGATAGACATGTATGTTAAGAAATGATAAGAATGAATAATCAAAGGACTTAAGTCTTAATAAGCCGTGAATAAGAACTTTGTTCATAGATAAGTTATGAACTAAGGAAGAATTTGTAAGACTTGTAACATTTTTACATGAATGAAGTTTATATGAGAAGAAGAATGTAAAGATGTTGGTTAGAAGACTTAAATCATTATAAGTCATGAGAAATGAAATTATATGTAGTTTATACTTTCTTAAGTTATAAGATCATGAAGAACAAGTAGTAACTTATCATGTAAATAAGTTGATGTAATATGTATGTTAAGATGTTAGTATGATGGATAGAATCCATTTGAAACGATGAACAAATCATAAGTAACGAAGTTATGCTGGAATTCACACGGTTAGACGATAATCGTCGAATTTGTGAAATTCTCGTAATGGAAGTCGAATTTTGTTATTGAGCTCGAAAATGTTGGTTTTCGATGGGTACAATTCTTATTTGGCATTATAGAGTTGCGGACTCGAAAATAACCGAATTCCGACTTAGAACGAAGAAACGAGCGTTGAACGTTCACGAACGTTTATCGTTTTCGTTAAAAATGAACTCATAGGTGACTTTCGAGTTAACGAAGTCAAAAAAGTAAAATTCTTGCATGAACACGTAGATTATGTGATTTGTGAGCTAATGGCTTTTGAACGAGCCAATTCGGACTTAAAATGATCAAATTTGGAGTCCGGGAAGTTCACAAAGTTAAAATTCTATAAAGTTTTTCTAGTACGAGAGGTAATCATGGTGGCCAAATTTCAAGGTTAAATAGGTGGCAATCAGTAGTGCCGAGAATGCCATAACTCATCAGAGTTTTTCTTGGCGGTAGCGCCCAATATCTTGAAGTTGGCGCCGCAATGCCGGAACCGGGGTAAACCTATTGACGAGTCGCATCACTTCGCTTGGTCAAGGAAGAAAAGTGAAATATATGCACAATTAGCCTTAGGGTTTGCATAGTAAAGAATGATTATGAAGATAAAAACAAAGACATATAGTTAGTAGTGAAGTACAACCTTAAGGAACTTGAAGTAACATTCTTAATTGATGTTAAAGACCTTAAGTATTGCAACCGAAGGTTGACGAAAGATTAATTACATGTCAGAGCAATGTAATGTGATAAGCCGAAACCAATAATAAACAGTCTAAGTCATGATTAGATTGAGAAGAAGGGTAAGATTCATTAGGAAACATGTATGTTTATTCATGACCTAATGTGTTATGTTATGTGATCATCTACTGTAGAGACCTTAAAGACTTAAAGTGAACGTGTAATAACAGTAGCAGACACTGACGACAAGTGTTTTAACCCTTGTTTCAGTTCAATCTAGACAAGTTTTGTGATTCATATATTCTTACGCAAGAATTGATATATGATGAAGTCAAAGCCAATTCTTTTGGCTAGACTTACGATATGTTGGATTTTTTATAATCTATCAAAGTATTGTTAATGTTTTACCAAACTATGGTTGTGTGGTTTTCAAATTAAGACTAAGTATGCTAAAATGTTTTATCGTCAAACGATAGGCACGTGAGGTTGCCACAACTTAAATGTACATACGTTTAAAGAATGTAGTGTTGATCAACATAGAGTACTATAAAGTCGATCACCCAGACGATGTTTCGTAAGATATGCCGGACTTACGGACTTAGTGTCGGGTTGTCCTTTTTAAAGAAAGTATGAAATGCTCAAGGTCTTGGACCGAGTTCTATGTTTAATGAATGATATTCATTGTGAAACGTGTTGAAGGAAAAGAAGTGCTATTTTGAGTTATCAATAGTACTTCGTAACTATTGTTCAGTTATTGAAGATATATGATTCTTATGTTTCAAGCATTTTATTTAATTAGAATTGTTGTACTTGTTGAGCTAGTTATTCTCACTCTTGCTTGAACCATATGAATGCAGCTAAGATCGAACGGACCGAAGGATCCGACAAGGATAAATGGAAGGCTAAGGCGAACCTGTGGATTACTTATGTAATAGTATAGGTGAATGGTACTAATATTTGATATTATGATAAGAACAAATGTAATGGTTATTAAGAACCTGGGGAATGGTAATATTATTTTGGAATATATATAAGACATATTCGTTCTTTTGAGGAATTTCAATTGAATGTATGTGTGAACTGTAGCACCATATGTCGGGTTGGAAGATACCCAAATTTGGGGGCATCACCTTTTTCATATCTTCTTCATCAGCTAATTCCTCCCATGTTTCTTCACCAAACCAATTCCCCCTGTTTCTCCTGTTTAAGTTAATTGCTCTCAATCCCCAATTTCCCCCACAAAAAACCCACTGTACAAACCAATTTCAGTCACAATCATCCTATCTAAATCAAACACACCTCAACAACAGCAGATACAAGAAGGGCATCTATAAAAAACATGGAGTGACTTGCTATCTGTGCAAATGTATTAAGTCCCTCATTCTGAATACCGCAGATATATGAGAGAATATCAACCTTATTTTCCCAAAGTTGCTTTAGTATATCACGAACATGTAATGACAATAAATTAAAGGCTTCTAAGTGCATCATTACATCAATATAGGCGGTCAGCTCTGCATTACTAGGAATTATGAAAAAACAACAAATTAGGGATGTTACAAAGACAAATGACAACTATCATAAATTCATTCAAATATTACTGGCATGAAGCACACCTTAGATGGTAATAGTGGTCTTGAAAAATCCTTCCGATTAGAAAATAGCGAATAAACTCAACCCACATTCTTTACATGCCTTTTTGTTCTACAATCTTGATTCCCGACAGCAGTAGTCGTATATGAATTGGCTTCAGCAGTATCAAAATTATTTTCCCATGTAACTTCATTAACACTCACCTCCTCAGTAGAAATTTTGTCTTCTCCATCACTATACGGCCCTTTCAACTTGCAACACCTAATAATATTTGTTCTCGCATCAGTAACAGACATGCCACGTTATAATGATTAATTGAAAGTCCATTAGTGCGGAATAAGCTTACATTGCAAAACACCAGCAAATTATTGTAAAAAAGAAGGGTCAAGCCAGCACTACCTAATTTACGAAAAGCATCACAAATCCAAAAGAAGAATAGAATAAGTGGGAGCTTATGGATGATAACCATCATTATGGAAACAACACAAGCAATTCCTCCTCAAGGAAGAATATAAGTTCGCCTGGAATCGATCAATTACTCCAACATTATCGGATATGTTGTTCACTCACTTATGGTCGATTTAGCATTCGAATTTTTACCATAAGATTGGAACGTATCATCACCAACTTTAGCCTGATCTCTGTAATTTACAAAACTTTCAACAGCTCCATTACCAGTATCGCCGTAATTCTTGAAGTTGTTTTCTGGGACATTACCGTTAGTCCCATACGAGGTGAAATTATCGGCATCCGCCATTTGCATTTTGTCCGTACCCGAAAAAGCTCGATCCGATAACGTTAGAGTCTTTTGCGTAAGTGTTGAAATTGTTGGGCTGCCCATTTGCGTCTTTTCCATAGCTAGCAAAGGACTCGCCTCCAGAGTTGGCTTCCTCGGTGTAAGCTGTGAAAGACTGTTGGCCGTTGTTGTCGGCTGATAGGAGTTGAAGTAAAGGTTGGGCACGCTAGTTCCCTTGTAGTAGTTGGTGAATCCGCTAGCACCTCCAGTCGAACCGCCGGCGTAAGAATTGAAGCTTTGTTCGGCTACATTGGTATCACGGGCATAATTAGAAAATTTCGTATCGTGGCCCACTGAGTCACGGCCATACCGCCAGAACGTGTTGACGGGGATGTTTTCTCCGTCGGAGTAGTTCTCAAAGGAGTCTTTGTCACCGCCTTTGAGTGTCCCGTAATTGGTGAAGTTTCTGTCCAAGTACGAGGAGAAATCGATGTTTTGGTCGTGCTTTTTGAGACTCGGCGATACATCAGGGAAGCAGAGGAGTTTTGCCGATGAACATAATATATGATTGAATCAAAAGGCCCAATATCCTAAATTGACTATAAGTGAGTGAACAACAGATCTGGCACTTATAATTTCTCTAAATTTCCAGCTCAACAAACACTAAATCATCTTCTGCAACAGCAGATAGTGATATACTTACAATTTGAAAATAGGACTGAAAACAGAATGTACCAAACAAACAGTAGCTAGCATCTTCAATCTATTAAGAGATGGACGATTTTGGAAATAACAGTAAAAGGAACAAATCAAGATTTTTTTCTGAGTGAAGGATCTTTGTTTCCACCTCATATCGAACAGTATTTGCAGAGCCTGGGCAAACATTTCATTCTTCGTCCTCAGTGCTTTTCCTCCTTTGAAACTGAGTGAGTGGAATATAGTCAAAGATGGAGAGACGATGAAGAAAGAGGGACACGAAAGTGCATGTAATGTAAATAATCAAAACTACCCCTCTTTAATAAACATTACACACGTAGCCGGTCACTTTTGACCGATTAAGTGAAGAAAATGTGTTTTTTGTTAAGTATAATTAAAGTTCGAGATGTACTTTAATATCTTTTTTAATTTGGGGTGCAAAAATTAACAGTGATATAAAATTTGGGGTGTAAATTGTCTTTTAGTCTAAATTATAAATACGCATGACAGTTAGGTGGAGTACTAGCATAGATAATGTGTTACAGTAGATGTTATATTTCATACTAGATGTGTCTCGTGCCTCCGACATTACGTGTACGGTATAATTTATCCCAAACTTTGGACGACCAAAATGATTTATTAGGGTGAGCGGAAAATTTAAAATTATTTGTATTTTGTTAGATACTAGATGTATCCCGTGCCTCCGACACTGTATGGTCGGTGAGATTTATCCCAAATTTTGGACGGCCTAGATGATTTATTGAGTGAGCGGGAAATTCAAAACCATTTGTATTTAGATAGATTAGATAGATATTAGATAGATGGATGGTGAGATTTATCCTAAACTTTGGACGGCCCAGATGATTTATTGAGTGAGCGGAAAATTTAAAATCATTTATATTTTATTAGATAGATTATATTTAAGTAACTTGTAATTTTGATCGTTGATTACATTTAGTTATTTTTTGAGTTTTTATAAGAGAATTAAAATTTTAAAATAAAATCTGATTTTATAAATAAATAAATAAATATAAAGAAACTATCATAATCTGGAAAAGTATATTCTTTTTTTGGCTGATTTTTTTTTATTCAATGGCTATTATGAAGTGCAAAATATGATTCATTGAAATTTCTTATTTTGAAATCATTAATATATAATTAAATTTCAAATATATGTATATATTGTTCAAAGTTGATATTTAAATAAAACTATTGACTATAATTATATCTTTTGAGAAACATAATATAGTCAGTGTTTCTTTTTATAAAAGAAGTCGAATAAAAAGTGCCGATCTTTATTTCTCCATCATGAAAGGCATGTATTTTTCCTTTATGTGAGGAGTATTTCTTTTTTATGCTATGTTAATAATTATTGTAATTCTGAACTAAATAGTTGATGTTGATTATAAAATTTTATATAATTATAACTTTTACAATTATATAAGATAAAAATAAAGTTAAAAGAAAGAAAAAAAACTTCAAGGCCACACTAATATTATACTACCTCTATTTCATAATAATATATAGTCATTTTAGCTTTATTTACATGAATTAAGAAAGATATTTAATAATTAAAATTTATATAAAATTTTATCACTACTGTAAGAACCTCAACTTTTTATGAATAAAGATAAATTTTCAATAAATATCATTTTTGAATATTAAGGTGTGAATTTTTATAATGTTATAGTTATGGGTAATATTTGCAAATTTTGCAAAGTAAACAAGTTGTTATATAATATTCGATTTGGGGAGAATATTCGTTTTAATGAGGAATATTCAGATAACGACACAATCATTGGTGGACCCAAAAATGTAATTATTGTCGGATCGAGAAAACGACATAAAAATATTTTTATGAAAATAATAATGGAAGTTTTACTGTTAATCTGTTGAAACACCCGGTGTTAAAAGTAAAGTAATGTCTGGCTATTACAGATAATAGTATTACACGATATTGATTATTGATGTTTACGTGAGAAGTCACTCGGTTTTATTCAATTATTGCTACAATAATTGTTGCGATAAGATCTCACGTTATTTGATTCAATTATTGTCAATATTTTATATATTATTAAATCAATAATTGAGATGACAAAGTTATTAATATTATTATTTACAATATTAATGATGTCTGTAAGTTACATCGAGGAGAGGTTTGGTCACCTAATTGCGGCCAATAGGAGAAATCCTAATTGGAAAGCCCCTCTTTCAGAAGAAACGACACCGGTCGATTAATATTGTGAATTATAATAATGATGATACATTTTATTTTATTAGTATTATTAATGTAATAAAAAAAAAGATTTTTATATAAAATGTAATACTTTTTTATAAAGTTATACATTTTATTAGACTATAAATAGAATATATTATATTCTATTATGCATAGTGTTTTGCATAGTAAAATCTTTTTATATAAAATAGAATATTTTTATAAAGTTATTTGTTTTATTAGACTATAAATAGAATATATTATATTTTATTATGCATAGTGTTGCATAGTATTTGCATAGTGTTTGCATAGTAAAAACTTTTTATATATAAATAGAATACTTTTTATAAAGTTTTATTTTATTTGATTATAAATAGAATATATTATATTTTATTGCATAGTGCAGCATAGTATCCTTTCCATTCTTCTATAAATAGGATGCTTAGTTAGAATTAAAAATCACACCAGAAGTTCAGAGAATTCTACTTCTATAATCTTGAGCGTATTTCTTTAGAGTTTAAGAAAGCTTTGAACATAGAAATTAGTGCAAGTTTTCTTCAAGAATATCCTCGCCCTACCAGTCGGAATACTTTTCTTTTACGGTAAGAGGTATTATTTCTTTCTTATTCATGAAGATAACTTCGGTTATTCCATTCTCTATTATTCTGTTGGAATAACCTGTATACGCGGGCTACCCTATACTTGGTGAAATTCTTCTGTTATTCCATTCTTTATCATTATGTTGGAATAACATGTCTATGCGAAGTACCGCATACATGGTGAAATTCTTCTATTATTCCATTTTTATTATTCTGTTGGAACATCATGTCTGTGTGTTACGCATGACCTGGTTCCGTTATTTATTATTCTGTTAGAACATCCTGTATGTGCGTTTATGTAAGACCCCAACTTTTATGAATAAAGAATAATTTTCTCTTAATATATTTTTGAATTTTATAGTGTGGATTTGATATAATGTTATAGTTGTGGGTAATATTTACAAACTTTGCAAAGTACGCAAGTTGTTATATAATGTTCGATTGGTCGGGGAATATTCGTTTTAACAGGAAATATTTGTACAATGGCACAATCGTTGGTGGACCCCCACAACGGAATTATTGTCGGATTGAGAAAACGACAAAAATACTTTATGAAAATAACGGCGGAAGTTTTACCGTTAACTATTGAAACACCCGGTGTTAAAAGTACAGTAATACGCGTGGTTGCATAGTAGCACACGGTATTGATTATTGATGCTTACGTGAGAAGTCACTCACTTATACTCAATTATTGCTACAAGAATTGCTTTGATCATATCTCTCATATTATTGATTCAATTATTGTCATAGTATCATCTGCATAATATGTATTATTATTAAATCAATAATTGAGACGACAAAGTTATTCATATTATTATTTGCAATATTGACAATGTCTAGAAGTTCTGTCAAGGAGAGGTTTGGTCACCTAATTGCGCGCCAATAAGGAGAAATCCTTATCGGAAAGCCCCCTCTTTCCTGAGAACGACCTGGTTGTTAAATATTGTGAGTTATAATATTAATGATGAATAAGTTGTGTTGATTAAAAATGAATTTTGATAGTTCCATTGTGTTGGGATTATTAGTGTTAGTGGAAATCGACATCTATTAGGTGATAATTGATGTGCTGGGGTTATATTGATAAATCGGGTAATTTATCGGATAAATGAGCAATTAATTGCTACTAATTCACATGCTTATATAACTATTTGTTCACATGTGTACTATTGAATCACATTCTTGTACTATTAGGGGAGTTGGTGCAAGATTGATAATACTTGCATGACTAAGTTAAAATGGAGGTATAGATGGAGGTACTATATAACGTAATTCGTATTTTCACATGATTATACTATTGATTCACATGATTGAACTATTGATTCACATTATTTACTATTAGGGAGGTGGTGTAAGTTTGATAATACTTGCAGGACTAAATTAAAAATGAAAGAAAAGTTGGAGGTATTCAGATCAGTAATTTTCGAGCCCCAAAACGTGCAATTATCAAAACTATATTTTCCTATAAATAGAAGCTCATTCTTCCTTCATTTCTCACCAATTCACAAAAGCTTTAGAGCGATTATTATAGAGAGAAATTATAGAGAAAAAGAAGAGAGAATTCTCACTACCTCACTATTCTAGTATATAGTTTTTTTTCTAAGGTAGGGAGTATTATTTCTTTCTTATCCATGAAGAGAACTTATGTTATTCCATTCTTTATTATTCGTTGAATAACTCAGATACGCCAAGCTACCCTATACTTGGTGAAATTCTTCGTTATTCCATTCTTTATTATTCTATTGAATATATCACATGCGTGCATTTACATGGGACTGGTTCTATTATTTGTCCTTACATTGAACATCCCGTCTGCATGCTTTTACGCATGACCGGTTCCATTATTTATTATTCGTAGAATATCCTATTCATGCATTTTATGCCGACTGATTCTCGCCATTATTATTCGTTGGAATATCTTGTTATGCATGCGCTTTTACGCCGGACCTGGTTCCGTTAATTATTATTCTGTTGGAATAACCTGCCTGTGCGGTCTATCGCATGCCTGGTGATTTTTTTTTATTTTTCCATTCCTTATTATACTCAGTTGGCTAAAGTTTTGACTTCTATACTCCATGAAATTAGTGGAATATCCTTGATATTTGCGCTTCATCCAGTATCTTTTCATGGAAATATTCTTCTGAGCATTCTTGAATTTTACTCTACAAAGCAGTATCATGTTGACAATTTGGACGTTATTGGTTCCTGGATAAATTAATTCTTGAACTTTTTTTATTGAATTCTTATATCATCATCATCATCCTCATGTTTATATTTTGTTGAAAGTCATCTGTGGCCTATAGTGCATAGATGGACTTGGTATGATTATGACCAGGGATTATTCGGTGTAATCATGACTGTATTGTTACAAATGATGTGGAAAAAGTCCTCATTGGCCCGTAGTGCATTGATGGACAGTTATTGGCATGATCATGACCATTAATGAATACACGAATGTCCTTGGCCCGTAGTGCATGGATAATTTGTGATCATGATACTAAAGAATATCCTTGGTCCGTAGTGCAGGGGTGATTTGATGATGTGGATTATTTATTAAGTTGAGTCCCAGCGATAAAAGTGATGAAAAACCTTTTAAATCATAAAAGATAGTAGATTTTATTCTCTACTTGACTCTTTTAATGGATTGCTTGTTCCACTGCAGTTAAACTTGATGGTTGTTATATTATATCGGTTTAACATCGTTCAAGGCTAACGATAACATATTCTCGCATTATCTTAGTTATAATATTTCCTCTTGGGCTAGTTGAGCTCACCTTTTACTTTCATTGTTTCTCTGTGAAATGAGAACGTAGAAGGGACTAGTCGGGGAACGGAGTGACGGACCAGATGATAGCATTAGTAGTCCTCACTATTCTGTGAAAATAGTGGGAAAATAAATGTAATAATATTGAATTTGAGTTTGTATATTGTCTAGACAACAATATTTGTATTAAAACTCACAGCTCATATTGTATATTTAAGATTGTATTTGTATTCTGTAGCATGTATTTGGTGACCCAAGATGGGTGATGTATACCTATTTTGGGGGCATCACAGTTGGTATCAAAGCTTAGGGATATGATCCCTGGCTAAGATGTGAGACTAGAACTAGGAGGGGAGAGACGGGGAATTCCTTCGCTAGTATGACCTACCTAAGTTTATTTGGTATTTGATTGGTCGGTCATAGTATAGGGATAATATGTTGCATGTCCATTAACCCTTATTTTGTGGCAGTGTTTGAAAATGGCATCCGAGAATGTTGAGAACATCAATGGAGCACAGGAGACCGTTGAGTCTCCACAGATCAATAACCAGGATAATGTGCATCAGGAAGGCGACAATCCTCATGCAAACAACAACACTAACCAAATGATGAACGATGGAATGTTCCGAGGCTTCATACAACATCAGGCGAGAGCGGCTCTTGTTTAAAATGCAGGTGTAAACACTGGAAACTCTCGGACGATCACTGCTAAACAATTCAAGGAGCTGGGACCACCGGAGTTTATTGGAGAGCCAAAACCACTTAAGGCAGAAGCATGGATAAATCATATCACCAAGATATTTGATGTCTTGGGATGCGCCGAGGAGCAAAAGGTTCCTTCGCCACCTTTATGTTGCGTGAAGAAGCAGATTACTGGTGGGAATCATAAAAGCATACTCAACTGGCCGACGCACTCAAGATGTCTTGGGAGAAGTTCCAAGAGCTGTTCAACGACAAGTACTTTCCCGAAAGTATTCGTCACATGAAGGAGGTAGAGTTTATCAAGTTGGAACAAAACAATATGATCGTATCGCAATACGAGGCTAAATTCGCGGAGTTATCCCGGTTTGCATCCCATTTGGTCGATAATGAGGAACGAATGACGCGAATGTTTTTAAGAGGTTTGAAACCGGAGATACGTCAATATCTTATTTCTCATAAACTGTGTTTGTATTCAGATGTTGTAAATAGGGCTCAGTTATTGGAGCGCGGTAATGAGTCAACGCAACCAAGGGAAAGCAGCCGACAGCATGAAAATACCAGTGGTAACAGTCATTGAAATGGTGACAACAAGCATAGAGGGAATCAACATGCCAGAAATGGTAACCACTTCGGTGGTAATCATAGCCAAGACAATAAGAATGGACATTTCAAGAAGAGGAGATTCAACAATGATGGAAAGACGTCAGCACCAACACCCGTTGTCAAGGAAGGAGAACGACCACCTATCATATGCTTCAAATGCGGAGGGGAGTGACACATCAGTCCAAACTGTGCGATGCCATCTAAAGCGTGTTATAATTGTGGAAGAGAAGGTCACCTAGCCCGATTTTGTCGTTCACCAAAGACAAGTTCAGCTAGGATGGAGGCACCAAAACCTGTCCTAGAAAAGTCAAAGCCGGTGGTGCAAGGGAGAGCATTTGTTGTGACCTCCCAAAAAGCAAGGAACCCGAACAAGGTCATCACGGGTAAACTTATCATAAACTCTAGCGAAGTTTATACCTTATTTGATACTGGTTCTACCCATTCTTTTATTTCTCCTACTTGCGCTCAACGATTAAATTTGACTCCGGAGAAATTAGACTTTGACTTATCTGTTGAAACTCCGTTAGGAGAAACCTTCATTACATCCTGATTTATAAGTCTTGTTTGGTTCAAATTGGTACCCTCACATTACCTGTCGATTTAAATTCCATTAAAAATACTTGCATTTGACGTGATTCTAGGGATTGATTGGTTAACTACTCATCATGCAAAAATTAATTATTTTCGTAAGGTTGTTAGCTTTCATATTCCTAACCAACCTATTATGCGAATTCAAACAACTAAACCATTAAAATCAATCAATGTCATTTCAAGCCATAAAGCTATTCGTTTATTGAAAAACGGATGTCAAGCTTTCTTAGCTCATGTCACAGATTTAAACAAAAATACGTCAGTTTTGAATGATATTTCTGTTGTTAATAAATTTCCTAACGTATTCCTTGAAGAACTTCCTGGCCTACCCCCAGAGTGTGAAATTGAATTTTGTATCGACCTTGAACCCAGTACAAACCCCATTTGCAAAGCCCCATATCGAATGGCTCCTATTGAACTTCAGGAGTTAAAGACCCAATTGCAGGAATTGTTAGACATCGGTTTCATTCGTCCTAGTACGTCTCCTTGGGGTGCTCCTGTTCTATTCGTGAAGAAGAAAGATGGGAGTATACGACTTTGTATTGATTATCGGGAGTGGAATCATGTCACCATCAAAAATAGGTATCCATTGCCACGTATTGATGACCTGTTTGACCAGTTGCAAGGCACCAAATTCTTTTCAAAGATTGATCTTCGTTCAGGATATCATCAATTGAAGATTAGAACCGATGACATTCCAAAGACGACTTTCAGAACTCGGCACGGGCATTATGAATTCCTAGTCATGTCCTTTGGATTGACTAATGCTCCTGCTGCCTTCATGGATATGATGAACCGAGTATTCAAGGAATATTTAGATCATTTTGTGGTCGTCTTTATTGATGACATCCTCATATATTCCAAAAGCCGTGAAGATCATGAGCAACACTTGAGGCTGATACTCCAAAAGCTTCGTGAAAACAAGCTATATGCCAAGTTGATGAAATGCGAGTTCTGGCTTAAGGAAGTTGCATTCCTTAGGCACGCGATATCAAATCATGGGATATCTGTTGACCCGACAAAGATTGAAGCAATTCAAAGCTGGGAGCAACCTAAATCAGTGACCAAAGTACGTAGCTTTCTCGGCTTAGCTGGTTATTATCGGAGATTCATAGAAGGGTTTTCTCGAATCACTACTCCATTAACTCAGCTGACTCGAAAAGATACAAAATTCGGTTGGAGCGTGGAATGTTAGAAGAATTTTCAAGAACTCAAGAGGAGACTCATTTCAGCACCTATTCTGACAATACCATCTGGCTCGGAGGGATTTGTCATCTACAATGATGCTTCGGGAAAAGGGTTAGGATGTGTTCTCATGCAACATAGGAAAGTCATAGCCTATGCCTCACGGAAACTCAAATAATATGAAGGGAATTATCCTACTCATGATCTAGAGTTGGCAGCTGTCGTTTTCGCACTTAAAATTTAGAGGCATTACTTGTATGGGGAGAAAGTGGAAATCTTTACGGATCATAAAAGCCTCAAATATTTCTTCACTCAAAAGGAACTCAACATGCGACAACGACGTTGGCTTGAATTGTTGAAAGATTATGATCATACCATCTAATACCATCCTGGAAAAGCGAACGTGGTAGCTGACACATTGAGTAGAAGATCATATGCAAGTACGAGTGCGATATTGTCAATGCAAAGGCCCATTTTATATGACTTACAAAGGATGGAGATAGAGTTAAAGACTTCATGGACCCATATGATGATGGCAAACATACGAGTAGAACTGACTTTAATCAATAAAGTTAAAGCTGCTTAAGCTATAGACGTGGAGCTAATGCGTATGAGGAAGAAAGTGCAAGAAGGTGCTATGCCGGAAGCAAGAATCGATGAGGAAGGAATACTTCGAGTCAACTCCAGACTTTTGTGTTCCTAACGACCCTAATTTAAAGTATAAAATCATGATGGAGGCGCACAACACACCGTTTGCAATCCATCCTAGGAGTACCAAAATGTATCGTGATCTTCGACATACATTTTGGTGGAGCAATATGAAGAGAGAGATAACAGAGTTTATCTCAAGGTGTTTAACTTGTCAACGAGTCAAGGTGGAGCATCAAGTACCAAAAGGTCCATTGCAACCACTTGAAATTCTAGAATGGAAGTGGGAACACATTACCATGGATTTTGTTACTGGTCTTCCCAAGGTTTCTCAAGGCATAGATGCAATTTGGGTCATTGTTGATAGATTGACCAAGTCTGCTCATTTCCTACCTATACGAGAAACTTATACACTTGAACGTCTTGCTCGTATGTACATAAACGAGATTGTAAGACTGCATGGTATGCCTGTATCCATTGTTTCTGATCGAGACCCAAGATTCACTTCAAGATTTTGGGTTAGTTTGCAAAAAGCTATGGGCACAGATTTACGATTTAGCTTGGCATATCATCCTGAGACGGATGAGCAGTCGGAGAGGACTATTCAAACTCTTGAAGATATATTAAGACTCTGTGTCCTTGACTTCAAGGGAAGTTGGGATAAGTTCTTACCATTGGTGGAGTTTTCCTACAACAACAGTTATCAAGCAAGTATTGGCATGGCTCCATCTGAGGCGTTGTATGAAAGAAAGTGTCGTTCTCTAGTATGCTGGGATGAGGTGGGTGAAGCAACGTTGTTGGGACCGGAGTTGGTGCTTATGACTACAGAAAAGATACAAATGATCCGACACGTATAAAAACCTCACAAGATCGACAAAAGAGTTATGCTGATCTTCATCGAAAGGACGTAGAATTAGATATTGGAGATCATGTGTTGTTACGTGTTGCTCCATGGAAAGGAGTTACAAGATTTGGAAAGAGAGGAAAGCTCAACCCTCGATTCATTGGCCCATTTTTAATCCTCGATCGAGTAGGAACTGTGGCGTATAGACTCGCTTTACCGCTAAGTATGTCTCGTGTTCATAACATTTTTCACATTTCTATGTTACGTAAATATGTGAAAGACCCGAACCACATTATTGAAATAGAACCAGACGAGATAGAGGAAGATTTAACGTATGAAGAGTTACCTGTTAAAATCTTGGATAAAAAGGATCATATTCTACGCTCTAAGGTTATACCTCAAGTCAAAGTTTTATTGAGAAACCACAATGTGGAAGAAATGACCTGGGAGTTAGAATCTGAGATGAAATCAAGATATCCTTACCTCTTCGATATACCAGGTACGTACCCTAATTTTGAGGACGAAATTTCATAAGAAGGGGAGGTTGTAAGACCCCAACTTTTATGAATAAAGAATAATTTTCTCGAAATATATTTTTGAATTTTATAATGTGGATTTGATATAATGTTATAGTTGTGGGTAATATTTACAAACTTTGCAAAGTACGCAAGTTGTTATATAATATTCGATTGGTCGGGGAATATTCGTTTTAACAGGGAATATTCGTATAACGACACAATCATTGGTGGACCCCCACAACGGAATTATTATCGGATTGAGAAAACGACAAAAAAACTTTATGAAAATAATGGCGGAAGTTTTACCGTTAACTGTTAAAACACCCGGTGTTAAAAGTACAGTAATACGCGTGGTTGCATAGTAGCACACGGTATTGATTATTGATGCTTACGTGAGAAGTCACTTAGTTATACTCAATTATTGCTACTATAATTGCTGCATCATATCTCTCATATTATTGATTCAGTTATTGTCATAGTATCATCTGCATAATATGTATTATTATTAAATCAATAATTGAGATGACAAAGTTATTCAAATTATTATTTGCAATATTGAAAATGTTTATAAGTTCTGTCAAAGAGAGGTTTGGTCACCTAATTGCGCGCTAATAAGGAGAAATCCTTATCGAAAAGCCCCCTCTTTCCTGGGAACGACCTGGTTGTTAAATATTATGAGTTATAATATTAATGATGAATAAGTTGTGTTGATTAAAAATGAATTTTGATAGTTCCATTGTGTTGGGATTATTAGTGTTAGTGGAAATCGACATCTATTAGATGATAATTGATGTCTGGGGTTATATTGATAAATCGTAATTAATTTATCGGATAAATGAGTAATTAATTGCTACTAATTCACATGCTTATATAACTATTTGTTCACATGTGTGTACTATTGAATCACATTCTTGTACTATTAGGGGAGTTGGTGCAAGATTGATAATACTTGCATGACTAAGTTAAAAATGGAGGTATAGATGGAGGTACTATACTGTAATTCGTATTTTTCACATGATTATACTATTGATTCACATGATTGAACTATTGATTCACATTATTTACTATTAGGGGAGGTGGTGCAAGTTTGATAATACTTGCAGGACTAAATTAAAAATGAAAGAAAAGTTTGAGGTATTGTACTGTAATTTTCATTTCTCACCAATTCACAAAAGCTTTAGAGCGATTATTATAGAGAGAAATTATAGAGAGAAAGAAGAAGAGAAGTCTGCTACCTCACTATTCTAGTATATAGTTTTTTTTCTAAGGTAGGGAGTATTATTTATTTCTTATCCATGAAGAGAACTTATATTATTCTATTCTTTATTATTCTCATTGGAATAACTCAGATATGTGGGCTACCCTATACTTGGTGAAATTCTTTCGTTATTCCATTCTTTATTATTCTCTTTGGAATATCCATGTCTCAGACGCTTTCTGGGACCGGGTTCCATTATTTGTCCTTCGTTGGAACATCACATCTGTGCTTTTACGCATTATGACCTAGTTTTATTATTTATTATTCGTTGAATATCCCGTCTCGGTATGCGTTTTACGTGGGACTGGTTTCGATTAATTATTATTCTGTTGGAATAACCTGCCTGTGCGGTCTATCGCATGCCTGGTGATTTTTTTTATTATTCTATTCCTTATTATACTCAGTTGGCTAAAGTTTTAACTTCTATACTCCATGAAATTAGTGGAATATCCTTGATATTTGCGCTTCATCCAATATCTTTTCATGGAAATATTCTTCTGAGCATTCTTGAATTTTACTCTACAAAGCAGTATCATGTTGACAATTTGGACGTTATTGGTTCCTGGATAAAGTAACTCTTGAACTTGTTTTATTGAATTCTTATATCATCGTCATCATCCTCATGTTTATATTTTGTTGAAAGTCATCTGTGGCCTATAATGCATAGATGGACTTGGTATGATTATGACCAGGGATTATTCGGTGTAATCATGACCGTAATGTTACAAATGATGTGGAAAAAGTCCTCATTGGCCCGTAGTGCATTGATGAACAGTTGTTGGCATGATCATGACCATTAATGAATACACGAATGTCCTTGGCTCGTAGTGCATGGATAATTTGTGATCGTGATACTAAAGAATATCCTTGGCCGTAGTGCATGGGTGATTCGATGATGTAGATTATTTATTAAGCTGAGTCCCAGCGATAAAAGTGATGAAAAACCTTTTAAATCATAAAAGATAGTAGATTTTATTCTCTACTTAACTCTTTTAATGGATTGCTTGTTCCGCTGCAGTTAAACTTGATGGTTGTTATATTATATCAGTTTAACACTGTTGAAGGCTAACGATAACATATTCTGCATTATCTTAGTCATAATATTTCTTACTGGGCTAGTTGAGCTCACCCTTTTACTTTCATTGTTCTCTTCAGGAAATGAGAACGTAGCAGGGACTAGTCGGGGAACGGAGTGACGGACCAGATGATAACATTAGTAGTCCTCACTCTTCAGTGAAATAGTGGGAAAATAAATGTAATAATATTGAATTTGAGTTTGTTTATTGTCTAGACGACAATATTTGTATTAAAACTCACAGCTCATGTTGTATATTTAAGATTGTATTTGTATTCTGTACCATGTATTTGGCGACCCAAGATGGGTGATGTATACCTATTTTGAGGGCGTCACAGTTTACGCATGACCTTGTTCTGTTGTTTATTATTCTATTGGAATATCATGTCTGTGCGTTTACGTATGACCTGGTTTCGTTATTTATTATTTTGTTGGAATAACTTTATGTAAGCGGCCTATCGCATTCTCAAGCATTTCTTTTGTTATTCCATTCTTTATTATACTCAAATAAGTTAAAGTTTTAACTTCTATACTCCATGAAATTAGTGTAATATCCTTGATATTTGCGCTTCATCCAGTATCTTTTCATGAAAATATTCTTCTGAGCATTCTTGAATTTTACTCCACAAAGAAGTATCATGTTTCTAATAGGTTTGAAACCCGAGATACGTCAATATCTAATTTCTCATAAACTGTGTTTGTATTCAGATGTTGTAAATAGGGCTCAGTTATTGGAATGCGATAACGAGTCAACTCAACCAAGAGAATGCAGCCGGCAAAATGATAATACCAGTGGTAGCAGTCATCGAAGCGGTGACCACAAACGTGGAGGGAATCAACATGCCAGAAATATTAACCACTTCGGTGGTAATCATGGCCAAGACAATAAGAATGGACATTTCAAGAAGAAGAGATTCAAAAATGATGGAAAGACGTAAGCATTAACACCCGTTGTTAAGGAAGGAGAACGACCACCTATCATATGCTTCAAATGCGGAGGGGAGGGACATATCAGTGCAAACTCTAGCGAAGTCTATACCTTATTTGATACCGGTTCTACCTATTCTTTTATTTCTCTTACTTGCGCTCAACGATTAAATTTGACTCCGTAGAAATCAGACTTTGACTTATCTGTGGAAACTCCGTTGGGAGAAACCTTCATTACATCCACTATTTATAAGTCTTGTTTGGTTCAAATCGGCACTTCACATTACACCGTCGATCTTATTTCATTAAAAATACTTGCATTTGATGTGATTCTAGGATTGATTGGTTAACTACTCATCATGCAAAAATTGATTATTTTCGTAAGGTTGTTAGCGCTCATATTCCTAACCAACCTATTATGCTAATTCAAGCAACCAAACCATTAAAATCAATCATCGTCATCTCAAGCCATAAAGCTATTCGCTTATTGAAAAACGGATGTCAAGCTTTCTTAGCTCATGTCATGATTTAAACAAAAATAAGTCGATTTGAATGATATTTCTATTGTTAATAAATTTCCGACGTATTTCTCGAAGAACTTCCTAGCCTACCCGTAGCGTGAAATTGAATTTTATATTAACCGAACCCAGATACAAAATCCATTTGCAAAGCCCCATATCGAATGGCTCCTATTGAACTTCGTGGAGTTAAAGACCCAATTGCAGAATTGTTAGACATTGGTTTCATTCGTCCTCTCAGACGCTCTCCTTAGGGTGCTCTGTTTCTATTCGTGAAGAAGAAAGATGGGAGTATGCGACTTTATATTGATTATCTCGAGTTGAATCATGTCACCATCAAAAATAGGTACCCATTGCCACGTATTGATGACCTGTTTGACCAATTGCAAGGAGCCAAATTCTTTTCAAAGATTGATCTTCGTTCCGGATATACAAATTGAAGATTAAAACCGATGACATTCCTAAGACGGCTTTCAGAACTCGGTACGGGCATTATGAATTCCTAGTTATGTCCTTTGGATTGACTAATGCTCCTGCTGCCTTCATGGATATGATGAACCGAGTATTCAAGGAATATTTGGATCACTTTGTGGTCGTCTTTATTGATGACATCCTTATTTATTCCAAAAGCCATGAAGATCATGAGCAACACTTGAGGCTAATACTCCAAACGCTTCGTGAATACAAGCTTTATGCCAAGTTGAAGAAATGCAAGTTCTGGCTTGAGGAAGTAGCATTCCTTGGGCACGTAGTATCAAGTCATGGAATATCAGTTAACCCAGCAAAGATTGAAGCAATTCAAAGCTGGGAGCAACCTAAATCAGTGATCGAAGTACGTAGCTTTCTCAGTTTAGCTGGTTATTATCAGAGATTCGTGGAAGGATTTTCTCGAATTTCTACTCCATTAACTCAGCTAACTCGGAAAGATACAAAGTTCAGTTAGAGCGAAGAATGTGAGAATAGTTTTCAAGAACTCAAGAGGAGACTCATTTCAACACTTGTTCTGACAATACCATCTGGCTCGGAGGGATTTGTCATCTACAGTGATGCTTCGGGCAAAGGGTTGGGATGTGTTCTCATGCAACATTGGAAAATCATAGCCTATGCCTCAAGACAACTCAAAGAATATGAGAGGAATTATCCTACTCATGATCTAGAGTTGGCAGCTGTTGTCTTCGCACTTAAAATTTGGAGGCATTACTTGTATGGGGAGAAAGTGGAGATCTTTACGGATCATAAAAGCCTTAAATATTTCTTCACTCAAAAGGAACTCAACATGCGACAATGACGTTGGCTTGAACTGTTGAAAGATTATGATCATACCATCCAATACCATCCTTGAAAAGCGAATGTGGTAGCTGACGTATTGAGTAGAAGATCATATGCAAGTACGAGTGCGATATTGTCAATGAAAAGGCCCATTTTGTGTGACTTGCAAAGGATGGAGATAGAGTTAAAGACTCCAGGGACCCATGTGATGATTGCGAATATACAAGTAGAATCGACTTTAATTATTAAAGTTAAAGCTGCTCAAGCTACAGACCTGGAGCTGATGCGTATGAGAAAGAAAGTGCAAGAAGGTGCTATGCCGGAAGCAAGAATCGATGAAGAAGGAATACTTCGAGTCAACTCCAGACTTTGTGTTCCTAACGACCCTGATTTAAAGTATAAAATCATGATGGAGGCGCACAATACACCATTTGCAATCCATCTTGGGAGTACCAAAATGTATCGTGATCTTCATCACACATTTTGGTAGAGCAATATGAAGAGAGAGATAACGCTTTTTATCTCAAGGTGTCTAAATTGTCAATGAGTTAAGGCGGAGCATCAAGTACCAAAAGGTCCATTGCAACCACTTGAAATTCCAGAATGGAAGTAGGAGCACATTACCATGGATTTCGTTACCGGTGTTCCTACGATTTCTCAAAGCATAGATGCGATTTGGGTTATTATTGATAGATTGACCAAGTCTACTCATTTATTACCGATACGAGAAACTTATACACTTGAACGTCTTGCTCGTATATACATAAACAAGATTATAAGACTGCATGGTATGCCAGTATCCATAGTTTCTAATCGAGACCCAATATTCACTTCACGATTTTGGGTTAGTTAGCAGAAAGCTATGGGTACAGATTTATGATTTAGCTCGGCATATCATCCTCAGACGGACGGGCAGTCGAAGAGGACTATTCAAACTCTTGATGATTTATTAAGACTCTGTGTCCTTGACTTCAAGGGAAGTTGGGATAAGTTCTTACCATTGGTGGAGTTTTCCTATAACAACAGTTATCAAGCAAGTATTGGCATGACTCCATTTGAGGTGTTGTATGGAAGAAAGTGTCATTCTCAAGTATGCTGGGATGAGGTGGGTGAAGCAACGTTGTTGGGACCGGAGTTGGTACGTATGACTACGGTAAAGATTAAAACGATCCGACAATGTATAAAAACCTCACAAGATCGACAAAAGAGTTATGCTGATCTCCATCGAAAGGACGTAGAATTCGATATTGGAGACCATGTGTTGTTACGTGTTGTTCCATGGAAAGGAGTTATGAGATTTAGAAAGAGAGAAAAGCTCAATCCTCAATTCATTGGCCCATTTTTAATCCTCGATCGAGTAGAAACTGTGGCCTATAGACTCGCTTTACCGCTAAATATGTCTCGTGTTCATAACGTTTTTCACATATCTATGTTACGTAAATATGTGAAAGACCCGCACCACATTATTGAGTTAGAACCGGACGAAATAGAGGAAGATTTAACGTATGAAGAGGTTCCTATTAAAATCTTGGATAAGAAGGAACATGTTCTATACTCCAAGGTTATACCTCAAGTTAAAGTTTTGTGGAGGAACCACGATGTTGAGAAAATGACCTGGGAGTTAGAATCTGAGATGAAATCAAGGTATCCTTACCTCTTCGACATACCAGGTACGTACCCTAATTTCGAGGGTGAAATTTTATAAGAAGGGGAGGTTGTAAGAACCCAACTTTTATGAATAAAGATGAATTTTTAATAAATATCATTTTTGAATATTAAGGTGTGAATTTGTTATAATGTTATAGTTGTGGGTAATATTTATAAATTTTGCACAGTAAGCAAGTTGTTATATAATATTCGATTGGTCGGGAAATATTCGTTTGAACAGGGAATATTCGTACAACGACACAATCATTGGTGGACCCCACAACAGAAATAATTGTTGGATTGAAAAAACGACAAAAATACTTTATGAAAATAACGACAGAAGTTTTACCGTTAACTGTTGAAACACCCAGTGTTAAAATTACAGTAATACGTGTGGTTGCATAGTAGCACACGGTATTGATTATTGATGCTTACGTGAGAAGTCACCGCTTTTGTTCAATTATTGGTATAGTAATTCACGTGATAGTATCTCACGTTATTTGATTCAATTATTGTCAATATTTTATATATTATTAAATCAATAATTGAGATGACAAAGTTATTAATATTATTATTTGAAATATTAACGATGTCTGTAAGTTCACATCGAGAGGTTTGGTCACCTAATTGCGCGCCAATAGGGAGAAATCCTAATTGGAAAGCCCCATTTTTCCTTGGAACGACCTGGTCGATTAATATTGTGAATTATAATAATGATGATAAATTTTATTTTATTAGTATTATTAATGTAATAAAACAAAAAAACTTTTTATATAAAACAGAATACTATTATAAAGTTATCTGTTTTATTAGACTATAAATAGAATATATTATATTCTATTACGCATAGTGTTTTGCATAGTAAAATCTTTTTATATTAAATGTAATACTTTTATAAAGTTATTTATTTTATTAGACTATAAATATAATATATTATATTTTTTATGCATAGTGTTGCATAAATGTCTGCATAGTGTTTGGATAGTAAAAACTTTTATATAAAATGTAATACTTTTTATAAAGTTTTATTTTATTTGATTATAAATAGAATATATTATATTTTATCAGCATATGCAAAGATAATATCCTTTCCATTCTTCTATAAATAAGATGCTTAGTTAGAATTGAAAATCACACCAGAAGTTCAGAGAATTCTCCTTCTATAATCTTGAGCGTATTTCTTTAGAGTTTAAAAAATCTTTGAGCATAGAAATTAGTGCAAGTTTTCTTCAAGAATATCCTCTCCCTACCAGCCGGAATACTTTTCTTTTACGGTAAGGGGTATTATTTCTTTTTTATTCATGAAGAGAACTTCTGTTATTCTATTCTCTATTATTCTGTTGGAATAACCTGTATACGCGTGCTACCCTATACTTGGTGAAATTCTTCTATTATTCCATTCTTTATCATTATGTTGGAATAACCTGTCTATGCGAAGTACCGCAGACATGGTGAAATTCTTCTGTTATTCCATTTTTATTATTCATTGGAACATCACATCGCATGTGTTACGCATGACCGGTTTCGTTATTTATTATTCGTTGGAACATCACGTGCGCTGCGTTTTACGCATGACTGGTTCCGTTGTTTATTATTCTGTTAGAATATCCTATCTGTGCGTTTACGCATGACCTAGTTCCGTTATTTATTATTCTGTTGGAATAACCTGTCTGTGCGGTCTATCGCATGCCTGGTGATTTCTTTTGTTATTCCATTCTTTATTATACTCAGTTGGTTAAAGTTTTGACTTCTATAGTCCATGAAATTAGTGGAATATCCTTGATATTTGTGCTTCATCCAGTATCTTTTCATGGAAATATTCTTCTGAGCATTCTTGAATTTTACTCCACAAAGAAGTATCATGTTGACAATTTGGACGTTATTGGTTCCTGGATAAATTAATTCTTGAACTTGTTTTATTGAATTCTTATATCATTTTCATCATCCTCATGTTTATATTATATTGAAAGTCATTTGTGACCTGTAGAGCATAGATGGACTTGGTATGATTATGACCATGGATTAATCGGTATAATCATGACCATAATGTTATAAATGATGTGGTAAAAGTCCTCATTGGCCCGTAGTGTATTGATGGACAGTTGTTGGCATGTTCATGACCATTGATGAATATACGAATATCTTTGGCCCGTAGTGCATGGATAATTTGTGGTCGTGATACTAATTAATATCCTTGGCCGTAGTGCAGGGATGATGTGGATTATTTATTAAGTTGAGTCTCAGCGATAAAAGTAATGAAAAACCTTTTAAATCATAGAAGATAATAGATTTTATTCTCTACTTAACTCTTCTAATGAATTGTTTATTCCGCTGCAGTTAAACTTGATGTTTATTATATTTTATCAGTTTAACACTGTTGAAGGCTAACGATAAATTATTCTGCATTATCTTAGTCATAATATTTCTTCGGGCTAGTTGAGCTCACCTTTCTTTCTTTATTCTTTCTCTGTGAAATGAGAACGTAAATGGGGGACTAATCGGGGGAATGGAGTGATTGCCTCAGATGATAGGATTAGTAGTCCTCACTATTCTATTAAATATAGTGACAATAAATGTAATGAGGACTCCATTGAGTGTGGATATTGTCTAGATGACAATATTCTTATCAAAACTCTCAGTTATGTCTTGTCGTATTCTACACAACAGTTGTATTATTAAGTTGTATTTGAATTTTGTACCATGTATTTGGCGACTCAAGATGGGTGATGTATACCTATTTTGGGGGCGTCACAACTACCCTTTTATGAAAAGTTAAAAATTATTAATATAATAAAAAAAATTATTTGGACAATGAGAGAATTTAAAGATAATATAAAAAAATAAATAATCAATTCTCTTAGAAAGTTATATCGACAAATAAATTAGAATAATTTTTTTAAATAAAAATAATTAATAATTATAAAATTGAGGTAGTAATAAATAATTCCCAAGAGTGGGTGTCACACACTCACACTGTCACTAGTCACCAGCATTAATTTGCCACGCTTGATAATGTACTTTTGTACTGCTTTGTCCGTGCGAGGTCTCCAATGTCGATTATCATAATTGCACTAACGATAAAAAGTTTTTGATGGGATGTGATTATTTGAATTTATTTTGATAGTGGGAGAGTTTTTATTAAAGTAAAATTGTTTTTCCTTATTTGATGGGATAAAGAGGTTTAATTTGGGAAGGAATCTATTAGTCATTATTGCAGTTATATGGTGATTCTACAAAGGACTCCTACTCCTGATTGGATTCTGGTGGACATGACAGCTATAAATACAGCAATAAACAAGGGTTTAGGGGGAACAGAACACAAGAGCATATGACAAAAAAAAAATACTTTGTACTCTCCATATTATTATAGTAGATTTCTCTCTCTCTCTCTCTCTCTCCGTGGTTTTTTTCCAGTTGGGTTTTCACGTAAATTCTTGTGTTCATATTTTATATCTCTTTATTTATGTTTATGTGGGTGTAGTTCGTGAGTGTGATTTCACAATAATACAATCAACCGTTAGCAAGATTTTGACCTTGTGTTTTGGTGATTTTGTTAAGTGTACAAAATTTGGCGTTAACATTGGCGCCGTCTGTGGAAAATTGCGTGTTCTAATATTGAATTAAATCACCAATTTACCAAGAAGGGGAGATCCTACGCATAACAGATAAGTTGTTCTCTTTTTTCAAATTGCAAAATCTGGTCATGGAGAGATAACGATGGAGGTGGAGGATCCTAATATATTTATGCAAGCTACTAGCAAGAGAGTACTTCGGATATGGAGGCTACTGGTGGGAGAGTACTTCGGATATGAGTGTTACTGGCGAGAGAGTACTTCGGATATGAAAGTTACTGGCGAGAGAGTTCTTCGGATATGGATGTTACTGGCTAGAGAGTACTTCAGATATGGAAGCTACTGATGAGAGAGTACTTCAGATATGGAGGCTACTGGTGGGAGGGTACTTCAAATTTAGAAGCTACTGGTGGGAGAGTACTTTGGATATGGAGGCTACTAGTGGGAGAGTACTTTGGATATAGAGGCTACTGGTAAGGGAGTACTTTGGACTTTGATTACTGGTTGTTGTCACTCCCTTCGGCATGACAACAAAATTAGCAAGAGAAAATATTTTTGGGCAAGATATAAGATTAGTATTTGATGCAGGTGTTGGGTAAAATCTAATTACGCATAACATGCAAGTATACGTGGTCAACAAGTAATAAAGTGAAAGTAGAGTATCGTTCCCACGAGAAATTATTTAATAAAAATCACCAAGTACTAACCCGTAACCAACTTAATCTTATTTAAACGAATAAATTTCAATTTAAATAAATAAACTAATTCTAACTACCACTAGTTAAATTAAGATTACAGAGATTTAAGATCACAACTTCACTTATTGCTTCATTTAAGTTAACACACTTCTCATCAAATATTCTCTATCATGAATTGTTAATCAAGAACACTAAAGCAGATAAAACCACCTCTCGATGCATAATACCCATACTCACTTAAATCCACAGATGATAGAATTAAGCAAGACACCCTAATTCAATAATCCACTATATCTCTATGTGAATTACAATTAAAAACGATTTAAAGCACAAGTTCTCTATAAGATTACATATGGCGTAAAGGAATATCTCTATCCTAAACACGAATCATGAATTCCATCTATGCAGAAATCACAAACATATTCTATCATGATCAGATCTAAATCTAAACTTCATCTCTCGAGTTCGTATAGATTATCACGGTAATTATTAGCTAGGAAATTAAACAATTAAGTCCAAATCACAATAGACAATCCTCACAATAAAACATAATAATTGATAGCAAAACATATTAAAATAAACTACACAATAAGATCCATTGTAATCTCAAACAAAGAATTAGTTCATTATTATTGAATTAAAACTAAGAATCCACAATTGAATAAACATTAAAAGATAAAAATATGAGTAGAGTAAAGAATAAATCTGTTGTCAGCAAATCTCCATCTTCCTAAAGTTCTTGCTCTTGATCTTCAATGGTCTCCAAGTTGCTTCAATCTCTCAATCTCATCTAATCTAGGGTTCCTAATCTAAGAAAGAAAGTAAAGAATAATTTTAATAGATATCTATCCCAAGAAGGATTGAATGGAGTCTTAGAACTAGCTTCCCAATCCAAGTTAAACTCAATTATTTAGAGTTATAATGGACACCCTAACAAGTTAGGCAACTAAGAATCCTATTCTAGCTCAAATTGGACACCTAATAACCTAAAACAACTCTTTTCCCACTGCCTAGCGTGCCCCACGCTGTCCCTAAGTCATTTATAGCGCGGTCCGCGCCATCAGAAGTGTAGTGATGGTTTCGGTGGCCTAAGCGCCGCCTAGTAGAGGTCGTCCGCGCTACTCTATTTTTTCTCTTCATGACGTCCTTTGGTAAAACATACATTACTTTTGATCCGCTTGGAGGTACGGGGCCTGCTACCTATCAAATCAAAGATATCAACGATATCTATAACTTTCATTCTTTGAGGATTGACAAATTTGAATTAGATCAAGGCGAAAATCGGGCTTGAAGTAGATGCTATGTAAATGGCGAACATGAAAACTCTTAGCTTTGATATTCGTTGATAAAAAGGCCATAACTTTCGCATCCGAACTTCGATTGAGATGATTCAAGATGTTCCAAAAAGCTAAGAGGAAGTTCTTAAAATAAAATTCAAGTTATAAGCTAAGAACATGCATCCAACTTGGTGTTAAAAGTCCTTCAATATTCCTTTCTTTCATTTATTTGCGTATTTAAGTCCAAAAGATGCCCAAATTTCTTTCACTTGCTTCTTTATGCCAATGTCATATTATAGCCTACAAAATAACATAAAATATATGAAAAGTAACTAAGAAACATGAATATAAGCAACTAATTCAAGTAACAGATACTGGATAAGTACATATAAAACCTACTTATCAAATACCCCAAAACTTAAACGTTTACTTGTCCTCAAGTAAAAACATAAATTAGACATATTCATCCTCTAGCAATGATCCACCCAAACAGTGAATCAATATGAATTCGATCAATGGCCTCAAAGGTTACAACAAATGATAACCCGTGGAAAATTTCAAAATAATGTCATGCCTAAAATTTCAACAACTTTCATTAGATTCACATCTACTCTTGATCCTTTAAGTGCGTGTGTGCATCCATATGTTCAAACCCGTTATGATTTAGATTAGATCAACCAATACTCATAAAAGATTTTCAAAAATGACTTTCAAAACTTCTTATCACATCAATCACCGCTAATATAGACATAACACAAATTTTTCTTGAGGATCACCCAGATATTTAAACTTTTAAGCACATATGAACCCTTCCCAAGTATTTCAAACATACATATTTTCTTTTCTCTATTTAGTGAGTGCGTTTTACGCTCCATCTCGTGTCTGTGTTTATGGGGAGTGCGTGTTACGCTCCATCTCGACCCACCACAAGATTCAATTATTCAACTCGGGAAGGTTCCAATAAGTTTTTTTTCATAAATACACCAAGATTTCCCCCAAACTTATGTGAGTGCCTAATTTTCACTTCGAATGATGCTCAAATAAGATTTCTCAAGTTACAATGGTATCTTTCATAAGCATTTAGCCAAAAAAAATTCAATCTTAACTAGCTAAACAAATGGATATGTGTAAAATTTTTCAAAATTTCGCAAGTAATGTGAAAACCAACTAATGAGTTAAAATATAGACTAAGCATGCTCATCAATTCTCCAAGAGTTAACAATATCAACCACCCACCTATCATCGGCCAAAATCAAATTCCATCAAAACATTGCCCAAGTAAATACTAAACATGATAAATACCCCCAAACTTAAAACATACATTGTCCTTAGTGGCTAAGATAGGAAAAATTAAAAGAGAGGACTTCCCTGACATATAGCAATTTATCTCCTTGTCTGCGAAGTTTGAAGAATAGGTTAAGCACATTGGAATAAATCGGGCACCACACTTGAGTTGGACTTGACTAACCTGTGAATATGATAGAAGCAAGCTTATTAAATCCTAAAAAAATGAAAAAAATTCTATCAACTAATATGAAACCTAAAAAAAAAAACTAAAAAAAAAATTAAACTTGGGTTGCCTCCCAATAAGCGCTTGATTTAGAGTCTTTCAGCCAGACTTTGTCTGGTCAACACTATCCCATTCCTCTTCGGAAATTAAGGAATCCTCCATCCATCAGTAGCAAATAATCCTTTGGAAGGTTCCCACAAGCGATGGCCATAACATCAAAGTTATCTAGCATGCTTTGACTCGGTATAATCTCTATGAAGAAGGGAAAATAATTAGGTGCTATCTTCATTGTGTTTGTGATCATAATTGGGCATGGAAGTGTGGCAAACACAATGGGCTCTTCGTCTATCTTCTTTTTCTCGTCCCACCATGGCTTCATTGTTGCACTAGCTCTCATGTCATAAAGAGCCTCACGACATACATGGCTACCAAGTGGGCATGATTTTGCAAATCTAACCAGATCCTTGAACTTTGGTGAAGAAGGCACTTGGGGCATAAATAACATAGGCTTATCATCGTTGGTACCCACAGTTAGTTCTTCGCTGACCTTGTTTTCATTACCCCCACTTGTCTCCTCTTTTTCAAAATCTCGTGTATCATCCAGTTGTAGATTTGGCTCGGGCACTTCATTAATCTCGAAATCTTCGTCATAACACCAATTGTTTTGAGGACAGTTGTTCAGGGCTTTGAGCATTTGATCCATCTGGTTCTGCATATTTCGAATTGATATCTCTTGATTCTGAATTGATCGCTCTTGATTAATCCTCCTCTCCTCTTGGTTTGCTATGACCTTTGACAGTAATTCCTCCAACTTTGACTTTTCTTCTTTTAAAGGAGGTTGATATGAGAGTTCCGACGTGTATGTTGGATTTGGAGTAGAGTATTGATCTTGATAATTATAGCTCCATGAAGAATCCGGGTGATACCCCCAAACTTGATGATAACTAGGATAAGAATAATTGTTAAGGTAGTTACCACCATACTGTACCGGCCCAAGACTGATGGTGCATTGATTACTCGGGTGATTGCCAGCACAATAATTGCAAGTAACTGATATCCTTCGATTATGTTGGGCTGCAACAACGTCCAACCTTCTTGAAAGTGTCTCAAGTTATGTTGATAATGCAGAAAATACATTGAGTCCATCCATCCTCGCTCCCCTTGGTCGAAGTCATACTTAATATGGCCTTTGATAATTGAATCCACCATGGTACTAAAAAGAAAGAAAAATAGGAAGAGAATTAAATAAAAAGGAAAAAAAATGTTTAAATTAAGACTAATTTGATTGAAGCTAAATATTGGCAAAAATATATTAAACTAATTCCCCGGCAGCGGCGCCAAAAACTTGTTGGGTAAAATCTAATTACACACAACACGCAAGTATACGTGGTCAACAAGTAATAAAGTGAAAGTAGAGTATCGTTCCCACGAGGAATTATTTAATAAAAATCACCAAGTACTAACCCGTAACCAACTTAATCTTATTTAAACGAATGAATTTCAATTTAAATAAATAAACTAATTCTAACTCCCACTAGTTAAATTAAGATTACGGAGATTTAAGATCACAACTTCACTTATTGCTTCATTTAAGTTAACACACTTCTCATCAATTATTCTCTATCATGAATTGTTAATCAAGAACACTAAAGTAGATAAAACCACCTCTCGATGCATAATACCCATACTCACTTAAATCCACAGATGATAGAATTAAGCAAGACACCTTAATTAACTAATCCACAATATCTCTATGTGAATTACAATTAAAAAGGATTTAAAGCACAAGTTCTCTATAAGATTACATATGGCGTAAAGGCATATCTCTATCCTAAACACGAATCATGAATTCCATCTATGCAGAAATCACAAACACATTCTATCATGATCAGATCTAAATCTAAACTTCATCTCTCGAGTTCATATAGATTATCATGGTAATTATTAGCTAGGCAATTAAGCAATTAAGTCCAAATCACAATAGACAATCCTCACAATAGAACATAATAATTGATAGCAAAGCATATTAAAATAAACTACACAATAAGATCCATTGTAATCTCAAACAAAGAATTAGTTCATTATTATTGAATTAAAACTAAGAATCCACAATTGAATAAACATTAAAAGATAAAAATAAGAGTAGGGTAAAGAATAAATTTGTTGTCAGCAAATCTCCATCTTCCTAAAGCTCTTGTTCTTGATCTTCAATGGTCTCCAAGTTGCTTCAATCTCCCAATCTCATCTAATCTAGGGTTCCTAATCTAAGAAAGAAAGTAAAGAATAATTTTAATAGATATCTATCCTAAGAGGGATTTAATGGAGTCTTAGAACTAGCTTCCCAATCCAAGTTAAACTCAACTATTTAGAGTTATAATGGACACCCTAGCAAGTTAGGCAACTAAGAATCCTATTCTAGCTCAAATTGGACACTGAATAACCCAAAACAACTCTTTTCCCACCGCCTAGCGCGCCCCGACCTGTCCCTAAGTCATTTATAGCGTGGTCCGCGCTACTGTAGCAGTGGTTCTGGTGGCCTAGCGCGCCCCTAGTGAGGTCCGCGCTACTCTATTTTCTACTGCGACGTCCTTTGGTAAAACACGCATTACTTTTGATCCGCTTGGATTTACGGGGCCTGCCACCTATCAAATCAAAGATATCGACGAGATCTATAACTTTCTTTCTTTGAGGATTGACAAATTCAATTTGGATCAAGGTGAAATCGGCCTTGAAGTAGATGCTATGTAAATGGGAAACATGACAACTCTTAGCTTTTATCTTCGTTGATAAAAAGGCCATAACTTTCGCATCCGAACTCCGATTGAGACGATTCAAGATGTTCCGAAAAGCTAAAAGGAAGCTCTAAAATAAAATTCAAGTTATAAGCCAAGAACATGCATCCAACGTGGTGTTAAAAGTCCTTAAATATTCCCTTCTTGCATTTGCTTGCTTATTTAAGTCCAAAAGATGCCCAAATTGCTTTCAGTTGCTTCTTTATGCCAATATCATATTATAGCCTACAAAATAACATAAAATGTATAAAAAGTAACTAAGAAACATGAATATAAGCAACTAATTCAAGTAACAGATACCGGATAAGTAGATATAAAACCTATTTATCAGCAGGCTTCTTTATTTATTAGAGCTGAATTGGCTGGGGGTAGGATACACAAGCTTGGTGAAAGCTTCAACGGTCTGAGATGTTCGCCTATGATACTTTGGATTACGTCATATCGGCTACATTTTGGCTTTGGCTATCTATTTTGGTTTTTTTGGAGGCTCGGTGGTGCGTGTTCAACCTTTAGGCGAACAATTATTTTATGTTCGGAGATACTTTCAACCTTTGTTCGAACTTTAGGGTGTTTGGAGGTTTGGTGTGATCTGTTCGACCCTATGATGGAGAACATGATCATTTGGAGGTTCGGTGGGATCTGTTCGACCCTATGATGGTGAACATGATCGTTTGGAGGTTTGGTGGGATCTGTTCGACCCTATGATGGTGAACAAGATCATTTGGAGGTTCGGTGGGATTTGTTCGACCCTATGATGGTGAACAGGATCGCTTGGAGGTTCGATGGGATTTGTTCGACCCTATGATGGTGAACATGATCGTTGGGAGGTTTGGTGGGATCTGTTCGACCCTATGATGGTGAACATGATTGCTTGGAGGTTCAGTGAGATCTGTTCGACCATATGATGGTGAACATGATCGTTTAGAGGTTTGATGGGATCTGTTCGACACTATGTTAGTGAGTAGGATTATGACGTCCCCAAAACCGGGTTACCTAAACCCGAGTTTGGTGCTCACGATCCATCATACAAATAACATCTAACTACCCATTTAATTATGAATATCATTATACATACCATTAATTAACATAATTAATATAATATCACAGGTTATCTAACCTTAACGTATCTTACATACCGTTAGATATACAAAAAAGTTTACATATAATAACATAATAAGTAAAGTTATAATAACTACTCCCGAATTTTTTCCTTGCCCTTGTCTTTATCTGCCCCTCCTGCAACCTCGTTATTAACTGAAATGTTATTTTTAAGCAAGGGTGATCAACGATTTTGCTTCGCAAGTTAAAACATATAATAAGAAATATGAATCAAGAATATTAGAGTCTATATTCGATAGGAATTCAACAATATTCAACGAATTTCGAAGTAGCTGAATAAATCATTTAGCAATACAAGACTTTATCGACTTTCATGCTAAACAACAATTCAATGATGAAGAGAAAAACTCTTTCGAAGTTTCAGTAATGTTCAATTGATCATCAAGAGATAATAATACTGCAATAATAAAGTAGGATATTCCCAGATTTCATGTTGAGTGATCACAATTTGATCATGAACTAATAGAGGAATTATCAGGCATTCAATACTGAATTACCTCAGAATTATAAGTTAGTTATAAAAACTAAACTATAACCCTCTGCAAGTACCTGGAGTGGCCAACTCCTTGTACCCGATATTATGCATAATACTCAAAAATAGCTAAATAGCTGGATGTCCGACCCTAAAGTCCCCTTTATATAAGACTTGTTCATCTCATTCTTACATCAAGAGTTCGTACCACAACAATATGGTTTGAATGTAAAGAAATGCTAAAGATTTCAACATATAATATCTATATTGATCTAGCCAAAATAATTGGCATTGATCTTTCAATAACAACTTAGTTCAAGTACTAGAACGTATCAAGTTTCAACAAATATTAGTCTCGTCAAAATAATTAGATGAGACATAAGTCATAAACTGTTCAATAATAGATAGAAATCAATTGCACTATTTGCAATCAACAATAATATTTATAGATGTGAATAACCAACAATAGTTATTCACCAGTCATGCTTTTGAAATTTAAAACTCAATTTGAGTTAATGAACTTCTACTAATTGCGAATGATCAATAATAATCTTAGATGTACTATAATCAACAATAATTACCCAATAAATATGATGGTAAAATAAAATTTTGAATTTGAGTTAAGGAAATTACAAAACATACGAATATTCAACAACAATCTTAGATGTGGAATAATCATCACTAATTATCCACTAACATGTTTGGAAAAATAATAACTCACGTTTGAGTTAGGAAGATTGCCTTGGTCGTTGACTACTGTTACATAATCTAATTTAGCTTTGTTGAAAGACCTATAATCAATAATATTGGTCTTACAATTAGTGTAACACATCACATCACATAATACTGCTATTTAAAGTCATTATATAACTTAGACACATATTCATGTAGTCACAACAGTGTTTAGAACCTATAAAAACACTTATCAGGTCAAACTATTTTAGCCTGGTTGAATTTCGGTATCAATTCGGTGTCCCGATTACCTTATCAGATAATTAACGAGTTTATTTTTAATAAAACTCTATTCCAAAGCTTCAATATTATTTTAGATAATTTAATTATCCTTCATAATATTTTTTGGAAGCTTATTATAATTTTTAAATAATTATTATTTTTATAATAATTTTTTAAATCTCGATATCATTTTAAATGATTTAAATCTTGAATAATTCAATTATCATTAATACTTAAATAGTTTAAAATATTAATGAAATCCTCTCAAAATATTAGAAGTTATTTATAATAACTCAAAATATTTTTAAAACACTAATATTACCTTTAAATGATTTTTAAAACATTTTAAAATCATTTTCAATAATTACCATTAATATTCAAATATTAATGTATTTCTCATCAAAATATTAAAAGTAATTTATTATAACTTAAAATATTTTTAAATCCTTTACATTATTTTTAAAACATAAAATCATATTTAATCCATTTATTTAATACAATTATTAAATAAATTTATTATCAATTAATATTAACTTATTAATGAAATTTATATCAAAATATTAAAAGTTATTCATTATAACTTAAAATATTTTCTAACACTTTAATATCATTTTAAATGATTTTAAAATATTAAAATCATTTTAACTAATTTATTTAATATAATTATTAAATAAATTTAATATCATTAATATTTAAATAATTTAAATTATTAATGAAATAAATGTCAAATTAGTAAAAGTTAATTTTTATAACTTAAAATAATTTTTATAACTCATTTTTGAATTTTTATTATTTAATTTCTATTTTTTATTAATTTATTGAAATTAATTTAATTAATTTTATTAAAACTGTCGCTATAGGCTTTAGCGACGAAAACTGTCGCAGTTAGTGTTCTTCATACTAAAGAACAACCATAGTCAATGCCCCGGGGGTTACTTTGACCATGGTTAATTCATAATTGGTTTGGATTTTGGGCTTGAGAGTATAATCATGGTGTTATAATAGTGTAAGACTACAAGTACAAACAAATTTCATGGTATAACTACTTCATTTCATGATGATTCTAAGGGCTCAAAGTTACTGACAATGCTATTCTGGAGTTTTTGGGTTACCCAGAAACACAGTCAGTTCTAGGTAGCTATTTTGGAGCTTGAATATCTTAGTTTCTGTGTAATGTTTGGGTGTTAGAGTGTCACACTCCTATAGTCTTATAGATAACATGTCAAAGAACAAAAGTACTACACTTAGGTAGCTTAAATACACCACATATGTAAGATCTGGGTTGGTTAAACCCTGTCAAAAAACTTGTTCTTCAGTTTTCTAGAAATTCCAGAAAACTACTTTTGTGGTTGGTCAACCTACTTTGATTGCTAATAACTTTGATTCTGTTAATGTTTTATGTGTTCTAATGTCATGGTTCTATAGTACATATAGGAGGGTATATCAATGATACACTTACACAAGCTAAACACATAACACATGCAAGATCTAAGCACAACAAAAGGATGTCAGACACTTTCTGGGGATTTCTGGGTTTTCCAGAAAATCAAATTCATGACTGGTCAACCATGTTTGATCATTAATAACTTGGAATCTGGACATGATATGAACATGATTCCACTTCCAATTTACTTTCCTCATAGCATACAACAACATTGATACACCTAGAAAGTCTAACAATTAACAGATTTGGATCTATTGTGACGCCCCCAAATTCGGACCACTCACGTCACGAATTCGGTTCACCACGTGCTACAGTTCTAATGACTACATATCATCTCATGCAACAGAAATAACATAATAGATTACATTTATTTAATATAATCATTCTCGTCCCAAGGTTTCGTAACTGTTACTACCACATTACAACTTAATTTAAACATAACCTATTACATCATAGTAACTAAGTCTTCATACAATATGATAATAATAAATTCCTAACACTAGGAAATAAAGCTATTTTGAAGCCTTCTCTTTACCCTTGTCCTTACCCGAGGGTTCACCACGTTCTGCCTTAATTGAAAGTTTTAAGGAAAGCAAGGATGAGCAACGAATTTCTCCAGCAAGTAATATCTCAATAAAGGTGATCATACATAGAGTTCAAATCTTCAAGGGTATGACAGTAAATAAAAATTCAGGAATTATCAACAATTTTCAATAAAGGTCGCTATAGACTGAAAGATATCAATGCTTAATCATTTCTAGATTTCAAAGGAATGAATACTGAGTAATCACTAAGGACTATGAATTTCTATTAGAATTATCAATAATATACTAATACTCCAAGAAAAACGAGCAAAATAGGTGATCAGCCTAACGTACCCTACGTTATGCATAACATTTAATCATACTAATGTGCGCACGTCGGTCTCCCGATAATTATATAGTTTCCCCTTCAAGGAGGGTTGTTCATCTCAGTCAATAAGAGTCCGCACCAAGTCGATTCGGTTTGGATAGCTTTCCAACACACGATAATAATCTAGCCGAATCAATGGCCTAGACAGCATTTACGAATGATAAGTTAATGCTTGCAACAATCATCAATGATTTACCAATGATTTTCGAATAGTAATAAATATTTGTTGGAAATAATTATGGGTGATATGGCAACAATTTGGATTATACAATATACACAGTGTAAAGAAATTATGAAACTTGCATTCAATATGAGAATCAAATGAATTTAGAGAACTTGCACAAAAATTCAAAGTTGTGTAAGTTAGGAAACTTGCCTCAAGCATAGGTTACCGATTTATAGCTTATAAACACTTTGGAAATCTTATTGTTACGTAGTTATGTATACAATAGATTTATTAGTCACTTAACTCTATAAGTTAATAATTTCATACATGTTTGATCCCATAAGTCAATGATATATATTCATTATCCTCTTAGCAATGAAAAAGTAACAAATCACATTATCATGCTATCACACCATGTAGCAATATAACTATCATCTATTTAATTTGTATACGTCTTCATACTCTTGGTTGCACATGGCCATAAGATATTAGGACTGAAAAACAATATACAATATATGATACCAGTTTACATATTACAAATAAAATAAGTTATATAAGACTGTAGGAGGGCGCAGCTGCGCCCTAGTTAGGTTTAGGGATGACGCAACTGCGATGTCCCCTGGCCAGACCAGAGTTAAGCTTCTACTCTCATCATGTCAATCCACTTTTTAGCATACCAAGACATTAACAATTATCATGCACACATGCTAGAGGACTTTACATATATGTGACGCCCCCAAAATAGGTATATATCACCCATCTTGAGTCGCCAAATACATGGTATAAAATTCAAATACAACTTAATTATACAATAGTTGTGTAAGATACGACAAAACATAATCTAAGAGTTTTAATAAGAATATTGTCATCTAGACAATATCCACACTCAATGGAGTCCTCATTACATTTATTGTCACACTATTTAACAGAATAGTGAGGACTACTAATGCTATCATCTGGATCGTCACTCCGCTTCCCGACTAGTCCGGCCACGTTCTCATTTTCTGAAGAGAACGGTGAAAGAAAGGGTGAGCTCAACTAGCCCAAAGAAGAAATATTATGACTAAGATAATGCAGAATAATTTATCGTTAGCCTTCAACAGTGTTAAACTGATAAAATATAATAAACATCAAGTTTAACTGCAGCGGAACAAGCAATCCATTATAAGAGTCAAGTAGAGAATAAAATCTACTATCTTCTATGATTTAAAAGGTTTTTCATCACTTTTATCGCTGAGACTCAGCTAAATAAATAAACCACATCATCCCTGCACTACGGCCAAGGATATTCATTAATATCACGACCACAAATTATCCATGCACTACGAGCCAAGGATATTCGTGTATTCATCAATGGTCATGATCATGCCAACAACTGTCCATCAATGCACTACGACCAATGAGGATTTTTACCACATCATTTGTAACATTACGGTCATGATTATATCGAATAATCCCTGGTCATAATCATACCAAGTCCATCTATGCACTACATGCCACATATGACTTTCAACATATTATAAACATGAGGATGATGACAATAATATAAGAATTCAATAAAACAAGTTCAATGATAAATTTTTAAAGATTTAAAATTTAATTTATCCAAAAATCAATAACGTCCAAATTGTCAACATGATACTGTTTTGTGGGGTAAAATTCAAGAATGCTCAGAAGAATATTTCCATGAAAAGATCTTTAGATGAAGCGCTTAATATCAAGGATATTCCACTAATTTCATGGAGTATAGAAGCCAAAACTTTAACCAACCGAGTATAATAGAATATATGAATCATGAAATAGATTTTTGCCGCCATGCGGTAATCCACGTCAAATGCATTATTCCAGCGTAATAATAAAGAATAGAATAATGAAGAATTCACCAGAGCGTACGTAATCAAGATGCATAAAGTTATTCCAACAGAATAATAAAGAATGGAACTAGGTCATGCGTAACCCGCACAGACAGGATATTCTAACAGAATAATAAAGAATGGAACCAGGTCATGCGTAATCCACACAGACAGGATGTTCCAATAGAATAATAAAGAATAGAACCAGGTCATGCGTAATCCGCACAGACAGGATGTTCCAACAGAATAATAAAGAATGGAATAACAACAAAATTCAACAGGCATGCGATAGACCGCACAGACATGTTATTCCAACAGAATAATAAAGAATGGAATAACAACACTTACGAGTATTGAAAGAAAATAACTCTCTTCATGAATACGAAAGAATAATACCCCTTAACTTAGAAAAACTGGATACTGGAATAGTTAGGTAGCAGACTTCTCTTCTTCTTTCTCTCTATAATTTCTCTCTATTATAATTGCTCTAAAGCTTTTGTGAATTGGTGAGAAATGAAGGAAGAATGAGCTTCTATTTATAGGAAAATATAGTTTCGATAATTGCACGTTTTGGGGCTCAAAATATTACAGTATAATACCTTCCTCTTTTTCTTCATTTTAAATTTAGTCCTGCAAGTATTATCAAACATGCACCACCTCCCCTAATAGTAAATAATGTGAATCAATAGTTCATTCATGTGACTTAATAGTATAATCATGTGAAAAAACTAATTATAGTATAGTACCTTCATCTACACCTCTATTTTTAATTTAGTCATGTAAGTATTATCAATCTTGTACCACCTCCCCTAATAGTACATGAATGTGAATCAAAAGTACACACATGTGAACAAATAGTTATAAGAATGTGAAATAATAGCAATTAATTGCTCATTTATTCGATTAATTACCCGATTGATCAATATAACCTTTAGACATCAATTATTATCAAAATAAATGTCGATTTCCACTAACACTAATAATCCCAACACAATGGAACTATCAATTTCATCTTTAATCAACACGAAGTTATTCATCATTAATATTATAACTCACAATATTTAACAACCAGGTCGTTCCCAGGAAAGAGGGGGCTTTCCGATAAGGATTTCTCCTTATTGGCGCGCATTTAGGTGACCAAACCTCTCCTTGACAGAACTTCTAGACATTGTCAATATTGCAAATAATAATATGAATAAATTTTTCGTCTCAATTATTGATTTAATAATATAAAATATTATGCAGATGATACTGTGGCAATAATTGAATCAATAATATGAGAGATAAGATGCAACAATTACTGTAGCAATAATTGAGTATAACCGAAAGTGACTTCTCGTAAGCATCAATAATTAATACCGCAGTGCTACTACGCAACCACGCCAGATATTCATTTTTTTTACTACCTAGGGTAGTTCAATAGTTTAACGAAGTAACACTTTCGCAGATTATTTTTATAAAAGATAATTACATAGTTGCTTAACTACTACGACAATACTTCCGTTGTGGGGTCCACTAATGATTGTCTTGCCGTCATTTAATATTCCCCGTAAAAATGAATATTCCCCACCAATCGAATATTATATAACCACTTGCTTACTTTGCAAAATTTGTAAATATTACCCACAACTATAACATTATATCAAATCCACACTATAATATTCAAATATATATTTGGAGAAAATTATTCTTTATTCATAAAAGTTGGGGTCTTACAACCTCCCCTTCTTATGAAATTTCGTCCTCAAAATTAGGGTACGTACCTGGTATATCGAAGAGGTGAGGATATCTTGACTTCATCTCGGATTCTAATTCCCTGATCATTTCTTCCACATCGTGGTTTCTCCATAAAACTTTGACTTGAGGTATAACCTTGGAGCGTAGAATATGATCCTTCTTATCCAAGATTTTAACAGGTAACTCTTCATACGCTAAATCTTTCTCTATCTCGTCTGGTTCTAATTCAATAATGTGGTTCGGTCTTTCACGAGACATAGATATATGAAAAATGTTATGAACACGAGACATACTTGGCGGTAAAGCGAGTCTATAGGCCACAGTTCCTACTCGATCGAGGATTAAAAATGGGCCAATGAATCGAGGGTTGAGATTTCCTCTCTCTCCAAATCTCGTAACTCCCTTCTATGGAGTAACACGTAACAACATATGATCTCCAATATCGAATTCCACGTCCTTTCGATGAAGACCAACATAACTCTTTTGTCGATCTTGTGAGGTTTTTTTACGTTGTCGGATCGTTTGAATCTTTTTTGTAGTCATACGTACCAACTCCGGTCCCAACAACGTTGCTTCACCCACCTCATCTCAACATACTGGAGAACGACACTTTCTTCCATACAACGCATCAAATGGAGCCATGCCAATACTTGCTTGATAACTGTTCTTGTATGAAAACTCCACCAATGGTAAGAACTTGTACCAACTTCCTTTGAAGTCAAGGACACAGAGTCTTAATAAATCTTCAAGAGTTTGAATAGTCCTTTCCGACTGCCTGTCCGTTTGAGGATGATATGCCGAGCTAAATCATAAATCCGTGCCCATAGCTTTTTGCAAACTAACCCAAAATCTTGAAGTGAATCTTGGGTCTCGATCAGAAACTATGGATACTGGCATACCATGCAGTCTTACAATCTCGTTTATGTACATACGAGCAAGATGTTCAAGTGTATAAGTTTCTCGTATAGGTAGGAAATGAGCAAACTTGGTCAATCTATCAACAATGACCCAAATTACATCTATGCCTTGAGAAACCTTGGGAAGACCAGTAACAAAATCCATGGTAATGTGCTCCCACTTCCATTCTGGAATTTCAAGTGGTTGCAATGGACCTTTTAGTACTTGATGCTCCGCCTTGACTCGTTGACAAGTTTAACACCTTGAGATAAACTCCACTATCTCTCTCTTTATATTGCTCCACCAAAATGTATGTCGAAGATCACGATACATTTTGCTACTCCCAGGATGGATTGCAAATGGTGTGTTGTGTGCCTCCATTATGATTTTATACTTTAAATCAGGGTTGTTAAGAACACAAAGTCTGGAGTTAACTCGAAGTATTCCTTCTTCATCGATTCTTACTTCCGGCATAGCACCTTCTTGCACTTTCTTCCTCATACGCATCAACTCCAAGTCTGTAGCTTGAGCAACTTTAACTTTATCGATTAAAGTCGGTTCTACTCGTATATTCTCCATCATCACATGGGTCCCTTGAGTCTTTAACTCTATCTCCATCCTTTGTAAGTCATATAAAATGAGCCTTTGCGTTGACAATAATGCACTCGTACCTGCATATGATCTTCTACTCAATGCATTAGCTATTACGTTCGCTTTTCCAAGATGATATTGAATGGTATGATCGTAATCTTTCAACAACTCAAGCCATCGTCTTTGCCGCATGTTGAGTTCCTTTTGAGTGAAGAAATATTTGAGGCTTTTATGATCCGTATAGATCTCCACCTTCTCTCCATACAGGTAATGCCTCCAAATCTTAAGCGCAAAAATGACTGCTGCCAACTCTAGATCATGAGTATGATAATTCCTCTCATATTCTTTAAGTTGTCGTGAGGCATAGTGTGACGCCCCAAAATAGGTATACATCACCCATTCTGAGTCGCCAAATACATGGTACAGAAACAACTACAACTTCATTAATACAATTGTCGTGCAAAATACGACAACACATAATTAAACTGTGAGTTTAAATACAAATATTGTCTTCTAGACAATATCCACACTCAAATAAGTCCTCATTACAATTATTGATACACTATTTTACAAAATAGTGAGGATGTAATAACCCGATATTTTCTATATAAATAAATAAGAAATTTTGAGTATAATTTTTTTTTTAATTTTAAGGATGAGGATTTTTGAGACAAGATAAAGTGTATATGTATTTATGTGGTAAATAAAAATATATTTATTACATGATTATTTACAAGTAAATTTATTTTAGAATTATTGATTAAAGTATATTCTTATAATAATTAATTTTAAGATAAAAATGTTTTTATTAATTATTTTCCATAACAATATAATCATAAATTATTTAAATAATATATGAAGTGATTTTTAGAATAATTAGAATAATTATTTTATTATATGAATTTTAGTACAAATTATTAAGTTAATTATTTTACCTTAATTATTAAGGTTAAATATGAAGAATAAATCGATATGGAATCCAAACCCTAATTTTGGATAATTATCAAGGTATGAGAATAATAATATAATATTAATTATATTTTGATTTATCAATGCTATGAATATGTACTGTATTTCCGTATTGATAATGGTTGGTCAATTATGGTGTATTATGACCAAACCCTAGTAATAATGTTAAACCCTAATTTGAGATCCAATTTAGAGTACAAGATTGTTATTTAACCATGTTATATAATTTATGTCGTGTATTAAATGTATTAATTAGGTAAACCCTAATTAAATGTCTAAAAACCCTAATTTGTAGAAAACCCTAATTAATATTTCTAAAACCCTAATTTTTGGAAATGAGAAACCCTAATTTGAAATTCAAATTAGAGTTCGAGATTGTTGGTAATTGTGATAAGATGATTAATTAGCAAGTATTAAAATTATAATTGTTAATTTTGGAAACCCTAAATTTTTAAAACCCTAATTTGATAATTAGAAAACCTAATTATAAATCGATAACCCTAATTATCAAAATCTTAAACCCTAATTATTAAATTAGCAAAGTCAATGATAATTATATGATCTAAACCCTAATGTTACTGTATAAGGTAATTAGAAAATTAATCATAATTATGAAACCCTAATTTTAAAATTTTAGAAACTAAAATTTATTTAATTTTTATTTAATTTTATTATTTTTGTACAAACCCTAATTACTAAATCCTACTAATGTTTTGTGCTAAACCTTAGGGTTAAACCCTAAGGGTTTGCATGATTACATGATTGCCCTTAAATTCCAAGCCAAAAGACCATTATACCCCTCATTGGATTTTTTTTATGTAAATAGCAAGGCTTGAAAAGTGCGGGAGTTGTTGAGCTAATCTAACTACTCCATTGACTTAATATCTCCAACAAATCAAGTAATATCAGCCAATACATGCATCCAACATCATATATATATAGATTGGAGGAGAGAGAAAGCCATTTACTAACTTACATTTTGTGTAACACTTAACCATTCTCTCTCTCAAGCCCTAACCTCCGAAATTATAAGCTAGATCAGTCAAGAACTGAGCCCCACTAATATATATAACAATCACTAGCAGCTAGAATCAAACATTTCTCAAGAAGGTATAAACCTTAGCCATGATTTCTGCCCAATAATCTGTCGTTAGATTTTAATTTTTTGTGTGTTAAACATGTTATATAAGGTGTCTAAGGATGATCTAGGTTGCTAGATGTTAGATCCATAACATCTAGAGGCTCAGATTTGAAGATTTAAAGAATCTGGAAAAAATTTATTTTGTGGTCTGACATCAAATGTTAGAGGCTGTAAATCTCAGCCTGTTTATGATTTTTGTGTTTTGAAGGTTTATACTTGTAGTATGTTATGTGGTCTAGGATCTAGAACTTGAATCAGGGTCGGATCGATTATTCATTGCTAGATATTCGTGGTCAAACCACGTTGACCGGCATTGACTGGGCATTTCTGGGTAACCCAGAAATTGCCCAGAAAGGGTCTGGCATAATATTCGTGGATCTTGATCTTGCTACTGTTTGATGTTTTGTTCTTGTGGTTGTAATTCAATTGTAGTATGTTACCTAAAATTCAATGTCATGCTTTTATATCACTAAATAATCAAGTGGGTTGATCACAGTGGTCGGTCAAAGTAGATGTAAGAATCATGAGAACCGCTTTTTACGGGTAACCTGAAAAGAAAACGTATGCAATGTATGTCGATAAGGTTTGACCGGCCCGGATCTGACGATTGTGTTATATTTTTGTTGATGTTATGTGATAGATCTATTGTCCTACATGTTGTCTACATCTTCGCACCATTTATATCACTAAAACAGACAAGGATTACAAAGTGTAGAAGCCTGAAAATGGACGATCGAATCGTTCTTCATTTCGGGTAACCCGAAATGAAGAACACTTCAACATGTACATTTTGGACGCTTAGATCTTTCTTGTTATGTATTGTTTGAGCAAGATTGTTGTTGGATAATGTAGTACTGCAAACGAAATACAAGATCTGATGATTAGCGTTCCCAGAAACACATCACACACGATTTTAATACTGGTCAAAGTAGTAACCATGATAGCTGCATATGAATTCTAGGTTTGTATCAATAACGCGAAGAACACCTATAGCGACTGTTTTGTCGCTATAGGCAGTCTTTAGCGACAATTTTATTAAAATTAATTATTTAATTTTCCGAAAATTATTTTAAAATAGTTATTAAATTCTAAAAATTACAAAAATTATTTTAAAATTATAAAAATTAAATATTAATAATTTGAAATATTTTTCATAAATATTAGTATTTATTTAAATATTATTGATAATTAATTTATTTATTAAATTCATTAAATAAATTAATTAAAAATGATTTTATTATATTAAAATCATTTTAAATGATAATAAGTTATTTAAAAATATTTTAAGTTATAAAATATAACTTTTAATATTTTAAAGCAATTTTCATTAATTATTTAATATTAATGAATATTAAGTTATTTACTAAATGAATTAAATAAATTAATTAAAAATGATTTTATTATATTAAAATCATTTTAAATAATAATAAGGTATTTAAAAGTATTTTAAGTTATAAAATATGACTTTCAATATTTAAAATAAATTTCATTAATTAATTATTATTAATGATATTAAATTTATTTAATAATTATATTAAATAAATAGTTTATAAATGGTTTTATTAATTTAAAAAAATCATGTAAAAGGGATATAAATGAATTAAAAATATTTTAAGTTATAATTAAATGACTTTTAATATTTTGGTAATAATACATTAATACTTTAATATTAATGATAATTATTTAAAAATGATTTTAAATATTTTAAAAATCATTTAAGGGTAATATTAATACTTTAAAAGTATTTCAAGTTATTATAAATAACTTTAACATTTTAGAAATGATTTGATTAATAGTTTAATATTAATTAAATATTAATGATAATAGAATTGTTTAATATTTAAATCATTTAATAATGATTAGATGTTTGAAAATTCATGATAAATTATAATAAATGTTTTAAAATTATTATAAGTCATTTAAAAATAATATGACTAATACTAAGTTACAAGACAGAGTCTTAGACTCGATAATTATTCGATAAAGTTTGTCAAGACAATCAAGCATATTTTAAATTGATCTGGACTTAGATAATGTGATTAGATAAAGTGATTATTTGTGATTCAATGGTTATTAAACATATGTGCTAATGTGATTAGGGTATATGCTGACTGCAATAAGCAGTGTTATGTGTTATAATATGATATTCTAATCAGTAAAATGATCTTATTACTGCGATAGGTGGTTTTATAAAAGATAATACTAAGTTGCAAATCGTGTGGCGCCATCGAGTGCAAGTATCTTACCTTTGCATTTTCTTTATGCGATGGACATGAGTAAGAATGTTTCTAAACTATATTATTCTTTATGCATTATTAACCTTATATATATATCGCCCATTGATTATCAACATGTTAGTATATGATAATTCAGATATATATTCTGTTCGTTAATTTCGATAAATGGTTATATAAGTGTCCCCACTTGGATAATCATTGTATTTAATCACATGTTGATACACCTTTGTCAATTACCCGTATACATATATGTTGAATTATAGATTATCGTTGAACAAGATAAAACCTTTGATTTGGAACCCAGACAAGTATGAACATCCCTACACGGGAAAACTTTTATGCACCCAAGGTGGACAGAGTGAACGATACCCTCGTTCTTACACGTAGTATTGATCAATGCAGGGCATAACGGGCTGATCACCCCCCGTGCCCGTAAGTTATGACGGTTTGTAGATGAATTTCTGTTTAACCTATTTGAAAATTGAAAACAATGTTCATAGTATGTCACCTAACCCCTATTTATAGTCAGTACGTAGTTTCAAAGATTTGGTATAGAATTGATATATTATTATCATTAGTACATATTACTTCACAACTATTGAAATCGTTGTAGAAGGGTAGTATAAAGAAAACATTTAAATTCTTTCAGCTTATATATATATAATTGCTATTACTTGCTGGGCACTCAAATGCTCATCCTTTCTTAATTAAAATGTTTTCAGCTAAGTGTGAAGAACCAGAAAGCTCATGCAGAAACAATGGAAAAGGAAAGCTAACCAAATAAGATTTGTGGTATTCTATGTAATAGTTTGAGACTATTAAGACAATGATATATATATATATATATATATATTATCTATCACGATATGTAATGAATGTAATAAAGGTTACGTACTTGGGAGCTAGATTCTGGTAATTATGTAAATTAAGTTTGATATTTATATTATTGTTATTATTATTAGTATTATTCCGCTCATAGAAATGGTATCGTAAAGCACCGAGTTTGGGTTTCAAGTACCTGGATTTGGGGGGCATTACAGTGAGGACTACTAAAACAACTGTCTTGAACAATTACTCCACAATTTTAACTAGTTCGCTTATATTCTCGTCTCACGAGAAGAAAAATAGAACAAAAAGGAAAAGGGTGAGCTCAACTAGCCCAAGAAAGAATATTATGACTAAGATAATATACAACAAATTATCCTTAGTCTTCAACAGGAAAAATCGATAGAATACAATAGACAACAAGTTTTAGATCAACAATCGCAATGAAACAACAATTCATTAGAAGAGTTAAGTAGAGAATGAAATCTACTATCATCTATGAATTTAAAAGTCTATCATCGATATTTTATCCCTGTAACATCAATCAATATACATCATAAATCAAATATTCATCTTTGCACTACAGGCCAAAGATATTCACCAGTTGATCATGTTCATCTAAACACCTGTTCATCTTTGCACTACGGGCCAAAGATATTCATCATAAAATCATTCATCTTTGCACTACAGGCCAAAGATATTCAGTTATATCATCATTTAGGACTGAGGATGATGAAAAATATTTAAAAAAAAACGAATCCAGTGAAACAAAAGAACAATTATTAAGGATTCGTACTTTAAACAATCCCAGTTCAAAAATATTTCATAAATAACCAGAGTGGAGTAAAATTCAAGAATGAAGACCAAAACATAGATCCAATCAAAGATATGAATCATAACAGATAATCTTGGACATAGAAAAGAAAATTTAATTTTTTTGTGAATAGTGTCGTATTCGTGAATAGTGCCGTATACGTGAATAGTAACTCCGACACTAAAAGATAGAAATTTCACAAAAAATCATCATGCTTCGTGAATAGTACTCGTGAATAGTAACTCGTGAATAATAACTCATGAATAGTAAGTAACTCATGAATTGTAACCCTGACATGAAAAATTTCCAAATTTGATAAAAAGTTCCAACCAATATTTTGGCATAATGATATTGAAGAAATAATATCATTTACGAAGAAAATAACATCCCTTACCTCGCAAAAACAGATTTCCGACATTGGAATATGGATATAGTCTTGAAAGAAGAAATGCAGTATAGCAATACTCAAAGTACTAAAATACTCACAAAATACGTTCGATATTATAGAGAGAGAAAGAGAGAAAAATCTTTAGTTTCTGGTGTGATTTTCAATTCTAACCTAAGCACCCTATTTATAGGAAATTGTTTAGAACACCGAAGTAGAAAATTTAATATAATAATATTATATATAAATAAATTTTCTACGCCCACTTCTTGAATCTGAATTCAACAACTACATCACATGCAAGAGCAACAATTAATGACAACAACGTTTTTCATATAAAAAATAATTAAAACTTCCAAAAATCAATTATTTCGGAACTTTAGAACTTTAATAATTCATAATAAATAGCCCTTTTATCAGAAAATTCGAATCTCGCGACTTTTTATAAGAAATTCAATTTTCTACAACTTGGCAGAAGAAAGATTTTCCAAATTCAAAACAAAAATTGACCGAAATCCACATACGTACAATTTTACAAGCTATAATCAAATTTCAGTCAAGAAATGGGTCCACCAACATGTTTTAAACAACTTTTGCAACAAAAATACCCTTTCTCCTCATATACTCATATATCCCACATTCATTGTAAAAATATCACCATTATTATATTATAATAATATAATAAAATATTATTTTATCAGAAAAGATAAAATATCAATTTTTAATAATTGTCACTTTACAAATTTTTTCCATCTATATCTACATAAAATCAATATTTTCCTCATCATATAAATCAATAATTAATTATTCACAAATTATATTACGTAATCACAATATTGACAACTGTGCCATTCCTGTGGAAGAGGGGCTTTCAATAAGAATTTCTCTCATCTTGGCGTGCAATTAGGTGACCAAACCTCTCTTTAGACAGAAATTTCTAGCCATTGCCAATAATGCTATCTAATAATATTATTCAGATAATATGAATTATTGCTCCGATAATAGAAAATACTGTGTAGTGACAATTATTGAAACAACAGTAATATAAAATATCAACGTAGAATTTATTGAATAAATAAAATAAAATACCGAACAATAATTACTGTAACAATTATTGAGTAGTTCCTTCTTACGTAAGAATAAATAATTGGTGCAATACAGTGCTCTTTAGTGTCAACAACGCAGACATCGTGTTTTAACCACAGGGTATTCCAACAGTATTAACGGTAACAACTACGCCGTTATTTATAAACAACTTATACTTTTCGTTTTCTTTATCCAATCACTTTTCGTTATGGGGCCCACACAAGGCTGCGCCGTCGTACGAATATTCACCGACAGCAAGAATATTCCATGACCAAACAAATATTCTCCGAAAACAATGAGTATTTTATAACCACTTGCTTATTTGAAATATTTGCGCATTTTACCCATAACTAACCACATTAATCAAATCAACCCTTACTATTTCAAAATGATAAATAGAGGAAATTAAATTTCGTTTATTAATAATTTGGGGTCTTACAACCTCCCCTCCTTATGAAATTTCATCCTCGAAAATGACGTACGTACCTGGTGTTTCGAAAAGATGACGATACCTTGCTTTCATTTCCGTTTTCAACTCCCAGGTCATTTCCTCAATAGCATGGTTTCTCCACAAAACTTTAACTTGTGGTATGACCTTCGTGCGTAGGACATGCTCTTTCCTATCCAAGATCTTGACATGTACCTCCTCGTACGTTAAATCTTCTGCTATCTCGTCTAACTCAATAATGTGGTTCTGGCCATCCACATATTTAAGTAACATCGATATGTGAAAAACGTTATGAACACGCGTCATACTTAGCGGTAAAACGAGTCTATAGGCCACAGTTCTTATTCGATCGAGGATTTCAAATGGACTAATAAATTGAAGGTTTGAGCTTTCCTCACATCGCTGATTCTCGCTTTTGGAATAACGACTTCTTCCATCTTCTTCTTCATATTCATCAACTCCAAGTCTGTAGCTTGAGTAGCTTTAAATTTATCAATTAAAGTTAATTCTAATCGTATATTTGTTATCTTCACGCAGGTTCTTGGAATCTTTAACTCTATCTCCATCTTCTATAAGTCATACGAAATGGGTCTTTGTGTTAACAATATCGCACTCGTAAATGCATACGATTTTTTACTCAACGCGTCAGCTACCATGTTCATTTTTTTTCCAGGATGGTATTGAATGGTATGGTCGTAATCTTTCAACAGCTCGAGCCAACGTCGTTACCGCATGTTGAGTTCTTGGAAGCTCTTTTCATATTCCTCGCTCCATTCGAATTTTGTATCTCTACGAGTCAGCTGAGTTAATGGAGTAGCGATTCGAGAAAATCTTTCCACGAATCTCCGATAATAACCAACTAAGCCTGAAAGCTATGTATTTCGACATCGACTTAGGTTGCTCTCAACTATGACTCATATCCCAATCTTGGATAGCACGTCACAATGGTACCTATCAGTTTACTATCACACAAATATGGCGTCCCCTATGGAGAGTCTGGCTTCGGTACATTCCACAAAAGAAGTCAGCAGATAGAGGCTCGGGTACAAACTTCTACAGTTGAATTTTTAACTCCTGAAGTTCAATAGGAGCCATGCGATTTTAGAAATGGGTTTTGTACCGGGTTCAAAGTCGATACAAAATTCAATATCACACTTTGGGAGTAAGCCAAGAAATTCTTCAGGAAATACATCAGGAAATTTACTAACAATAGAAATATCATTCAAATCTAACATATTTTTGTTCAAGTCCATAACATGGGCTAAGAAAACTTGACATCCATTTTTAATAAACGAATGACTTTATGGCTTGATATGAAAGTGTTTGACTTCAATGGTTTGGTTGCTTGAATTGAATAACAAAGTTGCTTAGGAATATGAAAACTAACAACCTTATTTAAAGCAATTAATTTTGGCATGATGAGTAGTTAATCAATCAATCCCCAAAATCACATCAAAAACAAGTATCTTTAAAGAAATAAGGTCAACAGTAATGTGATGGTGCTAACTTGGATCAAATAAGATTTATAAGCGGTGGATGTAACGAAAGTTTCTCATAATGAGTTTCAACAGATAAGTCAAAGTTTAATTTTCTCCGAGTCAAGTTTAAACGTTGAGTATAAGGTGAGAGATATGTGAATGGGTAGAGCAAAGATTCAATAAGGTATAAACTTCGTAAGAATTTATAATTAACTAACCCGTGCTAACTTCGTTCGAGTTCCTCGCATTCTGACCTATCACGACAAACGTTCCAGGAACCATTGACTTTGACTTTTCTAGGACAGCCTTTTGAGTCACCATCCCCGCTGGACTGGGTTTTGCTACCGTACAATCTTGAGGGATATGACCTTCTTTTCCACAATTATAACATACCTCGGAAGGTTGTGAACAATTTGGACTTTTGTGTCCCTCTTCTCCGCATTTGTAGCATCTAACTGGCGGTCTTTCTCCTCCTCTAAAATTCGTTGCTGGTGTTGGTGCCGACGTCTTCCCGTCATTGTTAAATCTTCTCTTCGTGAAATTTCTGCTTGAGTTATTTCTTCTATTACCTTGGCCATGATTACCACTGAAGTGGTTACCATTTCTGGCATGATAATTTCCTCCACGATGGTTATCATTGTTCCGATGACCGTCGCCACCTGTACGATTATCATCGAGTTGTTGGTCATTATTCTTCAATTGAGCCGACTCATTATCGTGCTCCAATAACTGAGCCCTATTCACAACATCTAAATATAAACAAAGTTTGTGAGAAAGAGGTATTGACGTATTTTGGGATTCAAACCTCGTAGAAACATTCGCGTCATTCTCTCTTCATTATCAACTAAATGGGATACAAATCGGGACAACTCGACAAACTTAGCTTCGTACTATGACACGTTCATATTGTTTTGCTCTAGCTTGATGAACTCTACCTCCTTCATGTAACGAATACTTTCGGGAAAGTACTTGTCGTGGAACAATTCTTGGAACTTCTCCCAAGACATCTTCGGTCTTGGTGAAGAAGTGAGTACGCTTTACTTGATTCCCACCAATAATCGCCTCTCTCCTCGTAACATGAAAATGGCGAAAGGAACCTTTTGCTCCCCTGAGCATCCCAAGACATCAAATATCTTAGTGATCTGCTTTATCCACGTCTCTGCTATAAGTGGTTCTGGCTTTCCCAAAAACTCCGGCGGTCCTAACTCCTTGAACTGCTTAGCGGTGACCATCCGTGAGTTGCCAGTGTTTCCACCTGCATTTTGAACAGTAGTCTTTCTCATTTGGTTTTGCATGAATTCTAGAAAGTTCCTAAACATACCATTGTTCGTCATCTACTCAGTGGTGTTGTTCACAGGAGGAACATTGCCAGCCTGTTGCACGTTCTCCTCGTTGGTGAACAAAGGCGTCTCCACGGTCTCATTTACTCCACTGTTAACATTCTCAGTTGACATTCTTAAATACTGCCATAAAACAAGGGTTAATTAAACAAATTAATAAATCATATAATACCCCTATATTATGACCGACCAACAAATAAACTTAGGTAGGACACACTAGCGAAGGATTTACTCGTCTCTCCCTCCTAGTTCTATTCCCCGATCTCCATGGAGAGATCATATCCCTAAGTTACCGATACCAACTGTGGCGCCCCAAAATAGGTATACATTACCCATTCGAAGTCGCCAAATACATGGTACGTAAACAACTACAACTTCATTAATACAATTATCGTGCAAAATACGACAACACATAAACTGTGAGTTTAAATACAAATATTGTCTTCTAGACAATATCCACACTCAAATAAGTCCTCATTGCAATTATTGATACACTATTTTACAAAATAGTGAGGACTACTAAAACATCATCTTGAACCATTACTCACACCCCGACTAGTTCCGGCTATATTCTCATCTCTTGAGAAGAAAAATGGAACAAAAAGGAAAAGGGTGAGCTCAACTAGCCCAGTAAAGCATATTATGACTAAGATAATGCACAACAAATTATCCTTAGTCTTCAACAGGGAAAAATCTGATAGAATACAATAGACAACAAGTTTTAGATCAACAATTGCAGCGGAAACAACAATTCATTAGAAGAGTTAAGTAGAGAATGAAATCTACTATCATCTATGAATTTAAAAGTCCATCATCAATATTTTATCCCTGTAACATCAATCAATATACATCATAAATCAAATATTCATCTTTGCACTACATGCCAAAGAAATTCACCAGTTGGTCATGTTCATCTAAACACCTGTTCATCTTTGCACTACGGGCCAAAGATATTCATCATAAAATCATTCATCTTTGCACTACAGGCCAAAGATATTCAGTTATATCATCATTTAGGACTGAGGATGATGAAAAATATTTTAAAGAAAACGAATCCAATGAAACAAAAGAACAATTATTAAGGATTCGTACTTTAAACAATCCAAGTTCAAAAATATTTCATAAATAACCAGAGTGGAGTAAAATTCAAGAATGAAGACCAAAACATAGATCCAATCAAAGATAGGAATCATAACAGACAATCTTGGACACAGAAAAGAAAATTTAATTTTTTTGTGAATAGTATCGTATTCGTGAATAGTTGTCTTGAGGCATAGGCAATGATTTTCCCATGTTGCATGAGAACACATCCCAACCCTTTGCCCGAAGCATCACTGTAGATGACAAATCCCTCCAAGCCAGATGGTATTGTCAGAACATGTGCTGAAATGAGTCTCCTCTTGAGTTCTTGAAAACTCTTCTCAAATTCCTCGCTCCAACCAAATTTTGTATCTTTTCGAGTCAGCTGAGTTAATGGAGTAGCGATTCGAGAAAACCCTTCTATGAATCTCCGATAATAATCACCTAAGCCGAGAAAGCTACGTACTTCGGTCACTGATTTAGGTTGCTCCCAGCTTTGAATTGCTTCAATCTTTGTTGGGTCAACAGATATCCTATGATTTGATATTACGTGCCCAAGGAATGCAACTTCCTCAAGCCAGAACTCGTATTTCTTTAACTTGGCATATAACTTGTTTTCACAAAGCTTTTGGAGTATCAGCCTCAAGTGTTGCTCATGGTCTTCACGGGTTTTGGAGTATATGAGGATGTCATCAATAAAGACGACCACAAAGTGATCCAAATATTCCTTGAATACTCGGTTCATCATATCCATGAAGGCAGCAGGAACATTAGTCAATCCAAAAGACATGACTAAGAATTCATAATGCCCGTACCGAGTTCTGAAAGCAATCTTTGGAATGTCATCAGTTTTAATCTTCAATTGATGATATCTAGAACGAAGATCAATCTTTGAAAAGAATTTTGCGCCTTGCAACTGGTCAAACAGGTCATCAATGCGAGTTAACGGGTACCTATTTTTGATGGTGACATGATTCAACTCCCGATAATCAATAAAAAGTCGCATACTTCCATCTTTCTTCTTCACGAATAGAACAGGAGCACCCCAAGGAGACGTACTAGGTCGAATGAAACCGATGTCTAACAATTCCTGCAGTTGGGTTTTTAACTCCTGAAGTTCAATAGGAGCCATTCGATATGGGGCTTTGGAAATGGGTTTTGTACTGGGTTCAAGGTCGATACCAAACTCGATTTCACACTCCGGGGGTAGGCCAGGAAGTTCTTCGGGGAATACGTTAGGAAAATTATTAACAATAGAAATATCATTCAAATCTGACGTATTATTGTTTAAATCTGTGACATGAGCTAAGAAAGCTTGACATCCGTTTTTCAATAAACGAATAGCTTTATGGCTTAAGATGACCGTGATTGATTTTAATGGTTTGGTCGCTTAAATTCACATAATAGGTTGATTAGGAATATGAAAGATAATAACCTTACGAAAACAAACAATTTTAGCATGATGAGTAGCTAACCAATCAATCCCTAGAATCACGTCAAATGTAAGTATTTTTAAAGAAATAAGATCGACAGGTAACGTGCGGTTGCCGATTTGAATCAAACAAGACTTATAAACAGTGGATGTAATGAAGGTTTCTCCCAACGGAGTTTCAACCGATAAGTCAAAGTCTAATTTCTTCGGAGTCAAATTTAAACGTTGAGCGCAAGTAGGAGAAATAAAAGAATGGGTAGAACCGGTATCAAATAAGGTATAGACTTCGCTAGAGTTTATGATAAGCTTACCCATGATGACCTCGTTCGGGTTCCTTGCTTTCTGGGAGGTTACGACAAACGCTCTCCTTTGAACTACCGGCTTTGACTTTTTTGGGACGGCCTTTGGTGCCTCCATCCCAGCTGTACTTGTCTTTGGTGCATGACAAAATCGGGCTAGGTGACCTTCTCTTCCACAATTATAACACTTTTGATCGTGACGCATCATGAGTTTGGACTGATATGCCCCTCCCCTCCGCATTTGAAGCATATGATAAGTGGTCGTTCTCCTTCCTTAACAACGGTTGCTGGTGCTGACGTCTTTCTATCATTGTTGAATCTCCTTTTCTTAAAATGTCCATTTTTACTGTCTTGGCCATGATTAGCACCGAAGTGGTTACCATTTCTGGCATGTTGATTCCCTCCACGTTTTTTGTCACCGCTTCGATGACTGCTACCACTGGTATTATAATTTTGCCGACTGCTTTCTCTTGGTTGAGTTGACTCATTATCGCGCTCCAATAACTGAGCCCTATTAACAACATCTGAATACAAACACAATTTGTGAGAAATTAAGTATTGACGTATCTCGGGTTTCAAACCTCTTATAAACATCCGCATCATTCTCTCCTCATTATCAACCAAGTGAGACGTAAACCAGGACAACTCGACAAACTTAGCTTTGTACTGTGATATGGTCATATTGTTCTGCTCCACCTTGATGAACTCTACCTCTTTTATGTTACGAATACTTTCGGGAAAGTACTTATTGTTTAATAGTTCTTGGAACTTCTCCCAAGACATCTTCAGTGCGGCAGGTTGAGTACGCTTTACCGATTCCCACCAGTAATCCGCCTCTCCTTGCAACATAAAGGTGGCAAATGGAACCTTTTAATCCTCGGAGCATCCCAAAACATCAAATATCTTGGTGATCTGCTTTATCCACGCTTCCGCTTTAAGTGGTTTTGGCTCTCCAATAAACTCTGATGGTCCCAGCTCCTTGAACTATTTAGCGGTGACCGTCCGAGAGTTTCCAGTGTTTCCACCTACATTTTGGACAGGAGCCGCTCTCGCTTGATGTTGCATGAATTGCATAAAGCCTCTGAACATTCCATCATTCATCATTTGTTCAGTGTTGTTGTATGTATGAGGATTATCGCCTTCCTGATGCACATTATCCTGATTATTGATCTGTGGAGACTCAACGGTCTCCTGTGCTCCATTGCTATTCTCAACATTCTCGGATGTCATTTTCAAATACTGCCACAAAACAAGGGTTAATTGACATGTCACATATTATCCCTATACTCTGACCGACCAAATAAATACCAAATAAACTTAGGTAGGTCATACTAGCGAAGGAATTCCCCGTCTCTCCCCTCCTAGTTCTTGTCTCACATCTCAGCCAAGGATCATATCCTAAGCTTTAATACCAACTGTGACGCCCCCAAAATAGGTATACATCACCCATCTTGAGTCACCAAATACATGGTATAAAATTCAAATACAACTTAATTATACAACAGTCGTGTAAAATATGACAAAACATAATCTAAGAGTTTTAATAAGAATATTGTCATCTAGACAATATCCACACTCAATGGAGTCCTCATTACATTTATTATCACACTTTTTAACAGAATAGTGAGGACTACTAATGCTATCATCTGGACCATCACTCCGTTCCCCGATTAGTCCCGACTACGTTCTCATTTCCTGAAGAGAACAATGAAAGAAAGGGTGAGCTCAACTAGCCCAGTAAGAAATATTATGACTAAGATAATGCAGAATAATTTATCTTTAGCCTTCAACAGTGTTACACTGATAAAATATAATAAACATCAAGTTTAACTGCAGCGGAACAAGCAATCCATTATAAGAAATCCATTATAAGAGTCAAGTAGAGAATAAAATCTACTATCTTTTATGATTTAAAAGGTTTTTCATCACTTTTATTGCTGAGACTCAGCTAAATAAATAAACCACATCATCCCTGCACTACGGCCAATGATATTCATTAGTATCACGACCACAAATTATCCATGCACTACGGGCCAAGGATATTCGTGTATTCATCAATGGTCATGATCATGCCAACAACTGTCCATCAATGCACTACGGCCAATGAGGATTTTTACCACATCATTTGTAACATTACGGTCTTGATTATACCGAATAATCCCTGGTCATAATCATACCAAGTCCATCTATGCACTACAGGCCACATATGACTTTCAACATATTATAAACATAAGGATGATGACAATGATATAAGAATTCAATAAAACAAGTTCAATGATAAATTTTTAAAGATTTATAATTTAATTTATCCAGAAATCAATAACGTCCAAATTATCAACATGATACTATTTTTTGGAGTAAAATTCAAGAATGCTCAGAAGAATATTTCCATGAAAAGATACTGGATGAAGCGCAAATATCAAGGATATTCCATTAATTTCATGGAGTACAAAAGCCAAAACTTTAACCAACTAAGTATAATAGAATATATGAAACCGCAAATGGATTTTTGCCGCCATACGGTAATCCACGTAGACAGATTAGTCCAACAGAATAATAAAGAATGTAATAACAGAAGAATTCACCAGGCGTGCGTAATCCACACTAACAAGTTATTCCTACGTAATAATAAAGAATGGAACAGTCATACGTAACCAGCATGCAGTACATGATATTCCAAATGTAATAATAAAGAATGGAACCAGGATATGCGTAATCCACACAGACAGGATATTCCAACAAAATAATAAAGAATGGAACCAGGTCATGCGTAATCCGCACAGACAGGATGTTCAACAGAATAATAAAGAATGAAATAACAACAGATTTCACCAGGCATGCGATAGACCGCACAGACAGGTTATTTCAATAGAATAATAAAGAATGGAATAACAACCTTTACGAGTATTGAAAGAAAATAACTCTCTTCATGAATACGAAAGAATAATACCCCTTACCTTAGAAAAACTGGATACTGGAATAGTGAGGTAGCAGACTTCTCTTCGTCTTTCTCTCTATAATAATTGCTCTAAATCTTTTGTGAATTGGTGAGAAATGAAGGAAGAATGAGCTTCTATTTATAGGAAAATATAGTTTCGATAATTGCACGTTTTGGGGCTCGAAATGTTACAGTATAATACCTTCCTCTTATTCTTCATTTTTAATTTAGTCTTGCAAGTATTATCAAACTTGCACCACCTCCCCTACTAGTAAATAATGTGAATCAATAGTTCATTCATGTGACTTAATAGTATAATCATGTGAAAAAACTAATTACAGTATAGTACCTTCATCTATACCTCCATTTTTAATTTAGTCATGTAAGTATTATCAATCTTGCACCACCTCCCCTAATAGTACATGAATGTGAATTAATAGTACACAAATGTGAACAAATAGTTATAAGCATGTGAAATAATAGCAAATAATTGCTCATTTATCCGATTAATTACCCGATTGGTCAATATAACCTCCAGACATCAATTATTATCGAAATAAATGTCGATTTCCACCAACACTAATAATCCCAACATAGTGGAACTATCAATTTCATCTTTGATCAACACGAACTTATTCATCATTAATATTATGACTCACAATATTTAACAACCGTGTCGTTCCCGTGAAGAGGGGCTTCCGATAAGGATTTCTCCTTATTGGCACGCAATTAGGTGACCAAACCTCTCCTTAACAGAATTTCTAGACATTGTCAATATTGAAAATAATAATATGAATAACTTTTTCGTCTCAATTATTGATTTAATAATAATAAATATTATACAGATGATACTGTGACAATAATTGAATCAATAATATGAGAGATAAGATGCAGCAATTACAGTAGCAATAATTGAGTATAACTGAGTGACTTCTCACATAAGCATCAATAATCAATACCGTGTGCTACTATGCAACCACACGTATTAATGTACTTTTACTACCAGGTAGTTCAACAGTTTAACGGTAACACTTTCGCTGTTATTTTTATAAAAAGATAATTCTGTCATTTTCTAACTACGATAATACTTCCATTGTGGGGTCCACCAATGATTGCGCCGTCGTACGAATATTCCCTGTTAAAGCGAATATTCCCCGACCAATCGAATATTATATAACCACTTGCTTACTTTGCAAAATTTGTAAATATTACCCACAACTATAACATTATATCAAATCCACACCATAATATTCAAAAATATATTTCGAGAAAATTATTCTTTATTCATAAAAGTTGGGGTCTTACAATATAGGTATGACCATCCTAAGTTCACTTTAACACATCAAGGTCTTAGTTTGGGATTTCTAAGGAAATAGGCCAAATAGGGTCATTAAATCACAATGCCTACCATGTCAACCATATATCTACATAAAGAGATCACATAATATTTAATACGCATGCTCACAAGTGTTCACGTCATTTACGCGTGACTAGCATTGTTTATCACTATATAACATGCCTACTCTCACATTTAGTTAAATTCCATTATGTTTAACACATATGAATCATGTTTAGAGACAAAATATGTGACAATTTGATTATTTGAATTATGATTCTGAGAACAGAATCCTTTTAAGGAGGGAATGCTGTAACATTCCAGATTTTAATTATAATATTAAATATTTACTGAATTATATATAAATATTTAATGGATGTGTTTATCATTAAATAAATATTTGTTTAATCTGATTTGATTTTATTTGGTTAATTATTTGTTAAATAAATAATTAATGAATTAAGGAAATTATTATTATGTTGATATTTCAAATTGATGGTTAATTATTTGTATTGAGTCATGTGATTAAATGATTTATTTAATTAATTGTTATTTAAATTAATTAAATTAAATATGAAAGCTTGATTGAATAAAGTGTGACAAATACTATAGTATAAGGAGTTATTAAAATAAATTAAAGTAGTTTTAATCTAGTTTTACCCAAACAATGCTTAAGGATATAAACTCTTTAATTTTAAATGATTTGCCAAACAAAGCCCTATGACTTTTGGAATTCTTTTTAATTTTGAATTATAATAAACTAAATAAATAAATTAAATTAAATAATAAATATAATATAATTATAACTTATACGTTATTTTTATAACTGATATCCTAATAAATATACGTATTATTATTATATCAATTTTATTCTTTTACGCATACTTGTTAGTTGTCTAAGTCTAAGCCTGAGTAAGAAAAGAGAAGAAGTTCAGAGGGTTTTGAGAGAGAATTGAGAGATGTGGATTCTAATTATTCTAGCAAGGTTTTCTTAAGCAACAAAAAGGTATGCGTTAAAACCCTAACATATATGTTTTACGTTAAAATGTTCTATATTCTTGAACATCATTCACTGTGTATAAGTTTTTACCAAAATTATCTGTAAACCATGTTCTAGAATTAGTTATGATGATTACATGTGTTTATGATGATTAGAAATCATGTTTAAACAAGAATTGCATGCTAATTTTGGTTTTCAGTAGAAGAAAATTTTGACAATATATGTTTATATGTATTTTTTCATATGGCTCATGTAAGTACCCATTTTGATGGTCAATTCAGATGTTAAACTGTAAATTGAGTCTTGTATATGTTAGTTCATTAAGAAACGAGCATAACGTAATTTGAACGAAGCAATTTGGCCAAGTATAGAGATTACAGTGATAATTTTTGTGAAGATACTCAAAAATGGAGTTTTAGTATAAAAATATGAATTTTGAGAAATTAAAATAGTTAGAAGTGTTGTTAAATTGTGCTAAGTGGTTGAATATGTTAGCAATCATGTTTATGATTAGTTTATATCAATTGTTTGTGTTAATTTCACTGTTTGGTGGGTGAAATTCGTGTTATTTGGGTAAAAAACGGCTACTATTCATGCCGAGTGCGCTTTCTCATGCGTGCAACAGCAAATTTTGCACCAATATTAATCGATATGAAGGAAGCGGTCTGCTGCTGCTGTAGTTTCGGGATAGCGACGTACGTTGGTCTAGTGATGTGTTAGTATAATAAACATGTACTAATATAACTAAAACAGAATCGTGCTATGTGGTTAGTAGATTTAAAGTTTGAATGATTTGTAAGTGATGAACGTGGTATATTAGGACTTAGTGAGCATGATGAATAGTAAACATGTGTTGTGAAGGTTAACACTTGTAATTTCTGATATTTGCATGGTATCTTAAGACTTGTGCTAAAATAGTAAGTCTAACTAGAAATGCATGTTGTGTTGGAACGTGAATGTTAGTATATCTAATAGATGATGGTTCTAAACCTATATGTAGGTGAACGTGAGTTAATATTATAGCTTACACTCGAGGCAAGTTTCTAAACCTATCTTTTTACATTAAGTAAGTTTCTAAACCTATCTTTTTAAATTGAGCAAGTTTCTAAACCTATCTTTGTACATTGAGCAAGTTCTCTAATTCTACTTTTATAATTGAGCAAGTTTTCTAACTCTACACGTTCGTTGAGCTAGTTTGTTTATTGCTAGGCAAGTTTACTTGTCCTATTTCAACTGTAATTTTGCAAGCTTTGGTATCTAGTTGTTCATGATGGTACAAGTTTTCTAAACCTTATTTTGATGTTAAGCAAGTTATCCTTGTCTTTAACTTGTCAAATAGCATGCAAGTTTACATAATCTAATATACTGTTGTTGAATAGTTATTATTGTTCAAATTGCTGTTCGTTATGCATGCTTAGTATTCAATTCTAAATAACCTTGGCTTAATGTTGTTCAAGCAAGGTAATGATAGTTATTCAACATTTATGCTATTAGATTATTCCTAAAGCGTAACTTTAGTACACAATGATTTATTCATAGCATAGTGTGATTTTATTTTATTCAACTAATCCTTAGTTGATGTTCGTTGAACTCCAAATTACCTTGAAATGTATCCAAACCAAACTTACTTTGGTGAGGACTTGTAATCTAAATACTGAGATGAACAACCCTATTTTTAGGGGTTTACGCTTAGCGTTAAAATATTTATGCATAATACATTGTACGAATGATTGATCCCCCTAAGTACGTGGAGTCCTTATAGTCATATAACTGTTAAAGTTAAAGTTGAAAGATTACTTATAACTGTGGACATGGTTCGTGGTCATTAGACCCTCAGTGGTATATTTCAGAATGTTAATAGAACATATCATTCAGTTTTATTGAGCCTATTATTTGGCAAATGTTGTAAAGTTATTCATTCTTATTTCAAGTGAGCTTTGTTTGCTCACTCTTGCTTATATAACCATTACAGCTAAGGATGAGAAGGTCGATGTACCTAGCACCAGTAAGGGCAAGAGGAAGATGAACAAGTTTTGAAGACTTGTAATATGTTGACAGTTAATTATTAGACTTTAATTTGATTGATGTAATGAAGCATTTATTTAATTTCCGCATTTGAATGATTGTAATTAAAGGTTAGATAACCTGGGAGATAATATTTTTATTAATGTAATCCTGTATGGGCAGGTTTTATTATTCAATTTTATTATGATTGGGTAGTTAAATATGAATGTTTTGATTAAGTGAACACCAAATCTTGAGGTAATGAAGTACCGGGATTTGGGGGTGTCACAAAATAAACATAAATATGCCACCTTAAATCTTCAGAACTTAACTACTCATACAAATGCAACTTAGTTTGGAAAACATCCGAGTTTACTTTTGAAATCATTTTAGACATTAAACCATACAATTTTACATACAAAACACCTTTAAATCTCTCTTCATATGAGGTTAAGTAATGTTTACATGCTCACAAAATCAAAACATACCTCATGTGGTATTCATGGATATTAGTTTCAAATATGTCAAGTTTTCCTTGGAAAAATCATTTAGCTCAAAGCCAAACAAATTGGCCATGAACAAAGGGACTATAAATCACAACTCATGCTCATTTATGTTCATAAATCAAGCATATATGTATATTATCAGGCTCATAATTTGCAGAATACAAGTTCCATCAAAGCTTGTTTTTGAAACTTTAAGTTTTTGTTATAGAACTCCTACTAGATCATGTTTGGTGTTGACGTCAGGATTTTTATTTGTTCCTTTTCTATTCTTGTCTTTTGGTGTTCTCATGTTAGGTGAGATTTGTTTGAAAAAATAAGTTGTGAAAAGGTCCGACATGTATATGTCGACGAGCGGACTGTAAGAGTTGCTAGTTGGTTTTTTAAATGGTCGTACCAACACAATCGAGAAAAGATTTGCAAATTGACCCAGTGATGTGACACTGCTTAACGTGTTTGTGAAACTGAGATTCGTTAGTGTCCGGGGACTTGGTTATACGGAGGGAAGGTGTTAGGCACCCCCCGACATCCGTGTTGCCACGGTGACCGCCACTTTTCAATTAAACTGTTATATGAATATGTGTGTGTGTGTGTGTGGATCAATGTGCAATTTTATCTGGAAGTAGTGTTATGCCCCGTTCGCACCTATATACAAAGGGTTTGAATTTCTGTATAAAAATTCAGTTTTAAGAAGATATAGCAATGATGTTTTGTAAAAAGTGGTTTTTCAAACCCTTATGCTCAATAGTAATTCAGGCCTTTGATACTTCTATTTTTTATTAAATGTTCGGCTTGATTGCTTTTATTTTCGAGATGTGAAACATCTTCGAGAAAATAATATACATAGCAGTGTCGAACTTCTTATGGGCATGAGAGACGTCTAAGGAAATTCAAACACCGTGAATAATTTACAAGTTGATTACAGCTGAAAATGTCCATCACGGGAACCGAATCTAGATTCAAAAAATTGAATATGTGATCACATGATTCCTAGGCTCACATGATGCCGCAATTTATATGAAAGCTGTAAGCAGTTATATATATAAAAGCTGTAAATATATATATAAACGATCAACCACCATAAAGAACCTCCATGGGGGATCAAAAATATAAATAAAGCAATAAAGCGATCAACCGCATTGAAATAAACTCCAGGCGGGACAAAATGTAAAAAAAAACAATAAAAGCGATCAACCACCACGAAGTAAACTCCAGGTGGGAGAAAATGTAAAGAAAGCAATAAAAGCGATCAACCACCTCGAAGTAATATACAGGTGGAACAATATATAAATATATATATATAAGCTGTAAACGCACATGATATATATCAATCCCTACTCAAGTCGTCAACTCGAGGATATATATATATATATATATATATATATATATATATATGTATATGTATAAAATGTAAGCATTACAGGATGTAAAATCCAAGCTCATCAAATAGAGTTCGACAACATTTATATATATATATATATATATATATATATATATATATATATATATAAATGCTAGGATGTAAAATCCAGGCTCATCAAACAAAGTTCGACAACAGTTTATATATAAGTATGTATATATATATATATATATATATATATAAGAAATAAATGCTTCGAAAATAAAATCCAGGCTCAATCGAGGCATAACTCGATAATGTTAGTGTATATATATAATATATAAATATATATATACAAAAGAAATAAAAAGCCACAGACTGAAGTCCGGGCATACAAACGCAAACACAACTCTCAATGTTAAGAACGGTGTGTGCACTTGTGATGGAGAAAGGCTTAAGAAAAGTAAGAAGGCTTACAATGGACTACCAAAGAAGATTTCAATAGCTTTAAGTGGATGAACACTCGGCTCCCGCCGGTAAAATATAACAAAGTATAAGCTCAGAAGTGTTTAGAAATGAGAAAGCACTCAGTTTATAATGTGTATAGAGCAAATTGGACAGGGCTTCCTCGCCTTTTCTCTTCTCAAAATGGTTGCCCCAAGCCCTCTATTTATAGAGGGGGGAGCCGCAGATGTACCTGCAGTAGCCACAGATGTACCCGCGGCTGCCCGAGGTGCCCCGGGCTCCGTGGGTCCCGTCGTCTCAAAGTACGTGCACGTGTGTAACGTGTTGTCTGCTCGAACTTTCAGAACTTCAATCCAAACATCTAATCGAGGTGTATAAGACCTTTTGTGGCATGTTTCTATCGAGAGCTACACAATGACATGGGATTAGAGGTTGTACAAAATCATGAAGTCATGCCCTTGGTTTTCAGGCTTCAAATTCTATCCGGTGTGTTGCCTTATGTAGTAGTCACTCTGGATTGGAGCTCTTTGGTTCTTGTAGGACATTTATGTGTAGAATGTATGTCTGAATGTTGTTGAGACGGCGTAATGTGGGATCGAGATGGAAAAATGATGATTCTGCCCCTCACCGAGGTTATCTCCGGTTTTAGCTGATTTATTGGTCGTTGCTCAGGTTTATCTCTGAGATTGGACTGTTACAGGTGTTGACCATCCTCACGGTTGTCTCTGAGGTGTGCGTGACCTCCCGTGGTTATCTCTGGGCTTGGGGAATGAGTGCCTCGGGGCTATCACCGAGTGTTGAAGCTGACTGTTGGAAGCGGAAAAGAGCATTTTTGGGGTTATCTCTGGAACTGCAACTACATTCCTCATTGTTGTCTCCGAGGTTGGATTAAAGAACCTGGGGCTGTCTCCAGGATTAGGACTAAATATCTCAGGGTTATCTCCGAGATGGCAAATTTCTCTAGTGTTATCTCCGAAATTGTGACTACAGTCCTCGGGGTTATCTCCGAGGTTGAAACTGAAGATCCCGGGGTTGTCTTCGGGATTGTGATGGAATATCTCGGGGTTATCTCCGAGATGGCAAAGAATGGTTATCCGGGGTTGTCTCTGGGACTGAGTTGATCTGTCCTCCAGGGCTATCTCAGAAAGACGATTCTGCCCTCCTGCAAGGTTAGTAACAGGAATGCAAAATTTCGAGTGTCTACATTTGGACAATTCATATATCATACGATTGCTTTATACTACATATTATACTTCTTTTCATGCATATCTAAACCAAACTTGCATTCTAGAAACATCGCAGCACAATTAGAAACCAGAATCTTGTTATGGGGACTGGCGCAGCTGTGCTGCACCCTAATACAAATTGGATGCAGCTGCGCCCTTCCTGGACAGAACCAGAAAGGTGCTCTGTTATGCAGAGTATTAAACCCAAACTTGATTTCTCCAGTTTAAACATGCTCAAACTCATTCTAAGAGGTTCCATATATGTATACAAATTTTATAAACACTTTGGTAGTAAATTTCCAATCAATTTCACAAGAACTTAGGAGAATTTCTATGATTTTCTAAGTTTGAAGTAAAGAACTTAAAACAAGAATATACCTTCTAAGAAGCTTAGTTACTTACTTCTACAAACTCTAGACTCCTTCTAAATTAACAAGCTCTAACTTGTAATTTAACAGACAATTCTCAGCAACGTTAAATGGAAATGAAGTTGCCTATTTATAGAAGAATGATTGACTGGTTAATGATTTTACACTAAGGATGGGATCCATGGTGTAGAAGAAGAAGACAATAGTTAATGAAAAGTTGCTTAACCACCACTTCCCAGCCATTTCCATAGCCATCTTCACGTAGGTGGTAGCCACTGTTTATTGCTCTGTAGATTTTGTAAAGGAAAATTGAACACTGTTTGGGCAACTGAATTTGGGACAAGCCTTCTAACTCTCAGCATTTAGTTCAATTGTAGTTAATTTAAATTCCTCTTTGGTTCCCTCATGTAATTTTAATGTACTAATGTTACTACATAATGAAAAATTAGGGATTAAATATGTACCAATATCATATAATCCATGTACATTGGGTTCACATAATTTAATATTTAATGTAGATAAAATAGTGCAGTTAAGTATTACTGACCGGGTATTTTCCATAGATTTTATTGGTGCACATATATCAATATTTTAACACTATCCAATATTAAATTTCTATTTTAAAACATTTACTCCCTCTCCAAATTTCTGAGATGTACAGTTAATTAATGATTTTTTTAATAAAAGGTCACACATGATTTTATTGTGCTACTTTTTGACGCCCCTAAAACAGGTATACATCACTCATCTTGAGTCGCCAAATACATGGTATAAAATTCAAATATAACTTAATTATACAACAGTCTAGTAAAATACGACAAAACATAATCTAAGAGTTTTAATAAGAATATTGTCATCTAGACAATATCCACACTCAATGGAGTCCTCATTACATTTATTGTCACACTATTTAACAAAATAGTGAGGACTACTAATGCTATCATCTGGACCATCCCTCCGTTCCCCGACTAGTCCCGGCAACATTCTCATTTCCTGAAGAGAATAGTGAAAGAAAGGGTGAGCTCAACTAGCCCAGTAAGAAATATTATGACTAAGGTAATGCAGAATAAATTATCATTAGCCTTCAACAATGTTAAACTGATAGAATATAATAGACAACAAGTTTAACTGCAGCAGAACAAGCAATCCATTAGAAGAGTAAAGTAGACAATAAAATCTACTATCTTCTATGATTTAAAAAGTTTTTCATCAACTTTATTGCTGAGACTCAACTTAATAAATAAAATCGAATCATCCCTGCATCACGGCCAATGATATTCATGTAAATCATCAATGGTCATGATTATACCGAATAATCTCTGGTCATAATCATACCAACAACTGTCCATCAATGAACTTCATGCCAATGAGGACTTTTACCACATCATTCGTCACATTACGGTCATGATTATACCGAATAATCCCTGGTCATAATCATACCAAGTCCATCTATGCACATAAGCCAAAGATGACTTTAATCACAATATAAGCATGAGGATGATGACAAGGACATAATAATTCAATAAAACAAGTTCAAGGATAAATTTTAAAGATTTATAATTTTAATTTATCCAGAAATCAATAACGTCCAAATTGTCAACATGATACTTCTTTGTGGAGTAAAATTTAAGAATGCTCAAAAGAATATTTCCATGAAAAGATACTGGATGAAGCGCAAATATCAAGGATATTCCACTAATTTCATGGAGTATAGAAGCCAATACTTTAACCAACTGAGTATAATAGAATATATGAAATCACAAATAGATTTTTGCCCACCATGCGGTAATCCACGTAGATAGATCATTTCCACAATTTAATAAGGAATAAATACGAAGGATCATTCACCATGCATGCGGTAATCCACATAGACAGGTTATTCCAACAGAATAATAAAGAATGGAATAACAAAAGAATTCACCAAAGTGCATGCGTAATGCAAGATGTACATGTTATTCCAACAGAATAATAAAGAACGGAACCCGTGTCATGCGTAACTTTCGACGGATATGATATTCTAACAGAATAATAAAGAATGGAACCGGTCATGCATAATCCCAGAGACACGCATGGATATTCCAAAAGAATAATAAAGAATGGAATAACAATAGAATTCACCGGGCATGCGATAGATCGCATACAGAAAAAATTATTCAACAGAATAATAAAGAATGGAATAATGAAGAATTTCACCATGTATGCGGTGCCAGATGTAGACATGTTATTCAACATAATAATAAAGAATGGAATAATAACCCTTACGAGTATTGAAATGTTAGTTCCGGAGAGCACAATAGTTATCTAGAAGGAGGGGTTGAATAGATATTTAAAAATCTTTTCGATTTATCTTGTTAGTAGATAATGATTAAAACTTTAGCGAAATTAATATTAGTTTTAATCTTCCTTAAGATAGTGAGTTTATGAGAGTGAGGCAGTTATAGCAGTTATGGACGATATGCCAGTTATAGCAAGAATGTAATAGACACAGTCGTTTTAAGTGGTTCAGAGCACTTAAAGCTCCTAGTCCACTCTTCTACTCCTCGCGTAGGAAATCCACTAAGGATGTCTTTTAGACTTTTTTGAATCACTCAGATTCCTTCTAGACGAGTAGTCTAGGAACTGCTTAGTTCACTCTTGAACTCTTCAAGTCCATCATACTTGGCTCTTCACAGTTCACTTAGAACTCTTCAAGTCCTTCACACTTGGAACTCTTACTTTAGTTGATTGGTAGTTGTTGAGTTCTTTGATGGTTGCTACTCAGTTGCTGTTAAGCACTTGTTCGAAAGAACTGAGTAGCTGAGCAGGTTTTTCTTTTTCTCAGAGCGTAGAGTTGAGCATTGAGAGTTCTTGTACGTTTTTTGTTTAATGCTTGCATACTTCTCTCATCTGCTTGATTTGAATATATGTGATCTTGAAAACTATCCGTTGGATCCATCTGTTGAAGCATTAAATGCGTTTGACATTTCTGTTCTTTGATGGAGACTTTTCGACACATCTTCTGAATTGCATTCTGGCCCACTGACACAGCAGACTACTTTCTCACCTCACACCTGAAAAGGTATTTTTCCCCTTACCAATGGTACTTTCCTTAGCTTCTTCAATACGCTTATTTGTTGTATACTAAGGATATCTTTTATGCCTTTGGGACTAGTGAGTACTACAACGTTTAGAACCCATTCCACATTTGTTGGAGTTTATCTCCACACAAAATGTGAGGCTTGATGCTTTTGACACAAGGCAGATGATACTCTACGATTCAGATCGTGGTGACTTGTCGCCTTGGTGTTTGGTCTGATGCTATCAGCAGAGAGCACTATGATTTCTCTTAAATACTTACACACTACGATCTTTGCTTGCTCGAGTTGTAAACTCTACGTTTCCATGAGCTCACTACAATCTCTGAGTTGGCTCGAAAAACGTTGGGACCACTCTACAATTTCTGAAGAGGCCCTTCAAGGCATGCACACTACGATCCTCGAAGCTCTACGTTTTTGCCTTGACTTCTGTAATCTTGATCAGCTTGATACACTACGATCTCTTCGAAGCCTATCTATTACATCTCAAGATCAACCTAACAGCTTTGATCTCTCTATCTATACATTCATTTACAGAATGATACACATTAAGAGCTTAGATCAACCTAACAAATTTGATCTATCACTAAGTCCTTGTACATATATTCCTTGAAGGACTTTACAAATAATCATGAGCATTTACATTTAAACATCAAATTAACATATGCACTCTCCCAACAATCTCCCCCTATTTGATGTTGACATAACCAAGGAGATTTGTTGTCATGATTATTAGTATCTAGATGCATTTGTAGGAAAGTAAGCATGACTTAGTATTTCAGTGAGCAGCTGAAATTTCTAGAGAATAAGCATGAATTTATTGATGGTTGAAGAGTATTACAATTTAGCTTTACATCAATAAGAATTTAAACTTTCACTTATCTCTATTTCTTTGGTCTTTTGCGTGGAGGATTGGCATACTCCTCAGCCCTTCTTTTCCTGCTTGCTTCATCCCTTCTGGCTATCTCTTCCAGCTCACTTGGGCTTATCCTTGGGTTGTGATCATGCCTATTCATGAATGCAGGATCTCCAATTGGCATTCTTAGGCCTGTAGTGGTCACATTTTGTGAGCTGGTAGCTGGCCCTTGACTCCTTATTGGCTGAGCCATTAAGACTTCCTGCTGATCAGATCGTTGAGTCTGATTGCTTGATCGTGGAGTCTGTTGGTGGAATTGTCTTGCAGGAGGACTCCTTCCTCTGCCTCTGCCCTGGCCTCCTTGAACTCCTCTGCCTCTGCCCTGGCCTCCTTCTCTCTTTCCCTTTATTCTCCCCTTTATGTCGGCATCAAGGGTTTGAATGTTTTCAGATAGTCGAGTCACTCCTTGGACAAGCTCGTTGAGTTGGCTTTGAGTTTGAGCAATGTCCTCTCGACTTTCCTTGATTAGAGCTTCAGATCGAGCTTCTTTATTTTGGAGGACGGCTAGAACATCGTCAGTTTGCTGTTCTTAGTTTACGTTGGCTTTTTGAAATTCTTTGACTGCAATTTTCAAGCTGATGATGTTCTCCATTATAAGGTTATTCTGGGCTTCTTGAGATTTTTGTAATTCAAGAATGGCCTCTCTTTGTTTATTGGTTATCCGGAAATGAATACCATCTCTGTCCTTTATGCTTTTAATCATTTCCTTGATGATCTCCCTCAGCTTATTTGTAAGCTCAGCATTTAGGGTGCCTAGGAGATTGTTTGCAGCAGTGATCATTTGTGTCAGCCTGAGATGAATGTGTTCTGAGTGAGTTTCAAGGCTTTCATCGATATCCTTGATCATGTTCTTGGACACTTCATTCATTTCGACTTTTGTGGGCGGATCGAGAGTAGATTCTTTGAGTTGAGGATTGGTTAAAGGAGGGGATATCTTCTTGAATTGATCTTGCAAGGAGTAGAGGGCAAGATCAAGGTTGAAGTATTCATTTGTGGATGAAGAGGGAATATCGATGGAGGGGCTTATGTTTGGGTGTATGCGGAGAGGGTGGCTCTACGATTTGAGCTTGGGACTCGATGATGGGGTAGAGTCGATAATCGTAGAGATGGTGGGAGATGGGATTAGTATGAAGTTTGGAATATCTAGTTCATTAATTCTGAGAATTTTGGGATTACATGGCTGGAGTTGACTTAGTGGATTTAGAACCACTTCCAACCAGCTTGGAAATTCATAAAATTGGCTGGAAAAAGACAGTGGATAGTGATTCACTCTATAAAGAATTGGGACAGTTAATACCTCATTCACCATTCTTGAGGAGGGATTATTTGTGATGAGCTTCTTGGAAAAGTTGAAACTTCCTGGGAATCCATGAGCTAGCACAGAGATGGCTGGATATTCTTTGAAGCTCCAAAACATGTGATTCCAGGATTTTAGGATTTGGGCTTGATGATATGGCATCATGGGTAGGTAAGAGAACATCTGATTGTAGAGATATATAACTAATATACCCATCATGGCCCACACCTGTGATCTCAAGGTCACCATCATCTTCGTCTCCCTTTTCTTCACTATCTTCTTTTGGGGATTCTAATATCTCAATGACTTCATCTTGTTCTTGCTCTGGTTCTCCCTCATTTTTTCTATAGGGCGACTTCTCTTTACATCGAGGGGATATCGTGAGGCTCCCCCTCAACATGATCATCCATCTGCAGGACTAATGGCTCCCCCTCAGCTGGAGCATTTTCTTGAATGAGAGCTTCAGGCATCTCCCCCTCAGCTGGTGTATTCTCTAACATAAGAACTTCTGGTGTCTCCCCCTCAGCTTGAGCTTTATCGCTTTGGCTTTCTTTGGTTGATTCCTTTTTGGCAGCCATTTTCTTGTCTTCTTCCTTGAGCACTCCTTCATTAACAAGGATATATTTCTTGACCAGTTTTCTTCTTGGTTTTCAAGGCTGAGCCACAGCCTCAGGACTTTCTTGAACTTTAGTTTTGTCCTGTTGATCAGCCAAAATGTTTGATGCAACTACTTCCTTTCTTGATGTGTTTGGTCTGGTCTCTACGATCAGTAGAGACTCTACGATTGAAGAGATAGATGGCCTTTTGGATTTGTGGCTGATCTTATTCTTCTTCTTCAATTTTGAGATATGGTGGCTCTATCTTCTTACGCCCTCGACTTCTTGTTGCTTCTTTCTTCGGGATCCTTAGAGTCTCGATGTCGAGAGGACTCTACTGGGGTTTATCGATTGTGGATCCACAGGGGTTTTACGCTATTTTGGCCTTTAACTTTCTCTTGCCCTTGCTTTTTACGATCGAGGCGGTGGGTTCTTCTTTATTTTTCTTCTTCTTCTTCTTTCTTCTTGATTTCCTTGACAATGGATATATTTCTGGAATCCACGACTCCTTTGCATCAGCAGTTCTACTTTGGATTCGGACATCATACATACATTTTTTCTTTGGATTCCTTTTTTCGGTTCACGAATAGTTGTTGGGTCATTAAATGCATTTGGATTGATAGCTTCTCCTTCTTCGTCCCCAATTTTGTCACCCAGGCGGGATATGTAGAACGATACTTATAAATCGCTCGTAGAACATCTTTTGAGAGCTCTTTGACTTCCTTGAGTTGGTGATCCACTTTCTAATCCATTCAAGCAATAGAGCTCCAATATATGGCAGTCATGAGTTTGAGTTGTACTTCATTCACAGAATCATGACCAGAACTCTTGCAACATATATATTTTCCAACAATATCAGCTAAAAATTCATACCTCTGAGGAAACTCCTTCTTCTTGTATCCTTTTACAGAGGGGGATTTCTTGTGATGCATTCTTTTAAGTCCCTCATGGAAGTCTATGCCATCGATGAATGAATACCCTTCAGATTTGAGACCTAGGGCTAGGTTGATGTCTTGACCTTGATCGATTTCCACTTCCCTTACTTTCGTAGTGATGGCGTCATTTTTGAACACACCATTCTGTAGAATTCTTTCACTAGCTTGGGGTAGATCAATGTGTACATACCCAGAGCTTCTTGAGACCCGCTTTCTTGATAATGATGAGTCTTGTGAAATTTGGGTTCAATTTATTTTGAACTCGTCGAAAAAGTAGAGTCTGTGTAGCGAGAGGCAGCGTTGGAGGTTGCCATTTCTATCGTTGAAGAGAGAGTATTGTTGTTTGAGCTTTCTTTGGGGTTAGGGTTTCTTCTTTAGAGAGAGAGAGAGAGATAAGCCTTTTGAACTTTTGATTTCAAAAAGGCATTTTTCAAGCTATACTTTGTAGTTTCCCTCTCTCCATTTTTGTTTAGTGGGATGAGTGTCGACTTCTGCTTGGCTCTCTGAATTTGGTAGAGGAGGATTGTCTTGATTTGCCCTTAGCACTTTTGAGCTAATTGTGTCCTTAGGGAGGACTACGATCGTTGAGGTAGCTTTGCATTCGTTGAGTGCGAACTACGATCGTTGAGTCATCCAATGATCGTCGTGAGTATCGAGCTACGATAGTCGAGTCATCCATCATTCGATCGAAGTGCGTTCGCATTATTCATCGAGTCATTTCAGCAATTGTCGTGTATACGAACTACGATCGTCGAGTCGGCCGGATCCTTGTGATGAGTTTTTGACTTAGCATTCTTTTAAGGTAGCTCGGGAAGGGCCTGACCTCTTGGAGTGAGTCGAGGTTAGGTTTGTTCCTGAGGCGCTTATTAGAGATATTGCTTTGTTTTTAAACTTATCATCACAGGATGCTTCTCTTGTTGATGGGGTTCTGCTATCGTTGAGTCTGCACTACGATTGTTGAGTCTATACTACGATCGTTTTCTTTCATGTCACTTCAGCTCTACGATCGTGGACTTCCCTTGATCATATCTACGATTTCAACCATAGCCTTTGTATCTGTCTAGTTAGCACATACTATAGCATATATTTCATGGTTGTAAATTAAACATTCCTAGCTCACTTATTAACTTGTTAAACCTGGATTCATCTAGAGGTTTTGTAAAGACATCAGCAAGTTGATTTTTGATGAGGGATATATTGTAAAGATATAGTTCCATTTTGCACATGATCCCTAATGAAGTGATACCTTATTTCTATATGCTTAGTCCAAGAATGCATGATAGGATTATGAGTTATTACTATAGCACTTGTGTTATCACAGTGAATGGGAATGGATTTGAAATCAAACCCATAATCAGCTAGCTGATTTTTCATCCATAGGATCTGAGCATAGCAGCTGCCAGCAACAATGTATTCAGCTTTTGCAGTTGAAGTAGATACTGAGTTTTGCTTCTTGCTAAACCAGGTCACAAGTCTGTTTTCTAGCAATTGTGAGGTGCCTTTGGTACTCTTTCTATCTATTTTGCGAGCCTACAAAATCAAAGCATCATCATGTATCTGTTAGTTCAAATGAGGACTCCTTGGGATACCAAAGCCCCAAGTGAGGTGTACCCTTGAGATACACGAAAATCCTCTTTCTGACAGATTAAATGTGATTCTTTAGGATTAGCACGAAATCTAGCACATATGCATGTTGCAAACATTATATGCAGTCTCTTGGCGATTAGATATAAAAAGAGACTATCATACCTCTGTGTATTGAGTTATATCAATACTTTTACCATTTTCATCTTTGTCGAGCTTGGTTGTTGCGGGAGCAATTTGGGGGTTTTCATGGGAGAAGTTGATTCCATGCCATACTTCTTAAGTAAATCTTTGATGTACTTGGCTTGGTTTATGAATATTCCTTCATCGATGCTTTACTTGTAGTCGAGGAAGAAGTTGACTCACCCATCATGCTCATTTCAAATTTTCTCTGCATAAGCTTGGAGAATCTCTTACATAGCTTTTCATCAGTAGAACCAAAAATAATATCATCAACATATATTTGAACCAATAAGACTTTGTCTTTATGCTTTCTAAGGAATAATGTGGTATCTACTCTACCTCTAGTGAATCCATTTTTAATAAGGAAGTTAGTCAGTGTTTCATACCATGTTCTAGGTGCTTGTTTAAGACCATATAAGGCTTTGTCTAATCTGTAAACATAATTAGAAAGAGATGGATTGATGAAACCTAGAGGTTGTTCTACATAGACTTCTTCTTGAAGTTCTCCATTTAGGAATGCACTTTTGACATCCATCTGGAAGACCTTGAACTTCATGTGAGCAACAAAGGCAAGAAAGATTCTGATGGCTTCTAGTCTGGCAACAGGTGCAAATGTCTCATCGTAGTCAATGCCTTCTTCCTGAGAGTAGCCCTTGGCCACTAATCTTGCCTTGTTCTGGTTATTACTCCATCTTCATCCATCTTGTTTACGAAGACCCATTTGGTTCCGATGACGGGATGACTCTTTGGTCTTGGTACCGATCTCCATACTTTGCTTCTTTCAAATTGGTTGAGTTCTTCTGCATGGCTTCTATCCATTTGGAGTCTTTCATAGCATCCTCTATCTTCTTTGGTTCCATTTGTGATGAGGAAGCTTAGGTAAAAGCATTCATTACGGGTGGCGGCTCTTGTTTTGACTCTTGCTTTTCGGATCTCCAATGATTAGATCTTGAGTGTGATCTCTTGCCCATCTATTTCGGTTGGGACATACGTCACGATACCTTCTTGTCTTAAATCTTCAAGATCTATTTCTTCTTCTCGGTGTGGAGGTTCGTTGTCTTGCATAGGCCTCTCTACGATCTCATTTCTTGCTCAATGATTTCTTTATGCAGCACTTCGATCGTAGTGTTGAGCTCGACGACTTCATTCGTAGTGTCTGCACTGTCGGTCGTAGTGTCTTGAAGCACTGTTTTGTCTAAGTCTGTTTCATCAAAGATGATGTGAATCGAGACTTCAACATTCAGCGTCTTCTTGTTGAATACTCTGTAGGCCTTACTGTCTGTGGCATATTTAAGAAAGATTCATTCGTCTGACTTGGGTTGAAATTTTGTCAAGTACTACTTTCCATTGTTGAGAATGTAGCATGCACAGCCGAATACATGAAAGTAGCTGACACTTGGTTTTCTTCCTTTCCACAGTTCGTAGGGTGTCTTTTTGATCGTAGAGTGTATCAGTGATCTGTTCTGCGTGTAGCATGCGGTGTTGATGACTTACGCCTTGAAGTATTGAGTAGATGATTTCTGCGCTAGTAGAGTTCTTCAAGCCTCTATCAAAGTTCTATTCTTTCTTTTAGCTACTCCATTTTATTGAGGAGTTCGTGGAGCTGAGAAGTTATGACTGATACCATTGTTTGTGTAGAATTGGTCAATTTCTGAGAAGTTGAATTCTCTTCCGTGATCACTCCTTATGGCCTTGATTTTCTCTCCTTTCTCGCTCATTATCAGCCTGAACATCTTGACCAGTTGGGAGCTTGTTTCATCCTTTGAGGTTAAAAAGAATACCCATGTGAATCTGGTGTAGTCGTCGACTATAACTAGTGAGTACCTTTTCCCTCCAAGACTTGTTGTTGGAATTGGCCCAAATAGATCCATGTGAAGCAACTGCAAGGGCTTGTCAATTGAGTTTGCAGTTTTGCTCTTGATTGAGCTTCTGGTTTGCTTTCCAAGCTGACAGGCATTGCATGACCTTTCTTTGACAAAGTTGAACTTGGGTAGGCCTGCAACGAGATCTTTTGATGCCAATTTGGACATGCTTTTGAAGTTTAAGTGGGACAACCGTCTATGCCATAGCAAACTCATTTCTTCGGATGCTTTTGCCAGAAAGCATATTGTCTCGTCTGAGCTTAGTTGTCCAAGATTCACTATGTAGACATTTCCTTCTCTTGTCCTGGTTAGCTTTTCTGATAGATGTCTTCAAATCTCGACTTGACCTTTGGTTGTTGAGGAATGTTACTTGATGACCCTTGTCGCGAGTTGGTTGATGCTTAGAAGGTTGTGTTGGAGACCTTCCACATATGCCACTTTCTAAGAAAGATCTTGCACCATTACCGGTGAGCCATATCCTCTTGTCTTTTCGAGCCGTTGTCTCCAAAGATGGTGAGGGACCCTCCTTCTCTATGTAGTTAGACAGAAGGGCTTTGTTCCCAGTCATGTGTCTTGAGCATCCACTGTCCAGATACCAGGTTGTGATCGTGGAGCTCTTTTCCTGTCATAACATTGAACCTTCATTTTGGTACCCATATTTACATGGGTCCTATTTTGTTAGTACCCTTGGGGACCCAAATCTGTTTGATATTGGTTCTTACATGCATGGAATTATAATAGCATCTTGTAGCCATGTGACCTACTCTATTGCACACAAAACACTTAGTATGATGCATGCATGTGTGTGTGTGAGAGTTCATTCTCCATTTGGATTTTTGTGGTTCTTTAGTCATTCTTCTGTTAAACTGATTTTCCTTCTTCCACATGTCCTTTGGTCTCATGAAATGTGAGGAGTGCATCTTACCTCTACTGTACCTTCCCAGTTGGTTCGTAGAGTTGGTTTTATTTAACTCTACGATCCTTAGAGGTTGGTGAGCGGAGGATGGGTTACTCTTCTCTTTTTTGAAGCCCAAGTCAACATGAGATCCTTTACTCCTTGGAGTATGGATGGAAACAGTAGAACAAGGTTGGGCTGGTTCTTCCTTCTATGAGGATTTCACAAAGGTAATGCTTCTACTAAAACTTGAGGCATTACTAGTGCTAGTTTCCTTTGTCTTTTCCACACATGGCTCTGAAGTGGATTCCCCAAAGCCTAAGCTTGTTCTGTCAAATGCACTTCTCTGACTAGAGAGCAGGGAGTCCATGGATGATGAGGATTTGTTCCATGTAGAGATAGTCTTTTCTAGTTCCTCAATTTCAGAGGTTAGATTAGACTCTCTTTGTGCATTGAGCTCATTAGTCTATTTTAAGATCTCGTTCTCAGCCTCAAGCTTGGAGAGAAGGTTAGTACTTAGAAGAGTTGTTTCAAGCTCTTCTTGAACTTTCTTTTTCTCCTCTTGAAGAAGTGAATGATCCTTAGACAGAACTCTGAACCACTTCATGTATTGATGTAGATCAGTTGTTATGCCATGCAGTGCAGTTCTCAAATCATTAATGTCTACATCAGGAGAGTTGAAGTCAAATACCTCATCGAGACTTACTTCATGTATGTTGGAGTTTAGTTTGTCCTTTGCATGTTTGGCCATTAGGCACAGATTAGCCATTTGTGGTTCTTCATCATCTCCAGAATCAGGATTGGAGTCATTGTCTGAATCACTCCACGATCCTCCAGCTACCAGGCCTTTGTCTCTCTTCTGAGGCCTTTTGTTGCCTTTGTATTCCTTCTTTGGATGTGATTTCTTCTTTAGTTCTTCTCTGAGATGTTTGTTGTAGTTGGCAATGAAATGGCCAGGCTTCTTGTAGTTGTAGCATAGATCATTCATTTGCTCCTGGCTGCTATAGTTGTTGACCTTCTTTGGCTTGCTGGTTTTGCCTTGATGCATGAACCTTCTAAATCTTTTTACCAGCATTGCAAGATCCTCATCATCGTCTTCATCATAGTCAGAGTCAATCTCAGTGTTGACCTTGAATGTACTTTCAGTTGCTTTGAGAGCAACACCCTTATCCTTCTTTCTTCCTTCTGATAGGGTTTTAGCTCGTTGAGTCAGCTCTAGTTTGTATGTCAGAAGATTGCCATATAGCTGTTGAACTGTCATCTCATTAAGATTCTTTGACTGTCTAATAGCAGTGGTTTTGGCATCCCACCTGCTTGGTACGGCTCTCTTGAACTTTATGATTAGATCTTTGTTTGGATAGATCTTCCCATAGGCTCGTAGAGAGTTGAGCAGTACATTGAATCTCTCGTAGGTGGCAGTGACGTTTTCTCCTTGAACATGAGCAAACATTTCATACTGCTGTGTCAAGAGAGATTATTTGTTTTCTTTTACTTCTTCCGTTCCTTCGTGCATGATGAGTAGTGCTTCCCAAACCTCCTTCGTTGTTTTGTTGTTGACAACGTTCTCGAAAAGATCTTTTTTTAAGGATTGAAACAAAATGTTCTTGGCCTTCTTGTCGAGTTGGACAGCTCTCTTCTCATTGTCAATCCATTCTTCTTTGACTTTAATTTGTATTCTGTTTGGATCGTCTGTAGTTGGTGCAAGCTTTGTTAGAATATAAGGCCTATTTTGAACGGTCTAAAATAGATCTTCATCTATTGAGTCCATGTATGCTTGCATCCGAATTTTCCAGTTAGCAAATTTATCTTTGTTGCACATTGGTGGCTTGCTGCCTCCTCCTGTCATTGATTCGCTTGGCAAGTGTGCCATTGGATCTACTAAAGCTTTATAGGATGTATAATAGAACTTGCTTTGATACCAATTGTTAGTTCACGGAGGCACAATAGTTATCTAGAAGGGGGGGTTGAATAGATATTTAAAAAAAAATTCGATTTATCTTGTTAGTAGATAATGATTAAAACTTTAGCACAATTAATATTAGTTTTAATCTCCCTTAAGATAGTGAGTTTATGAGAGTGAGGCAGTTATAGCAGTTATGGCAGATATGGAAGTTATAGCAAGAATGTAATAGACACAGTCGTTTTAAGTGGTTTAGAGCACTTAAAGCTCCTAGTCCACTTTTCTACTCCTCGAGTAGGAAATCCACTAAGGATGTCTTTTACACTTTTTACGAATCACTCAGATTCCTTCTAGACCCGATGATCTAAGAACTTCTTAGTTCACTCTTGAACTCTTCAAGTCCAATGAGACTTGGTTCTTCACAATTCACTTAGAACTCTTCAAGTCCTTCGGACTTGGAACTCTTACTTGATTGATTGGTAGTTGTTGAGTTCTTTGATGGTTGCTACTCGATTCTTTGTTAAGCACTTGTTGAAAAAGCGGAGTAGTGGTTGAGCAAGCTTTTCTTTCTCGGAACGTAGAGTTAAGCGTTGAGAGTTCTTATACATTTTTGTTCAATGCTTGCATACTTCTCTCATCTGCTTGATTTGCATATATGTGATCTTGAAAACTATCCGTTGGATCCATCCGTTGAAGCATTAAATGCGTTTGACATTTCAACACTTTGATGGGAACTTTTACGCACATCTACCAATTGCATTACGGCCTTGACTTGACTTGCTTTCTCACCTGAAAAGGTGTTTTTCCCCTTACCAATGGTACTTTCCTTAGCTTCTTCAATACGCTTCTTTGTTGCATACTAATGATATCTTTTATGCCTTTGGGACTGGTGAGTACTACAACGTTTAGTTACCATTCCACATTTGTTGGAGTTTATCTCCACACAAAACGTGAGGCTTGATGCTTTTGACACAAGGCAAATGATACTCTACGATTCAGATCATGGTGACTTGTCGCCTTGGTGCTTGGTCTGATGCTATCAGCAGAGAGCACTACGATTTCTCTTAAATACTTGCACACTACGATCTTTGCTTGCTTGAGTTGTAAACTCTACGTTTCCAAGAGCACACTATGATCTCTGAGTTGGCTCGGCAAACGTTGGGACCACTCTACGATTTCCAAAGAGGCCCTTCAAGGCAGACACACCACGATCCTCAAGCTCTACATTTTGCCTTGGGCGAATCTTGACACTTGATACTACGATCCTCGAAGCCTATCTATTACATCTTTTGCCTTGCCTTTGATCTCTATCTATAATCATTTGATCGATACATTAAGAGCTTAGATCAACCTAACAAATTTGATCTATCTCTAAGTCCTTGATATATTCCTGAAGGACTATTACAAATAATCATGAGATTACATTTAAACATCAAATTAACTTATGACTCTCTCTGCTCTATACATGAATTGGTGAGAAATGAATACTATTTATAGGAAAATATAGTTTCGATAATCGACGCTGGGGCTCGAAATATTATAGTATAATACCTTCCTCTTTTCTTCATTTTAATTTAGTCTCTGCAAGTATTATCAAACTTGCACCATCCCCACTAGTAAATCCTTCAATAGTAAACTTTACAAATAATCATGAGCATTTCATCTATACCTCCATTTTTAACTTACATCAAGTATTATCAATCTTGCACCACCTCCCCTAACAGTACAAGAATGTGAATCAATAGTACACACATGTGAACAAATAGTTATAATCATGTGAATTAATAGCAATCGATTGGTCAACATAACCTCCAGACATCAATTATTATTGAAATAAATGTTGATTTTCACTAACATTAATAATTCCAACATAATGGAACTATCTATTTCATCTTTAATCAACTCGAACTTATTCATCATTAATATTATAATTCACAATATTTAACAACCAGATCGTTCCTAGAAAAGAGGGGGCTTTCCGATAAGGATTTCTCCTTATTGGCGCGCAATTAGGTGACCAAACATCTCCTTGACAGAACTTCTAGACATTGTCAATATTGTAAATAATAATATGAATAACTTTGTCGTTTCAATTATTTATTTAATAATATAAAATATTATGCAGATGATACTGTGACAATAATTGAATCAATAATATGAGAGATATGATGTAGCAATTACCGTAGCAATAATTGAGTGTAACTAAGTGACTTCTCACGTAAGCATCAATAATCAATATTGTGTGTTACTATGCAACCACGCGTATTACTGTACTTTTACTACCGGGTAGTTCAACAGTTTTAAAGATAAAACTTTCGCCGTTATTTTTATAAAAAGATAATTCTGTCGTTTTCTAACTACGACAATACTTCTGTTGTGGAGTCCACCAATGATTGTGCCATCGTACGAATATTCCCTGTTAAAACGAATATTCCCCGACCAATCGAATATTATATAACCACTTGCTTACTTTACAAAATTTGTAAATATTACCCACAACTATAACATTATATCAAATCCACACCATAATATTCAAAAATAAAATTCGAGAAAATTATTCTTTATTCATAGAAGTTGGGGTCTTACAACCTCCCCTTCTTATGAAATTTCGTCCTTGAAATTAGGGTATGTACCTGGTATATCGAAGAGGTGAGGATATCTTGACTTCATCTCAGATTCTAACTCCCAGGTCATTTCCTCCACATCATGGTTTCTCCACAAAACTTTGACTTGAGGTATAACCTTGGAGTGTAGAATATGATCCTTCTTATCCATGATTTTAACAGGCAACTCTTCATATGTTAAATCTTCCTTTATCTCTTCTGGTTCTAATTCAATAATATGGTTCGGGTCTTTCACATATTTACGTAACATAGATATATAAAAAACGTTATGAACACGAGACATACTTGGCGGCAAGGCGAGTCTATAGGCCATAGTTCCTACTCGACCGAGGATTAAAAATGGGCCAATGAATCAAGGATTGGGCTTTCCTCTCTTTTCAAATCTCGTAACTCCTTTCCATGGAGCAACACGTAACAACACATGATCTCCAATATTGAATTCCACGTCCTTTCGATGAAGATCAACATAACTCTTTTTTCGATCTTGTGTGATTTTTATACGTTGTCGGACCGTTTGAATCTTTTTCGTAGTCATACGTACCAACTCCGGTTCTAACAATGTTGCTTCACCCACCTCATCCCAGCATACTGGAGAACGACACTTTCTTCCATACAACGCCTCAAATGGAGCCATGCCAATACTTGTTTGATAACTGTTGTTGTAGGAAAACTCCACCAATGGTAAGAACTTGTCTCAACTTCCCTTGAAGTCAAGGACACATAATCTTAATAAATCTTCAAGAGTTTGAATAGTTCTTTCCAACTACCCGTCCGTTTGAGGATGATATGCCAAACTAAATCGTAAATTCGTGCCCATAGCTTTTTGCAAACTAACCCAAAATCTTGAAGTGAATCTTGGGTCTCGATCAGAAATAATGGATACTGGCATACCATGCAATCTTACGATCTCGTTTATGTACATACTAGCAAGACGTTCAAGTGTATAAGTTTCTCATATCGGTAAGAAATGAGCAGACTTTGTCAATCTATCAATAAAGACCCAAATCGCATATATGCCTTGAGAAACCTTGGGAAGACCCGTAACGAAATCCATGGTAATTTGCTCCCACTTCCATTATGGAATTTCAAGTGGTTGCAATGGACCTTTTGGCACTTGATGCTCCGCCTTGACTCGTTGACAATTTAGACACCTTGAGATAAACCCCGCTATCTCTCTCTTCATATTGCTCCACCAAAATGTATGTCGAAGATCACGATACATTTTTGTACTCCCGGGATGGATTGCAAATGGTGTGTTGTGCGCCTCTATCATGATTTTATACTTCAAGTCAGAATTTTTAGGAACACAAAGTCTGGAGTTGACTAGAAGTATTCCTTCTTCATCGATTCTTGCTTCTAAAATAGCACCTTCTTGCACTTTCTTCCTCATACGCATCAGCTCCAGGTCTGTAGCTTGAGCAGCTTTAACTTTATCGATTAAAGTTGGTTCCACTTATATATTCGTTATCTTCACATGGGTCCCTAGTGTCTTTAAATTTATCTTCATCATTTGTACGTTATACGAAATGGGTTTTGGTGTTAACAACATTGCACTCGTAAAGGCATCCGATCTTCTACTCAACGCGTCAGCTACCACGTTCGCTCTTCCACAATGATATTGAATGGTATAGTCGTAATCTTCAATAGCTCGAGCCAACATCTTTGGCATATGTTACGTTCATTTTAGGTGAAGAAAAATATTTGAGGGTTTTAGAAATGGGTTTTGTACTGGGGTCAATACAAAATTTGATTTCACGCTCTAGTGGTAGGCTATGAAGTTCTTCGGGAATACGTCAGGAAATTTATTAATAATAGAAATATCATTCAAAACTGTGACTCTCATCCAAGACTTGGATAGTACGTCACATTGATACCTATCAACTTGTCACCGTTATTCACGACGTCCCCTACGAATATTCTGGCTTCGGTGTATTCCAAGACTTGGAAGTCACCAGTGAAAGGCTCGGGACTCTTTACTTATGGCTTGATATGACAATGACTGACTTTAGTGGTTTGGTTGCTTGAATTTGCATAACAGGTTGGTTAGGAATATGAAAGCTAACAACTTTACGAAAAGCATGATGAGTAGTTAACCAATCGATTCCTAAAATCACATCAAAGGCAAGTATTTTCAAAGAGATAAGATCGACATGTAACGTGAAAGTGTCGATTTGAATCAAATAAGACTTATAAACAGTGGAGGTAATGAAGGTTTCTCCTAATGGAGTTTCAACCAATAATTCAAAGTCTAACTTCTCTGGGGTCAAATTTAAACGTTGAGCGCAAGCAAGAGAGATAAAAGAATGGGTAGAACCGGTATCTAATAAGGTATAGACTTTGCAAGAATTTATAATTAACTAACACGTGCTAAATTCGTTTGGGTTACTCGCTTTTTGAGAAGTCACGAAAAATGCTCTTCATAAAACCTCCGACTTTGTTTTATCCGTATCCGCCTTTGGTGCCACCATCCCAGCTGGACTTGACTTTGGTGCACGATAAAATCGGGCTAGGTGACCTTCTTTTCTATAATTGTAACATGCTTTGGACTTCATCGTGCAACTTGGACTGATATGTCCCTCCCCTCCGCATTTGAAGCATACAATTAGTGGTCGTTCTCCTTCCTTGAAAATGGGTGTTGGTGTTGTTGTCTTTCCATCGTTGTTGAACCTTCTCTTTTTGAAATTTTCACTCCTATTATCTTGGCTATGATTACCACCGAAGTGGTTACCATTCTTGGCATGATAATTTCCCCCACGATGGTTATCATTGTTCTGATGGTCGTTGATACCAGTATGATTATTATCGTGTTGTTGGTCGTTGCCTTTTGGTTGGCCTGACTCATTATCGCGCTCTAATAACTGAGCCCTATTCCCAACATCTGAATAGAAATAAAATTTATAAGAAATGAGGTATTAATGTATTTCAGGTTTCAAACCTCTTAGAAACATTCGCGTCATTTGCTCCTCATTATTGACCAAATGGGATGCAATCGGGATAACTAGGCAAACTTAGCCTCGTACTGCGACACAGTCATATTGTTTTGCTTCAACTTGATAAACTCCACCTCCTTCATGTGACGAATAATTTCAGGAAAGTACTTGTCGTTGAATAGCTCTTGGGACTTCTCCCAAGACATCTTGAGTGCGTCAGGCTGGGTACGTGTCACAGATTCCCACCAGTAATATGCCTCTTCACGCAACATAAAGGTGGCAAAGGGAACCTTTTGCTCCTTGGAGCATCCCAAGACATCAAATATCTTGGTGATCTGCTTTAACCACGTCTCCGCCTTAAGTGGTTCTAGCTTTCTAAAAACTCTGGTGGTCCCAGTTCCATGAACTGCTTAGCAGTGACTAGACGTGGGTTGCCATTGTTTCCACCTGCATTTTAAATAGAAACCGCTCTCTCCTGATGTTGCATGATTTGCATAAAGCCTCTGAACATCCCATCGTTCACCATTTTATCGGTGTTATTGTTTACCTAAGGATTATTGTCTTCCTGTTGCACCTTATTCTGGGTATTGATCGTTGGTGACTCAACGGTCTCACGTGCTTCATTGCTGATCTCAACATTTTTATATGCCATTTTCAAACATTGTCACAAAACAAGGGTTAATTAATATATCACATATTATCCCTATACTCTGATCGACCAATTAAATAACAAATAAACTTAGGTGGGTCATACTAGCTAAGGAATTCTCCGTCTCTCCCCTCCTAGTTCGTGTCTCACATCTCAGTCTGAAATCATATCCCTAAGCTTCAATACCAACTGTGACGCCCCCAAAACAGGTGTAAAGCCCCAAAATCCAGGTACTTGAAACCCGAACTCGGTGATTCACGATACCATTTCTATAAGCGAAATAATACTAATAATAATAACAATAATATAAAGATCAACTTAATTTACATATCATCATAGTCTAATCCCCAGGTACGAGACCTTTAAACATTCATTACAATACATGATAGATAATATATATCATACTTGTCTTAATAATATCGAACTAATACAAAAATTACCACAAATCATATTTGGTTAGCTTTCTTTTTCCTTTGTTTCTGCATGAGCTTTCTGGTTCTTCACACTTAGCTAAAAACTTTTAAATTAAGCAAGGATGAGCATTTGAGTGCCCAGTAAGTAATAGCAATTATATATAAGCTGAAAGAATTTAAATGTTTTTCTTTATACTACCCTTCTACAACAAATCAACAGTTGTGAAGTAATCTGAACCGATAATAATAACATAATAACCCTCTTTCAAATTTTTGAAACTATGTATTGACTATAAATAGGGTTAAGGTGACATACTATGAACAGTGTTTTTTATTTTTGAAAAGGTTAAACAGAACTTCATCTATAAACCGTCATAACTTACAGGCACGAGGGTGATCAGCCCGTTATGCCGTGTATTAATCAACACTACATGCAAGAACGAGGGTATCGTTCACTCTGTCCGCCTTGGGCGCATAAATGTTTTCCCTTGATCGGGATGTTCATACTTGGCTGGGTTCCAAACTAAAGCAATTCAGTTGGATAATAGTAAGGTTTTATCTTGTTCAACAATAATATATGTATATATATATATAGGGGTAATTAACAAAAGTGTATTAACATGTGATTAAATACAATGATTATCCAAGTGGGGACACTTGTGTAACCATTTATAGAAATTAACGAACAAAATTATATCTCTAAATTACCATATACTAACATGTTGATAATCAATGAGCGTATATAATATAGGGTTAATAATTTGTATAGTAATAATATAATTCAGAAACATTCTTACTCATGTCCATTGCATAAAGAAAAAGCAAAGTTAAGATATCTTTTTCGATACGGCCGCTATAGATTCACAACTTAGTTTTATCAATTATATAACCACCTATTAGTAATAAGATCATTTTACTGATTAGAATAACATATCATAACACATAATACTACTTATTGCAGTCAGCACATAACCTAATCACATTGTCACATATGTTTAACAACCATTGAATCACAAATAAACGCATATCTAATGAAATTATCTAAGTCCAGATCAATTTTTGAAATATATGTCGGTGTATCGTCGACTTTATCTGGTAATTATCATGTCTAAGACTCTATCCTGTAACTTAGTATCAGTCATATTATTTTTAAATGACTTGATATAATTTTAAAATAGTTATTATAATTTATCATGAATTTTCAAACATCGGAATCATTATTAAATGATTTAATTATTAAACAATTCTATTATCATTAATATTTAATTAATATTAAACTATTAATGAAACCATTGCCAAAATATTAAAGTTATTTATAATAACTCAAAATATTTTAAAGTATTTATATTACCCTTAAATGATTTTTAAAATATTTAAAATGATTTTTAAATAATTATCATTAATATTTAATTATTAATTTTCTATTTATCAAAATATTAAAAGTCAGTAAGTATAACTTAATAATATTTTTAATTCATTTATATCCTTTTAAATGATTTTTAAATTAATAAAACCATTTTTAAACTATTTATTTAATATAATTATTAAATAAATTTTTATCATCAATATTAAGTTATTAATGAAATTATCCTTTAAATATTAAAAGTTATATTTTATAACTTCAAATATCTTTAAATACTTTATTTTCATTTAAAATGATTATTATAATATTAAAATCATTTTAAACTAATTTATTTAATATAATTATTAAATAACCTTAATATCATTAATATAATTATTTAATGAAATTTACCTTTAAATATTGAAAGTTATATTTTATAACTTAAAATATTTTTAAATATCTTATTATTATTTAAAATGATTTTTAATATAATAAAATCATTTTAATTTATTTATTTAATTCATTTTTAAATAACTTAATTATCGTTAATATTAATTTATTAATAATTTCATCACAAAATATTAAAAGTCATTAAAAATAACTTAAAATATTTTTTATATCATTATATAATTTTAAAAGATTTTATAAATATTAAAATCATTTTGAAATAATTTATTTAATATAATATTTAAATAAATTAAATACTTATAATATTTCAAAAATATTAAATATTTATGAAATATATTAAAATAATTAAAAACTAATTTTAGATTTTAAAATAATTTTAATAATTTATTTTATATTTTTAATAATTAAAATCTAATTTTCTATAATTATTTAATAAAAATATAATTTTTATATTGAATCTGTCATTAAAGACCACCTATAGTGATGTAATCGCCGCTATAGGTGTTCTTCATGCAAACCTGAGATCTTCATATTACGCTTGAGATATATTTACTTTGACCCGTTGATAAATGTCACTATTATTGATTACAGAGTGTAGTATTAATGTCATACTACAAGTGTATAACAAGTTCTGGACGAGATCATAACACATCAAAAAGATACAAAGCCATGAACAAGTTGTCAGAGCTGTTCTTCATTTTCTGGGTTACCCAGAAATGAAAAACAGTTCGGATGGTCATATTTGGGCTTCCACTACTTGTTGTACACAAGTGTTGTTTTTGTGATCTAAAAGTTCCAGGTTGTAGCCAACATGTGAGACTACAGATCCATTACAAAACATCACCAAAACATCAACAGAATTAGTAGATCCGGACCGGTCAAAGCATGCCAGAAACTGTGTTCATAGGTTTTCTGGGTTACCCAGAAAATCATTTTCGTGCTTGATCCTGCTAGTTTGACCGGGTACTAAATCCAGTGTATTTGATATCTAGATGTAATATAAGCATAAATCGAAAGTGTACATAACATACCGCAACATGGTTTCAACAAAGAACTTAAAACACCAAAACACGATAGATTCAGAGCCTTAAATATCTTGTCGACATCGAAAACCCATTTACGGGATACCCGAAATGGTGCGTCATAAGTCGATTCGGCGACCTTTGAACAAGAATAACTTGCAATCTGTTCAGGCTATGACCTTGATTCAACTTCTAGAGTACAAATCTCATGACAAACTACAAGATTAAATACTTAAAACACAAAAACTAAACACAGACAGAGATCTACAATGCCTGACATTTAGTTGTCAGAACACATAGAAATTTTTTCCAAATTTTGTAAAATCTCAAATTTGAGCCTCTAGATGTAATGGATCTAACATCTAGCAACCCAAATCATCATTATACATTATATCTAACATGTTTAACACAAAAAAAAACAACACCTAACAATAAATCAATGGACAAATTTCTTGTTAGGGTTTATTCCTTTTTATGAACGATTTTGATTTCTAGGCCACTGATTTGGTTATGGTTATTAGTGGGGCTGTTCTTGTGGACTGAAATGCTACTAGAATTCATGAGTGTGGAGAGAGAGAAACTTGGATGGGTGCTAGATAGCAAATGAACCAATCTTTGACATTTCACTTACATTAATTACTCCAAATTGATTCTTGTGGTTGAAAATGTTGTTATGTGGCTTCAATTGGCTGATTCAAAGTGTTGGGTCATGGCTCAAGAGATGTGGCACAATGTTTGGCCATAACTATATTTACTTCAAATTTTAAGAAAATGGTAATTTGGTCATTTGTCTTGTTATTTTAAGGGTATTCTTGTCCATGGTACTTGAATCTAGGGTTTAATCACTAGATTTTAAACCTTAAGGTTTTCCAAATAATTTCTAGGGTTTGAAAAATTAAGATTAAAGTTTAATAAAATTTTAATTATAAATTAGGGTTTTTAATAGAAAATTAGGGTTTTAAAAAAATATTTAGAGTTTCTTGATATTATTAGGGTTTCCCAAATTATGAATTAGGGTTTCCTAATTAACATAATTATTTACTAAAATAATAATTAGAGTTACCATTTAAGCAATTAGGGTTTCAAAATTGGAAATTAGGGTTTCTAATTTACAATTAGAGTTTCTAGACAATAATTAGGGTTTACCTAATTAGCATAATATAATAATAGTCGTAAATCACATACCACAATTTCCTACCAATCACAAACTCTGCTTTGAGTTTCAAGTTAGGGTTTAACGAATGAATGCTACCGTTTTGACATGCCACTACATAATTGACCAACCATTATCTCTGTGTACATACAGTACATATTTATAGCACCGAAAAATTAAAATATAATTAATATTATATTATTATTATCATGCCTTGCTCAATAATCCAAAATTAGGGTTTAGATTCCATATCTGATTTATTTTTCATATTTAACCTTAATAATTAAGGTAAAATAATTAACTTAATAATCTGTACTAAAATTCATATAATAAAATAATTATTATAATTATTGTAAAAATCATTTCATATATTATTTAAATAATATATAATCATATTTTCATGGAAAATAATTAATAAAAACCTTTCTACCATAAAATTAATTATTATAAGAATATACTTTATAATAAGCAATAATTCTAAAATAAAATTATTTGTAAACATTCATGTAATAAATATATTTTTATTTATTACATAATTACATATACACCTTATCTTGTACAAATCCTCATCCTTTAAATAAAAAAAATTTATACGCAAAATTTCTGATTTAATTATATAGAAAATATCGGGTTGTTACATTCACCCTCCCTTATAAAGAATCCGCCCCCGGAATCACCGTTTTACAAACCTATACATACAAGGGTACATAACATAGATAAATCATTGCAAGTAGATCTCAACCAACTTTGATCGAACTGGTCTTTAACTATTCACATAAAGCTTGTCTATCTGATTAAACAGAAATTTGATTTCTAAAAGAACTCAAATTCCTCCTTCAAAAGTTCTTTATAAAATAATTTACTATATATGGGAAACTCATATACAAGAGAATAAAAGGTATTAGTAATACCTGGAGTTCCATTGCCAGCTGCCATCGTATCCTGGACAGTCATGTTGTAGACCCTTGTTGTTGATTTTGTTGGCTTGTTTGACGAAGTTGGTCCTGTGATTGCTAAAGTCCCGCTGCCAGTGCCCGTGTTCACACTTCCTGCCTCCGTCCGCCTCTTCGGACAATCCTTCACCTTGTGCTCAGTCGATCCGCACAGAAAACACCCACTATTTATCATAGGATTGGGGCAGTTGGGAGAGATATGGCCCTCCTGCCCGCACATATAGCATACAAATTTCCCCTTCAAACACTCCCCAGAGTAGTTCTTTCCACAAGTCTTACATGGCACCATCTGCTTCTTCGCACCTTCTTATTTTACCTGCACACTTCCAAAATTGATCCCCTTCCTCTTGCTACTACCACCTCTACTCCCACTATTAACTTCCATCTTCCCAGCTCCTTCGGTCTTACCCTTATTATTCCTCTCCTTGTTGTAAAGGCTCATGGCCTCACTCCCCTCCTCAGCTATAATTGCTTTCTCCATGAGTGCTACAAATGTAGGAATCTGCAACACCGCCACCTTTTTGTAGAGCAAGGGTTTTAATCCCAGCTCAAATCTTCTCACTTTTCTAGCCTCCGTATCAACTTGATGCGGGGCAAACCTAGCCAACTCATTAAACCTAGCGGCGTATTCTGACATCGTCATATTTTCCTGCTTTAATTCCATAAATTTTACCTCCATCCTAGCTTGCATACTAGATGAAAAATAATTTTTGAAGAACAAAGTTTTGAACCTATCCCAAGTTATCACACCTTCTTCTGCCCTTGTCTGGTTTGCTTCCCACCAAAAATTTGCCTCACCCATCATCATGTAGGTGGCAAAAGCGGTCTCTTACCCCTCAGCTACCCTAGCTATTACGAATGCTTTTTCAATCTCTTTGACCCAAGTTTGGGCTTCAACAGGGTTAGTGGTACCTTTGAATTCCGGCGGTCCCATAGCCTTGAAATCTTTAAAGTTCACCAAGCGATTATCCTATTTGGTTTCCTACGATTGGTATTCCTGTCAGATAGCCCGAGCTACCATATTTATGTAAGTTCTCAGATCCGTCTCGCTTGTTGTTGTCCCTCCTCGTTGTTGATGATTTTTTTCGCCCTTTGATTGCGAGTTCAACGTCTTGGCGACATTATCTGATTAAATAAAATCATAAATTTAACTTACATTTTAAACCTTATCGCATAATATTAGTATATCAAACTTGTTTCATTACTCAAACTTAGATTCATATTCATTTAGCGAATATTTTACATAGCATAGCACATACTTCTTTAAACATCAGTTATCCCTTTGTGACTACAAAAGTCGGTATTTACAAACTTGATCATTACAAAAGTTGAGAACATAACCTTACATAGACATACTTATCCTATATATTACATTAAACAAACCTACTCCACAGAACCTATACTACCTATTTGTTACACCTTTTTCCTTGGACAACCCTTCGCCTGATGACCTTTTATCCAACAGATAAAACATGCTCCTAGTTATTAGTCGGGACAATATAGAGTGGTATGTCCCTCATAACCGCAAAGATAACATATTCTTTTTCCTTTCTTCTTATCAAGGATTTTCCTAAGTCATGGTCTTCTATCTTTCTTTTCCCCTTCTTGCTCGGAGCTGCACACGATGTGTTGCTTGTGGCTCCCATCTGATCAATTTGGATTTTAAGCTTATCTTGTTCTTCCATTATTTCTATTAACGCCTGACGCGATTGACTATTTAACAGCTTTTCTATTTCCCACAGCCTTTCCAGAGAAGAAACCTTGTTCCTCAGATTCTGCACTTCCATTGATGCATGATCAGCTTCAACTTTAGTGTCCGAAACACGATCTGTCAGCTCCACCATCTCTGGATCTGGTACTACGTTTTCTACAATAACCACTTCTTCTGAGTTGTTTGCATCGTGAGCCTCTATTTCAGCTATTGACTTCGATATTAGCTCGGGTGTATGGATTTGATCCTTCTTCATGCTATAAGCATATAACCAACCTTTTCCACCAGACATCCACACACATAAATTATCCTGATTAGCATATAGTATATACACACATCAATTAAGAGTTTTATATAAGTTATCTTTTATTTTGTTTGACGATGAATTTATTCAATTCATCTCTTTTTAAACTCTGTATGAGTTATTTATATTTTCAACGTTTCCCTCTGTTTTAAGGTTATAGCCTAAGGTCTAGCCCACCTAAGGTTTTTAACCCTAAGCTCTGATACCAACCTATAAAGCCCCCAAATCCAGGTATTTGAAACCCGAACTCGGTGCTTCACGATACCATTTCTATGAGCGGAATAATACTAATAATAATAACAATAATATAAAGATCAACTTAATTTATAAATCATCAGAGTCTAATCCCCAGGTACGAGATCTTTAAACATTCATTACAATACATGATAGATAATATATATCATACTTGTCTTAATAATATCGAACTAATACATAAACTACCACAAATCTTATTTGGTTAGCTTTCCTTTTCCTTTGTTTCTGTATGAGCTTTCTGGTTCTTCACACTTAGCTGAAAACATTAAAATTAAGCAAGGATGAGCATTTGAGTGCCCAGCAAGTAATAGCAATTATATATATAAGCTAAAAGAATTTAAATGTTTTCTATATACTACCATTCTACAAAAAATCAATAGTTGTGAAGTAATCTGAACCGATAATAATAACATAACAACCCTCTTTCAAATTTTTGAAACTACGTATTGACTATAAATAGGGTTAAGGTGACATACTATGAACAATGTTTTCTATTTTTGAAAAGGTTAGACAGAACTTCATCTGTAAACCGTTATAACTTACAGGCACGATGGTGATCAGCCCGTTATGCACTGTATTGATCAACACTACATGCAAGAACGAGGGCATCATTCACTTTGTCCGCCTTGGGCGCATAAATGTTTTCCCTTGATCGAGATGTTCATACTTGTCTGGGTTCCAAACCAAAGTAATTCAGTTGGATAATAGTAAGGTTTTATCTTGTTCAACAATAATATATAATTCAACATATATATATATATATATATATATATATACGGGTAATTAACAAAAGTGTATCAACATGTGATTAAATATAATGATTATCCAAGTGGGGACACTTGTGTAACTATGTATAGAAATTAACGAACAAAATATATCTTTGAACTACCATATACTAACATGTTGATAATCAATGAGCGAATATAATATATGGTTAATAATTTGTACAGTAATAATATAATTCAGAAATATTCTTACTCATGTCCATTGCATAAAGAAAATGCAAAGTTAAGATACTTGCCTGATACGCTGCTTACAGTTCACAACTTAGTTTTATCTTTTATATAACCACATATCAGTAATAAGATCGTTTTACTGATTAGAATAACATATCGTAACATATAATACTACTTATTGCAGTCAGCACATAACTTAATCAAATTGTAACATATGTTTAACAACAATTGAATCACAAATAAACGTATATCTAATCAAATTATCTATGTCAAAATCAATTTTTGAAATATATGTCGGTGTACCGACGGCTTTATCGGGTAATTATTGAGTGTAAGACTTTATCCTGTAACTTAGTATCAGTCATATTATTTTTAAATGACTTAATATAATTTTTAAACGGTTATTATAATTTATCATGAATTTTCAAACATCGGAATCATTATTAAATGATTTAAATATTAAACAATTCATTTATCATTAATATTTAATTAATATTAAACTATTAATGAAACCATTGCCAAAATATTAAAGTTATTTATAATAACTCAAAATATTTTAAAGTATTTATATTAAACTTAAATGATTTTTAAAACATTTAAAATCATTTTTAAATAATTACCATTAATATTTAATTATTAAAGTACTATTTATCAAAATATTAAAAGTTATTAAGTATAACTTAATAAAATTTTAATTCATTTATATCCTTTTTAAATGATTTTTAAATTAATAAAACCATTTTTAAACTATTTATTTAATATAATTATTAAATAAATTTATTATCATTAATATTAAATTAATATCATAAATATTAAGTTATTAATTTAATTATCCTTTAAATATTAAAAGTTATATTTTATAACTTAAAATATCTTTAAACACTTTATTTTCATTTAAAATAATTATTATAATATTAAAATCATTTTTAAAATAATTTATTTAATATAATTATTAAATAACCTTAATATCATTAATAATAATTAATTAATGAATGTTACCTTTAAATATTGAAATTTATATTTTATAACTTAAAATATTTTTAAATATCTTATTATTATTTAAAATGATTTTTAATATAATAATATCATTTTAATTTATTTATTTAATTCATTTATCAAATAACTTAATTATCGTTAATATTAATTTATTAATGAATTTCAAAGACAAAATATTAAAAGTCATTAAAAATAACTTAAAATATTTTTTATATCATTATATAATTTTAAATGATTTTTCAAATATTAAAATCATTTTTAAATAATTTATTTAATATAATAATTAAATAAATTAAAAACTTTTAATATTTCAAAAATATTAAATATTTATGAAATATATTAAAAATAATTAAAAACTAATTTTTAGATTTTAAAATAATTTTTAATAATTTATTTTGTATTTTTAATAATTAAAATCTAATTTTCTATAATTATTTAATAAAAATATAATTTTTATATTGAAACTGTCGCTAAAGACCACTTATAGTGATAGAACTGTCACTATAGGTGTTCTTCATGTTCTTCATGCAAACCTAGATCTTCATACACAGTTTTGAGATAGCTACTTTGACCAGTGATAAATGTCAGCTATTAATGTTTCTGGGCAAGATATTGATCACATAGTGTAGTATTAATTTCATACTACAAGTGTATAACAAGTTCTGGACAAGATCATAACACATCAAAAAGATATAAAGTCATGAACAAGCTGTCAGAGCTGTTCTTCATTTTCTGCGTTACCCAGAAATGAAGAACAGTTCGGATGGTCATATTTGGGCTTCCACTACTTGTTGTGTAAGACCCCAACTTTTATGAATATAGAATAATTTTCTCGAAATATATTTTTGAATATTATGCTGTGGATTTGATATAATGTTATAGTTGTGGGTAATATTTACAAATTTTGCAAAGTAAGCAAGTGGTTATATAATATTCTATTAGTCAGGGAATATTCGTTTTAACAGGAATATTCAGACGATGGCACAATCATTGGTGGACCCTATTAACGGAAGTATTGTCGTAGCTAGAAAAAGCATGTAATTATCTTTTATTAAAATAACTACGAAAGTTTTACCATTAAACCTATTGAACTACCCAGTAGTAAAAGTACAAGAATCGCGTGGTTGCGACAAGTAGACACCAGTATTGATTATTGATGCTTACGTGAGAAGTCACTTAGTTATACTCAATTATTGCTACAAAGAATTCACGATCATATCTCTCATATTATTAATTCAATTATTGTCATAAGATCATCCGCATAATATTTATTATTATTAAATCAATAATTGAGACGACAAAGTTATTCATATTATTATTCGCAATATCGACAATGTTCAAGTTCGTCAAGGAGAGGTTTGGTCACCTAATTGCGGCGCTAATAAGGAGAAATCCTTATCGTAAAGCCCCTCTTTCCGGGAACGACCTGATTGTTAAATATTGTGAGTTATAATATTAATGATGAATAAGTTGTGTTGATTGAAGATGAAATTGATAGTTCCATTGTGTTGGGATTATTAGTGTTAGTGGAAATCAACATTTATTTCGATAATAATTGATGTCTGGAGGTTATATTGACCAATCGGGTAATTAATAGGATAAATTAGCAATTAATTGCTATTATTTCACATGCTTATAACTATTTGTTCACATGTGTGTTCTATTGATTTACATTCATGTACTATTAGGGGAGGTGGTGCAAGATTGATAATACTTGCATGACTAAATTAAAAATGGAGGTATAGTTGAAGGTACTATACTGTAATTAGTTTTTTCACATGATTATACTATTGAGTCACATTAATGAACTATTAATTCACATTAATTACTATTAGGGGAGGTGGTGCAAGTTTGATAATACTTGCAGGACTAAATTAAAAATGAAGTAAAAGAGGAAGGTATTATACTATAATATTTCGAGCCCTAAAACGTGCAATTATCAAAACTATATTTTCCTATAAATAGAAGCTCATTCTTCCTTCATTTCTCACCAATTCACAAAAGCTTTAAAGCAATTATTATAGAGAGAAATTATAGAGAGAAAGAAGAAGAGAAGTATTCTACCTCATTATTCCAGTATCCAGTTTTTCTAAGGTAAGGGGTATTATTCTTTCGTATTCATGAAGAGAGTAATTTTCTTTCAATACTCGTAAGGGTTGTTATTCCATTCTTTATTATTATGTTGGAATAACCTGTCTATGCGAAGTACCGCATACATCGTGAAATTCTTCTGTTATTCCATTCTTTATTATTCTATTGGAATAACTTTCATGTGCGCATCATCGCACGCCCGTGAATTCGTTGTTATTCCATTCTTTATTATTCTGTTGGAACATCCCCGTCTGTGCGTAATTACGCATTGACCGGTTCCATTCTTTATTATTCATTGGAACATCACATTTTGTCAGGCTGATTACGCATGACTGGTTCCATTCTTTATTATTCTGTTGAACATCCCATGTCTACGGACACGCATTTGGCCGGGTTTTATTCTTTATTATTCTATTGGAATAACCTGTCTGTGCGGATTACGCACGCCTGGTGAATTCTTCTGTTATTCTATTCTTTATTATTCTATTGGAATAATCTGTCTACGTGGATTACCACATGGCGGGAAAAATCCATTTGCGGTTTCATATATTCTATTGTACTAAGTTGATTAAAATTTTGGCTTCTATACTTCATGAAATTAGTGGAATATCCTTGATATTTGCGCTTCATCCAGTATCTTTTAATGGAAATATTCTTCTGAGCATTCTTAAATTTTACTCCACAAAGTAGTATCATGTTGACAATTTGGACGTTATTGATTTCTGGATAAATTAAATTATAAATCTTTACAAATTTATCCTTGAACTTGTTTTATTGAATTCTTATATCATTGTCATCATCCTCATGTTTATAATATGTTGAAAGTCATATGTGTCCTGTAGTACATAGATGGACTTGGTATGATTATGACCAGGGATTATTCGGTATAATCATGACCGTAATGTTACAAATGATGGGGTAAAAGTCCTCATTGGTCGTAGTGCATTGATGGACAGTTGTTGGCATGATCATGACCGTTGATGAATACACGAATATCCTTGGTCGTAGTGCAGGGATGATGTGGTTTATTTATTAAGCTAAGTCTCTGCGATAAAAGTGATGAAAAATCTTTTAAATCATAGAAGATAGTAGATTTTATTCTCTACTTGACTCTTCTAATGGATTGCTTGTTCCGCTGCAGTTAAACTTGATGTTTATTATATTTTATCAGTTTAACACTATCAAGGCTAATGATAATTTATTCTACATTATTTTAGTCATAATATTTCTTCGGGCTAGTTGAGCTCACCCTTTCTTTTCTTTGTTCTCTTCAGAAATGAGAACGTAATTTGGGACTAGTCGGGGAACGGAGTGACGGTCCAGATGATAATCCTCACTATTCTGTTAAATAGTGTGACAATAAATGTAATGAGGACTCCATTGAGTGTTGATATTGTCTAGATGACAATATTCTTATTAAAACTCTTAGATTATGTTTTGTCGTATTTTACACGACTGTTGTATAATTAAGTTGTATTTGAATTTTGTACCATGTATTTGGCGACTCAAGATGGGTGATGTATACCTATTTTGGGGGCGTCACATGTTGTACAAGTGTTGTTTTTGTGATCTAAAAGTTCCAGCTTGTAGCCAACATGTGAGACTACAGATCCATTACAAAACATCAGCAAAACATCAACAGAATTAGTAGATCCGGACCGATCAAAGCATGCCAGAAACTGTGTTCATAGGTTTTCTGGGTTACCCAGAAAATCATTTTCGTGCTTGATCCTGCTAGTTTGACCGGGTACTAAATCCAGTGTATTTGATATCTAGATGTAATATAAGCATAAATCGAAAGTGTACATAACATACCGCAACATGGTTTCAACAAAGAACTTAAAACACCAAAAACCTGATAGATCTAGAGCCTTAAATATCTTGTCAGACACTGAAAACCCATTTCTGGGTTACCCAGAAATGGTCTGGTCATGGTCGGTCAACGACCTTTGACCAAGAATAACTTGCAATCTGTTCAGGCTATGACCTTGATTCAACTTCCAGAGTACAGATCTCATGACATACTACAAGATTAAACACTTAAAACACAAAAACTAAACACAGACAGAGATCTACAAGGCCTGACATTTGGTTGTTAGAACACATAGAAATTTTTCCAGATATTATAAAATCTCAAATCTGAGCCTCTAGATGTTATGAATCTAACATCTAGCAACCCAGATAATCATTATACATTATATCTAACATGTTTAACACACAAAAATAACATCTAACAACAGATCAATGGACAGATTTCTAGTTAGGGTTTATACCTTCTATGAACGATTTTGATTTCTAACCCACTAATTTGGTTATGTTTATTAGTGGGTCTGTTCTTGGGGACTGAAATGCTACTAGAATTCGTGAGTGTGGAGAGAGAGAGACTTGGTTGGGTGCTAGATAGCAAATGAGCCAATCTTTGACATTTCACTTACTTTAATTACTCCAAATTGATTCTTGTGGTTGAGAATGTTGTTATGTGGTTTCAATTGGCTGATTCAAAGTGTTGGGTAATGGCTCAAGAGATATGGCACAATTTTTGGCCATAACTATATTTACTTTAAATTTTAAGAAAAGGGTAATTTGGTCATTTGTCTTGTTATTTTAAGGGTATTCTTGTCCATGGTACTTGAATCTAGGGTTTAATCACTAGATTTTGAACCTTATGGTTTCCCAAATAATTTTTAGGGTTTGAAAAATTAAGATTAAAGTTTAATAAAATTTTAATTATAACTTACTAATTAAAATTATGGTTTTTAATAGAAAATTAGGGTTTTAAAAAAATATTTAGAGTTACTTGATATTATTAGGGTTTCCCAAATTATGAATTAGGGTTTCCTAATTAACATAATTATATACTAAAATAATAATTAGAGTTACCATTTGAGCAATTCGGGTTTTAAATTGGAAATTAGGGTTTATAATTTACAATTAGAGTTTCCAGACAATAATTAGGGTTTACCTAATTAGCATAATATAATTATCGTAAATCATGTACCACAATTTCCTACCAATCACAAACTCCGGTTTGAGTTTCAAGTTAGGGTTTAACGACTGAATGCTACCGTTTTGACATGCCACTACATAATTGACCAACCATTATCAATGTATACATATACAGTATATATATTTATAAGATTGAAAAATCAAAATATAATTAATATTATATTATTATTATCATGCCTTGCTCAATAATCCAAAATTAGGGTTTGGATTTCATATCTGATTTATTCTTCTATATTTAACCTTAATAATTAAGGTAAAATAATTAACTTAATAATCATACTAAAATTCATATAATAAAATAATTATTATAATTATTCTAAAATCATTTCATATATTATTTAAATAATATATAATCATATTTTCATAGAAAATAATTAATAAAAACCTTTCTACCATATAATTAATTATTATAAGAATATACTTTATAATAAGCAATAATTCTAAAATAAAATTATTTAGAAACATTCATGTAATAAATATATTTTATTTATTACATAATTACATATACACCTTATCTTGTACAAATCCTCATCCTTAAAATATAAAAAAATTTATACGCAAAATTTCTGACTTAATTATATAAAAAATATCGGGTTGTTACAACATGTATACATCACCCATCTTGAATCGCCAAATACATGGTATAAAATTCAAATACAACTTAATTATACAAAAGTCGTGTAAAATACGACAAAACATAATCTAAGAGTTTTAATAAGAATATTGTCATCTAGACAATATCCACACTAGCTCAATGGAGTCCTCATTACATTTATTATCACACTATTTAATGTAATAGTGAGGACTACTAATGTTATCATCGGACCATCACTCCGCTCCCGACTAGTCCCGCTTACATTCTCATTTCACAAGAGAACAAAGGTGAAAGAAAGGGTGAGCTCAACTAGCCCAGTAAGAAATATTATGACTAAGGTAATGCAGAATAAATTATCATTAGCCTTCAACAATGTTAAACTGATAAAATATAATAGAAAACAAGTTTAACTACAGCGGAACAAGCAATCCATTAGAAGAGTCAAGTAGAGCATAAAATCTTCTATCTTCTATGATTTAAAAAGTTTTTCATCAACTTTATTGCTGAGACTCAGCTTAATAAATAAAATTGAATCATCCCTGCATCACGACCAAGGATATTCATTTAATCATCAATGGTCATAATTATACCGAATAATCCTTGGTCATAATCATACCAACAACTGTCCATCAATGAACTACAGGCCAATGAGGACTTTTACCACATCATTTATCACATTACGGTCATGATTATACCAAATAATCCCTGGTCATAATCATACCAAGTTCATCTATGCACGTAAGCCAAAGATGACTTTAATCACAATATAAGCATGGGGATGATGACAATGACATAATAATTCAATAAAACAAGTTCAAGGATAAATTTTAAAGATTTATAATTTTAATTTATCCAGAAATCAATAACGTCCAAATCGTCAACATGATACTTCTTTGTGGAGTAAAATTCAAGAATACTCAGAAGAATATTTCCATGAGAAGATACTGGATGAAGCACAAATATCAAGGATATTCCACTAATTTCATGGAGTATAGAAGCCAAAACTTTAACCAACTGAGTATAATAGAATAAATGAAACCGCAAATGGATTTTTGCCCGTCATGCGGTAATCCACGTAGACAGATCATTTCCACAATTTAATAAGGAATGAATACAAATGATCATTCACCATGCATGCGGTAATCCACATAGACAAGTTATTCCAATGTAATGGAATAATGTAAGAATTCACCAAAGATGCATGTAATCCATTACATGCATAAAGTTATTCCAATAGAATAATAAAGAATGGAACCAGTCACGCCAGAATCGTAACTCCGCATGCATGTGATATTCCAATGTAATAATAAAGAATGGAATAACAATGAATTCACGTGCATGCGATAATCAAGCATGCATAAAAGTTATTCCAATGTAATAATAAAGAATAGAATAATGTAAGAATTTCACCATGTATGCGGTACTTAAGATAGATAGGTTATTCCAACATAATAATAAAGAATGGAATAACAACCCTTACGAGTATTAAAAGAAAATAACTCTCTTCATGAATACGAAAGAATAATACCCCTTACGAATATTAAAAGAAAATAATATTCATACGAATATGAAAAATAATTTCTCTTCAGAATATGAAATAAATAATACCCTTACCTAAGAAGAAACTGGATACTGGAATAGTGAGATAGCAGACTTCTCTTCTTCTTTCTCTCTATAATATCTCTCTATAATAATTGCTCTATAGCTTTAGTAAATTGGTGAGAAATGAAGGAAGAATGAAGCTTCTATTTATAAGAAAATATAGTTTCGATAATTGCACATTTTGGGGCTCGAAATATTACAGTATAATACCTTCCTCATTTTCTTCATTTTTAATTTAGTCCTGCAAGTATTATCAAACTTGCACCACCTCCTCTAATAGTAAATCATGTGAATCAATATTAAATCATGTGAATCAATAGTAAATCATGTGACTCAATTGTTCTAAACATGTGAAAAAATTAATTATAGTATAATACCTTCATCTATACCTCCATTTTTAACTTAATCATGCAAGTATTATCAATCTTGTACCACCTCCCCTAATAGTACAAGAATGTGAATCAATAGTACACAAATGTGAACAAATAGTTATAATCATGTGAATTAATAGCAATCGATCAGTCACATTGTGACGAACGAGATTTTTGTAATTTAATTTTTAATATTTATTGAAGTAAATTAATATTTTCGATGATTTAATTATTAGATTAAATAATTAATTGATGAAATTGTGGTAGATTAATTTAATTATATGTGTTACATTTATTAAATTAATGTGGAGAATTTTATTATCAAGTATGTCCTTATGTGAGCTTATCAGTATTAAAAGAAATATTTAATAAGCCTAATGTTATTTTAATTAATTTATTTATTAATTAGAGATTTAATAATTTGACATTATTTATTAATGAGAAATTTAATTATGTGACTATGTGAATTTATGAGAAATTATTATTTTTTATTTAAAGTAAATTAAATAAAATATTGGATTTATTTTATAAGGAGTGTGACATTTTCAAACTATATGATAAGGTTTATTAAATTAAATGGTTTTAAAATCTATTAAGCCTAGCCAAACATGGCCTTAGTGGGAGTTACTAGCAGTTACCCATGACTGGGTTAACTGACCATTATGCGCGTCAGTTCTCTTTCCCTCTATTATACGTATTCTTTTTCTATTCATTTTCTAAGTCTGAAAACTGAGAGGGAGAAAGTTTGCGAAATTGTCAGATAAAAATTGTGAGATTTAAAGAAATTGTGAGTGTGTGATCAACAAGTTTTTTTGAAAGAGTCATCTGTGATCATCTCTTCTAAATTATACTTTGGGTAATTTCTCCAAACCCAATTTCTATTTCACGTCATTTAGTTTTTATGAAAATGGCTTTCAAGCTTTTGTAAAGACTCTATAATTGGGAAAGGGTATGATTATGAGTTTATATATGTGTTAAATGTTACCATATCTTATTTGATTATATATATTTTATAAATCATGTCATCAGTTTCATGAAAATACGTCGTAAATGTTGCTCAAAACTTACAGATTATGGGTTTTGGCCATATGGCCTTATACGTGGTATTTAATGCGTTGATCATATATTATCCCTAAATTTTACACTTGTATATATTTATGCATGTTAAAACGAAGTAAATGAAACTTGAATGGTTGGATTTGACCTTATAACGAATCCGTGGTATTAAATTCTATGTTTTGTTCAAGAACTTCAAAAACATCAAGAACAGTACAATTTGCATCTTAATTCTGTAACTATATGTTTTGATGGGTTAAAATCACTCTTTAAGTGTTAGGTATTTATTATATATGAACTCTAACATGTGGGTATGTTAAATTGGAGAATTAATGATTATGTAGTGTTTATTTCGCTGAATTATGTGTTCTTCGCGAACTGGAAATTCAAAATCGAGTGTCATCACTAGCAGATGCTAACTCCAGCTCGAGACTCAAGGTCGCAGGCGCCATCGCTACCACAAAGGTTAACGACCAAGCTTACAAATACCACAACACAAAGAAAGACCAAGACCAAGATAAAAGTGGCGCCATTAACGCCACTTAGTAGAATGTCTAGAAAATGTTTTTTTTAAGTGTTCAAGTACAGAAATGTGATAGTAACTTAGTCTAATGAATATAAAAACGTGTTAGACATATATGAGGTGTTAAAATAAATTCTTAACACGCCCATAACACAATTACATGTGAATTGAATGATTGAATGCATAGTTAGCTTATTGTTCGTGAAATCTAATTTTGACAATAAGTGTAGTAATTGACTAAGTATAGTCATGAAATCGAGTTAGACAAAAAATAAACTTATGATGTTTAGTACGTTGTAATTGACTGGTATTGTGAACGTAATTGATATGTAGGATTTAAATCAAAGAACGAGTTTAGTTAAAGTGTAATCTATGCACGAGGCAAGTTTCCTACCCCTACTTGTTATCATTGTTCAAGTTTATTATTTACCTTGAGCAAATTCTCATTACTATTATTCAAGTTCGAATTGTTATATTAAAGATTGATTATCCTTTCAAAGTATGAATTTGTTATACAATATTTGTTCTATTGTATACTTCTTAAGATTATTATTCAATTTGAATATCATTATTGTTGAACCTTGTTAGACTAATGAACCTTATTGATTCGACTAGTCCGTAGTTGATGAACGTTCTAAATTTCAGAACACTTATTGAATTATCCAAACAAAACTTCCTTTGGTGTGGACTCGAATGTCAAACTGAGATGAACAACCCTGCAAAGGGATTTACTTATACGTTAGCGTTAAGATATTGTGCACAGTATGGTACTAAGGGTTGATCCCCCAAAGTACGAGTAGAAAGGTCCATAGTCTTATGACTGTTAAAGGTTTCAAGTATAACCCTTGATAACCTAGGACATAGTTCAAGGTCTTATGACCCTTAGAAATCTTTTGATTCTTGTTATTCATTCTTGATTCAAAAGTTGAGCTTTTATTTCAGAAGTTATTATTTCTCTTGCATATTATTATTCATTGTTATATTTTTATACTTGTGGGCAATCGTGCTCACTCTTGCATAATAATAACATTGCAGTTAAGAACGAAAGAGCAGATAAACCTTCCACTAGTAAAGGCAAGGGCAAGCTTAGCAAGTAATGAAGACTGATTATTTATGTCATGTAATTAGAATTGATGTTACTTAAGACTTATTTGTTTATGTTTCTGCACAGATGATTTAAGGTTAGAGTAACCTGGGATGGTATTATTATTCGGATGTTGTAACCCCTTAAGGGAAAGATTTTATTTCTATCTATTGCATGGTTTGCTTTTATTATGGGTAGAGAGATAGATGATATTTGTACAGTGAACACAAAATCCCGTGGAATCGAAGTACCCGGATTTGGGGGTGTCACAAACATAACCTCCATACATCAATTATTATCGAAATAAATGTCGATTTTCACTAACACTAATAATTCCAACACAATGGAACTATCCATTTCATCTTTAATCAACACGAACTTATTCATCATTAATATTATAATTCATAATATTTAACAACTAAGTCGTTCCCAGGAAAGGGGGAACTTTCCGATAAGGATTTCTCCTTATTGGCGCGCAATTAGGTGACCAAGCCTTTCCTTAACAGAACTTCTAGACATTGTCAATATTGTAAATAATAATATGAATAACTTTATCGTCTCAATTATTGATTTAATAATATAAAATATCATGCAGATGATACTGTGACAATAATTGAATTAATAATATGAGAGATATGATGCAGCAATTACTGTAGCAATAATTGAGTATAACTAAGTGACTTCTCACGTAAGCATCAATAATAAATATCATGTGCTACTATGCAACCACGCGTATTACTGTAATTTTACTACCGAGTAATTCAACAGTTTTAACGGTAAAACTTTCGCCGTTATTTTTATAAAAAGATAATTATGTCATTTTCTAACTATGACAATACTTCCGTTGTGGGGTCCACCAATAATTGTGCCGTTGTACGAATATTCCCTGTTAAAACGATTATTCCGCGACCAATCGAATATTATATAACCACTTGCTTATTTTGCAAAATTTATAAATATTACCCACAACTATAACATTATATCAAATCCACACCATAATATTCAAAAATATAATTCGAGAAAATTATTCTTTATTCATAAAAGTTGGGGTCTTACATACTTGGTACTTCATACCATTAAATGTACTCCTATCTTATGATTTTAATAATGTTACACATTACAATAATGTCCCATTTAATTCCTACAGTAATAACCAACCTTTCCCAGATTGGCCATTGGCAAGAATTGCTTGATTTATCTTGCAGCAGGAGGGCTAGTTATTGTCTGGGTCCCTAGCAAATTGTCAAACTGTTTTAGATTCATGATAGTTCTGACCTCTATCATCATACTAGTTTCATATATCGTGAATTAAATCTCAAAAAGATAATACTATTAGTTTAAGATCTTATTTATTTCACGCATGGAATTATACAATTACACATAGAGAATCTCTCTTTTATTAAACTATTTTTCTTCTAATTCACTTAGTGAATTTCTTAGTTCCTCATTATGCCACACTAGGCATTTCCCATAACTTTTACGTTAGCTCTTCATCCATTCCACCATAACACACAACGGTCACATACTTAACTTAGTTTAATAGGAATGACTATATTCCATGCCACAACCATATTTATTTATATTCAGATAAATACTCAACTTGTATTAATATCTTTATTAATAATATTCAGAAATTCTCGGGTATTACATCTATTGCCTCTGACATTTGACTGTCATGCCATATTTTAGGGTTCTTGACAGTTTTTAAAAACTTCATTTTCATGGACTTAGATGTTATGGATCTATAATATATCATCATAGATCACTATATAACATCATATAACACATATACAAACATAAAAACAAAAAACTTTTATAAGCATACAAGATCTAGCCTGGTTAGGGTTTATACCTTTCTTTGAACAATCTTTGATCTTTGCTTCCTAATCTGATCTTGGGTTGTTATTGGTTTATCTTGGGAATGAATTAATAACTAAATTTCATGGCTTTGAGAGAGAGAAAAACTTGGTTAAGTGGATGAGCACAAATGACCATTACTTGATATTTTTCTTTCTTTAATCTCTCACTAATTGATTCTTGTGGTTGCTAATGTTGTTATGTGGCACAAATAAGCTGATGCAAGGTGTACTTAAACACATGGTAAAATTTCAAGAGATGTGTCAACAAATTTAGCCATATATCTTTTAAATTAAAAGTTAAGAAAAAGGTATTTTAGTAATTTCGCATCCAAAAGGGTATTTTGATAATTTCCCATATAATTTTAAGGGTATTTTGGTCATTTGACATGATTCCTTTTAATTTTAACCCTTAGGGTTTGATAATCACCATTAAGCTTTTCTAATTAGGGTTTAGGGTTCCTGAATCAGAAATTAGGATTTCTGAAAATAGAATTAGGGTTCCTAACTGATCGTTAGGATTTCCTATCTGCATATTAGGGTTGTTAATCTAACATTAGGTTTACTAAGGTTATACCTTATCTAATCAATATTTAATCATTAATCCTATACTACACAAACACATAATCATAGATACAATTATAATAATTGTATTAATAATTAAATCCCTATCAGTCATTAGCATTAGGGTTTTCATCAGCTGATCAACATAACCTTACTCATATTACTTAGTCAAATACTGTTTAACTATCTTGCTATGCTCATATCACAGATACTCAACATAATACTGATATTAAAATAAAAAAATTTATTCGTAAAAATTGAATTGTTTAAAATTCAGGGTCCTCACAAGGATCATTTGAAGGCTCGGTTGGACCTGTTCGACCCTTTGGTGGTGAAAAAGATTGATTGAGGATTGGTTCGGTTGTGATAAGGTTAGTTCTTTACATCTTCGATAGTGATAAGGTTGGTCCGGTTGGTATAAAGTTGGTTGTTTATATCTTCGGTGGTGAGAAGGTTGGTTCGGTTGGTATAAAGTTGGTTCTTTATATATGCGGTAGTGATAAGGTTGGTTCGGTTGGTATAATGTTGGGTCTTTATATCTTCGGTAGTGATAAGGTTGGTTTGGTAGGTATAAGGTTGGTTCTTTATATCATCGATAGTGATAAGGTTGGTTCGGTTGGTATAAGGTGTGTTCTTTATATATGCGGTAGTGATAAGGTTGGTATAAGGTTGGTTCTTTATATCTTCGGTATTAATAAGGGCAATTGTTTGTCTATCTTAGGAGTGAGGCGGCGATATTGGGAGTTAAAAATTTTCATTCGGGGTGTGATAGTTCGTCTTCAGCAAATATGAATT